>CM049803.1:26041025-26376025 GCA_027422405.1 Ptychobarbus kaznakovi
GATTCTTCATAACCTTATCTGGCCACCTAGCAGAACAAGTATACCAACACGAAGCTATGGCGCAGGTCTGTCGCAATAAACCCATAATAAGGCATAACTCATCCCCAAATAAAAACTGAACTTGCTTATCATTTTGTAGACATTGTATTGTCAATGATATGCCAGCAGCCATATCACCCTACAGTCCAATACCGGTTGCCCACTGAAGCTAAGCAGGGTTGAGCTGGTCAGACCTGGATGGGAGACCTCCTGGGAAACTAGGTTTTGCTGGAAGAGGTGTTAGTGAGTCCAGCAGGGGGTGCTCATCTGGTGGTTGTGTGGGTCCTAACACCCCGGTATAGTGACGGGGTTACTATACTGTCAAAAAGCACCGTCCTTCGGATGAGATGTTAAACGAGGTCCTGATCTCTGTGGTCATTAAAAATCCATGGCACTTTCTCGAAGAGTAGTGGAGTAACCTGGTGTCCTGGCAAAATTCCCTCACTGGCCCTTGTCAATCATGGCTCCTAATTATCCCCATCCACTTGATTGGCTCTTCTATCTATCCACTGTAGCTGGTGTGTGGTGAACGCACTGGCGCCGTTGTCTGTGGGCAGCGTCACATCATTCAAGTGGATGATGAACAATTTTTAGTGAAGGTGGTGTGTTTGACATGTATGTATATCAGTGATATATGTTATGTGTTTGTGTTTAATAAATTTTTTTAAACTGCTGCAATTAGAACCTGTTTCAACTTCATTTGCAACCAGTTGGTAACTATGCATAATGAATATATTTATATTAGTTTTTTCATTGTTTTTATAAAAGGAATACTTGGTAGAGAAGCTGTAACAAATTTAAAACATGAAAAGGGTTGATGCCAAAGTGCTACAGTCATTTATTTTTAAATAAGCAGCCCCAAAAATTATAACAAAATTAAAAAAAGTAATAAAAGGTAACACCCACTAATCTACATGATTAGTAAAAGGACACTTTTGTAAAAGGAAAAAAAAACAAGTGTAAGTAATCATGCAATTTAACAGTGTTGTGGATGGAGGAGATCTGCTTTAAGTTATTTCACTTCAATATTGAGACACAAAATGCCATTGCATTACAAGCACAAAGAGTAAGTTTGATTCATTTTGTGTGTTTATCCTGTCACACAGCACCAGCAGTGACGTCTTCCAGGAGCGGCTTGTGAAGTTCTGGATCCTCCACCGACTGCAAAAACACACAGAGCAGCTCTCTGAAACTCTCACGATCACAGAGGATTTGACTGATTGATTGTTGTATTAATAGTGATGATGATACAGTACCTTTACATCTTCATCCTTCTTGTGCAAAGCTTTCCCAGTCAAAACACAGAAACTGATGGTCACACAGATCTGAAGGACCGACAGCACTATCATCATGATATCTAGTCCTCTGAAGATAATCTGGTTGGGTAAAGAGTAGTGTCATCATTTTAAAACGCAAAATCATCCATAAAGCCATTTACTGTAAATCAATAAAACACAACAGATCCCTTTCATGTTTTCCCTATACCTATTCAGAAAACCTGGAAAAAAGCACATCATATGGACGATGCTTTTTGTAAAAGAACTAGAACTGTGAGTATGTTTGGAAGATTTGTAGCTAGTCTTATATCATCTAAAGAAAAGAAAGATAATCATTACCTCATTGAGATTCTTGTAGTACAGACACATCTCTTCTCTCCTACTATCTTCAGGGGAAGGCGTTTTATTACCATAATCATCATAACGTGAATAATAGTAACTGCGGCTTCTACAGTCTTCATTTGTATGATCATTTGCCAGGTCCACTGAATACAGTACAACAGCTGTGATAGCCAATGCAGCACTGACTACATTCAGAATGATCCCAATCACCAGCTGTGAAACACAAACAAAATATACATATACACACACACACATACAAATATATAGTAAACCAGCAAAACTAGCACTGTCAAAAACACAAATGCCTTTGATAGACACTTACCAGACAAGAAGTGGGAAACTTCGCTGTGAGAATACACACGATTCCAACTACAAGGAACTATAATAAAAACGCTTTTGATTTTGAACATATCAATACTTTTTGACAGGCATTGCACAACATTAAATGATTTATAAACATAAAAATGATCAAACTAAGACTTGTCGTACCACACTACCAATCCAAAAGGGTCCATGGGCTATTCTATACATGTTCCAGTAAAGCCCGAGGCATGTAAACACAATCCCCACAGCAATATTGAAGACACCAATTATCATCTGCACAATCTATGGAACAAGAAAATAATACAGTTTAGAACATACCAAGTTGGTACAAATGACATTGTAAGTCAACCAATAACAATTTTTGCTCTCAGTGCGGACAAGCAAACATTTTTAATATGTTTCCAAAAAGTTTCATTTTTTATATGCAGTGTATACAGTATATGTATATTATATATTACATTTATTTGCATAGGCTAAAACTTTTTTTTTCAAAAACAAAACTAATACTTTTAGCTAATACAAAAACTGCACATAATGTTACATAATGTAAAAATAAAAAAGGTAATTGTGACTTATCTCAGAGTCCAGGATTTTTTATTATTTTTTTAAGAATAAAACTATAATTGCAAGATATAATCTTGGTGATGTAAACTAAAAAGTCTGATTTATGTGATATAAATTTAGAATTGAGAGAAAAAAAACGAAATTGTGAGATAAAAAGTCACATTTACGTTGTTTTATTATTTTTATCCTGTGGTGGAAACAATGCCAAGTTTCTCAGTGAAAAACAACAGTTTAGCAAGTGAATGCAAAAGCGTTTAAATATATTTTTTCCATTTTACAAAAAACATGCCCCTTAAGGGCTCCATAGGCGTTAAAAAAAATACACTGTACTAACACAATCTAACTCAGGGGTCTGCAATCCTGCAAAATTATGAAACGTAAAAACGGTGTAAGCATCCAAATATCCAAAGTATGCGAAAATCACAAGACCTAAAAATATCAGAAAGGTATTTTGGAATTAATGTAAACGTCTGACTCACTCCAAAAGCTGTGTGGACATCCTTCAGCTTCCCTTTCATACCCTGAGATACAGAGCACACTGGACTGTAGCACAGAAAACCCAGAATCTGACACAGTACGGGCCATTTGCTCTTCGGGTTTGAGGTGACGGTGAGGACCGTAAGTCCTTCACCCCGAGACACTGTCAGAGTCATGCTGCAGATAGACGTGATGGACTTCAACCTCGCAGTAGGTAACAATGGTCAAACCTATTTGTTAAAAACATTAAATAATAAGAACAGAAAATGATTCCTATTGCAGGAGAATCAGTTTTCAAGAACGTATCATAATATCAGGAGGACAAAAAATAACTTTAACACTTTAAACAGACTTAAAACAGTTTTTTATGATAGTAGGCCTACGCAAATGTACTATTCTACACAGTATGTTTGATTATCAAAACAGAATTGCTGATTGCAGTTTTGTCGCACATAAAAGTTTTATGTGGTTCCTACATAAAAGAACAATACAAAAATCAACCTGCACTGTTTCCAGTAAGGAAGTTGTGGTGCAGGCTGTTTAACCAGTTTGTTCATTATCTTTAACGTTCTGGTCTTTTTTATTTTTGCTTTGTTTTTAAGTATATGAAATGATTGTTATTAAACTTAAGAAATACAATGTTATCTTAAACTCACCTTGTGTAGCACGTCTCCGTACAGATGAGTGAAAATGGCAGACTCTCTGTGGGGATTTTTTGAAGGAGGAGTTTTGATTTTTCCATGCAGTCACTTCCTCATAAACTGTAAACAAGTAAAACAGGAATTGTGTTCATGAATTAATTTACCGTTTAGTAGGTCTAATTGAAGATGTAAGTTGTTAATAATAACAAATGTTACTTACCTTTACTCCACAATGTTGAAAATCATATGAAAGAAAGATTTGAAAAGGTTTCAGTCAGGACGAATCTAAAGCTTCTGTAAATGATTGACTACTGTAGACATGTAAACAGCACCATCTATCTTTTGTATATTGGTATTAGACTGGGTTTATATAAGGCCTACATGTAGGCCCAGTTTCATAGACAGGGTTTAGGTTAAACCAGGATAAGGCAATAGTTCACTTAGAACATTTAAGTAGTTTTTATAAACATGCTTTCGATAAAAAGTGTGCATCTTGAGACAAAACAATGGCACGGACATATTTTCAGATCAGTCAGTGCAAGTTTCTTTCAGTTAAAAACGCACAGACATGCATTTTAGACTTAAGTCTTGTCTATGAAACCAGGGGGTAGTGTTTTTTAAAAGGTCAAAATGGCTTAAATATACACTACTACTACACAGCAATATATTTGGCAATGTTAAGAAGCTATTGTCATGTATTTTGGACTTGAATCATCCTGTTTTCATTTACTCTGTTCTCACAAGGCCTAGCCTACTGTTTATGTGCGTATTATTTTATGTAGGACTATCTGCACCAAAACAAGTGCTTTCCGTCATGCAGATCAGCCTTAGCTCATGTTTTAACAAAAATTGAATAAATAAAATGTCATGACTCACAATAAGGTGTAAATACAAGTATAAATGTATCTAAAAAAATTGTAGTAGTGTATGTAAGCGCATTTATTGCTGTTTGTATTTCCTCTGCCTTTTGTTATGTCTGGTTCACAAACCCTTGTAAGGATAAAACTGTTCTCATGTAGTTCAGAAGCTACAATAAAGGTTTTCTGTTTTTTTAATGTTGATGTTTTTTGCAAATTGCATGGAAAACCAATGGGTGTCAATGGGGAGTCAGTTTGACAGAAAAGTTATAAAAAAAATTGTACAGACTTTGCAAAATGTGTCAAAACTTTGCATAAATGACCCCAAATGAGAAATATTCACAAAACTTCAAGAAGAAATAAATAGTTTAACCAGTATTTGGAGCAGTGTAGATAAAAGGGATGGAAGTTACCACAAAGAGCATCAAAAAGTAATTAATTAATTAATTTCTTGTTAACTTTTTCATCTTCAACAAGAGGCTAAATGATCCACTTACTATTAGTGTGTGGCTGTCACTCATTCATTAGGCCTAGATGTTTTTTGTTTTTCTTCGCCTTCTTCAGTGTCTTCTTGTCCTTGTATTTGCCCTCTTTTCTTGAGCAGTCTGTGGGACAAAAATGTGAGAAATACATTGGAAACACTGGACGTGTTTCTCGCTCGTTTATACTGTTTGTCACACATACCTGTAAAGTGCCGGACCTTGAGTCAATTCAGAGTGAGAGCAGTAAGGTAAGTCGATGACACTCCGCGCTGCCAGAGGACGCTGTGGAACAGTCGGCGTTTGCAGCGCTTTTCTCCGCTGCTTGTTGGTGCGGTGATGTAATGAAGTTAAAGAAGAGTAAAGATGGCGGAGAATAGCGGCACGGATCCTGCCGTGGAGACGAACACTGAGGAAAATGCCGCCGCTAGCGCGACTATCATTAAGGTCACCGTCAAAACACCGAAAGATAAAGAAGAAATAGCCATCGCTGAGGATTCATCTGTCTCACAGGTGATTTTTTCGCGGTTTCTTGTTGTTTGTATCACCCGGGCGTTCGTTACACCAGCGGCTAACAGCTTTAGCCGGAGAGCTAACGATTGACGACGAACAGTCCAAAGCCAAAAACCGTCGCAGGGGTTATTTAGAATGACTTCCACTCTTGCTATTACTTAAATTAGGTTATTTTGATCACCTTATTCTTAGTTTTTTGTATTTTAAGACGCTTGTAAAGCTTGTTTTCTAACTCGCTATTCTCTTTAAAGAAACGGCCTGCTCAGGTCGAAGGTTCTAGTCTGTCATCTTTGGTCGCGCTCTTCTGGTTTTGCTTTGTATTGTTGACTTCAAGACTAACGTTATATGGATTCATTAAAGAACGTGTTAGCATTTCCTGTAAAGGTGGTGCTAGCAGTGTTTATGTTAGTTCATTTGACCAGTTGCTGATTGATGATTACGAGATCAGGTTTAATAAAAGGGACTGTGATGTTGCACAAACGTGAGGTTGTATTGATCTGATTTCACGTGTAACAATCATAACCCGCATGTTTTGTCCTCTTAAGTTTAAAGAGGAAATCTCCAAAAGATTTAAGGCGAATCAGGACCAGTTGGTTCTGATTTTTGCCGGTAAGATCCTGAAGGACGGAGACACGCTCAGCCAGCATGGCATTAAAGACGGACTCACGGTTCACCTGGTTATCAAAACTGCACAAAAGTAAGACCTGCTTTTAGGGTCAAAACTCAACTGGTATTTTCATATGCAAAGCCTTAATGTTTTGTAGGATAATGCCTGTGTATTATAGATGGCTCATATTTAGAGGGTTTTGTTTGTAGGACTTCAGGTGGTGGTAGTTCGCAGACTTCTGCCTCTTCTGGCCCTGGACCATCGCAGGGCAACACCGCTGGAAGCGCTAACTCCAGCCCGGCCAGCAACCTGGACACACCCCAGGACAGTGGGCCGTCCCCAACCCCGACACAGCCACCCAATGTACTAGGTGAGTAATGTTTTGGAGTTTGTTTAAATGAGATGTCAGCCCGTTGTTACCGTTTTGAGTATCATTCCATAATCTTGTTGGTGTTGCAGCCACAGCCAGTGTTGTTACTGTTAACTACAACTAGTAACATTGTTTTTTTATAATTTAAATAAAATATTATATGACAAACTTAAAAACCTAAATGAAATTAAATGTTTGCCTTGGCAGCTAACTGAAAGAAGTATTAAAATTACTGAAATACAAACTGAAACAAATATGTAACCCCTGGACCACAAAACTATGTCATAGTACCACCGGTATATTTGTAGCAATAGCCAACAATACATTGTATTGATCAAAATGATAGATTTTTCTTTAATGCCAAAAACATTAGGATATTAAAGGCAGGGTAAGCAATTTCTGGAAGCCAATGTTGATATTTGAAATCACCAAAGCAAACACGCCCCTACCCCAAATGGCTTTCGCTCCTATTTTGATAGATCTGCCCCACATATACGTAGCCTACGCAACCCTAGTCTCGCGTAGCCAGACCTTCAGACTGACTGCTGAAGGTCTGGAATATATGGCTGCATTCATTGGTCAAGGCCCGCCCATGAGGCCGTTTGACCGACGTGTCAAACAACCAATCACAGTTCGGTTTGTTCAGCGTCATGTTTCGGGGCGTGGAAATGTCGCCACAATAACAAACCGGTGTGTGAAACTCTTGGATGTATTTTAAAGATTATATGGCGCAAATTTTAAATATTTCACATACTTTTGGAAATCCAGCGTTCAATCTATTTTGATAAGCGTTCGCCGTCACATTTGTAAACACAACTGCTTTCTTCTTTCGCGAGGGAGTTTGGCTCCACGGCATCTGTTTCCAGGTGGAATGTTAAAGAACGCGACACACACGTCTCCCGGAAATCCTGTATAATTCAACCAATCCGACGATGACTTCGACACTACTGAAGTGTTTCCAGATTTGTGTGCCATATGCATCAGACGTTTAGCCAACGGTCCGTGGGCGTGACGTCTGAGGCTGAGACTAAAGCTTCTCCGAAATCGAAGAAGCACATTTTCAAATAGGCGCTGTTTTTATAAATAAACCTCAGATTTGAGCTTTAAACAACTATATTCTCACCTAAAATACACGCGTCCAGTGTAGGTAGGCTTTAGCTGTTGCGGCGCGCGCGGCACGTCTGGTGTAGACATGGTTTTACTTACCTATCGAGAAGAAGCAAAGCTACCTCGGCGTCCGATCGCAGGTCTTCCGCTCCTTGAGTTCTCTCCAGCGCTGGAAAGCTGATCAGATCCAATATTTACACGTGTCCTACTTCTTGCCTTATCGTTTCGCAGACGTTTTCCTCTTTTGTTTTTCATCCGCCATCTCTATCTTTCTGTCGCTCGGCTGTTCACAGAAGGCTCTCTCGGTTCTCTCAGGAAAAAAGTCTCTACTCCATATCATTAGACACGCCCCTTACTGCTGATTGGCTAAAAGTTTGTTTTGGCACTTGGCCCCGACTAAGTTTTCTAAAACATTTTTGAAAAATTGCATACCCTGCCTTTAGGTAAAGATCATGTTCCATGAAGATATTTTGTAATTTTTTTTACCATAAATATATTAAAATGTAATTTTTAATTCGTAATATGCATTGCTAATGACTTAATTTGGACAGCTTTAAAGGCAATTTTCTCAAATTATTATTTTATTTTTGCACCCTCAGATTTTAAAATAGTTGTATTTCGGCATCAAATTAATTTCTCGGTTTCTCCTAATTCAAACCATGCATCAATGGAAAGCTTATTTATTCAGCTTTCAGGTGACGTATAAAGCTCAATATAAAAAATTGACCCCTATGACTGGTTTTGTTGTCCAGGGTCACATATTTGAGACAATTTGTTTTTTTTAAAAACAAATGCTAATAAAAGTGCTGAAAACGAAATACACCTACAATTAAACACAATCTATACTGTTTTTGTGTAATTATAAAGTATATAAATGTTTATAAATGCTATATATAAAGTTTTGAGTTTGTTTATATTGTGGATTAACTTATTTTCCAATGTTGCCATGTTGTACTTGTTCAGTTTTTTCTTTGTTTTAAATCTAAATGAGTTCCTTTTCTACAAATAATTGTTACAAAGACAATCCTAATATATTATTTTATTCTTTGTAAGAAAGTTCTGTTATTTTATTTTGCTTTTGTTTTACACTGGTTCTCATTGTATGTTTTCAGCTGGGTTTGGTGACCTGTCGGGCCTGGCTAACCTTGGTATGGGATCTGCCAACTTCATGGAGCTTCAGCAGCAGATGCAGCGACAGCTCATGTCCAACCCTGAGATGCTGTCTCAGATCATGGAGAACCCGCTTGTGCAGAGCATGATGTCTAACCCTGACCTGATGAGGCAGATGATAGTGACCAACCCACAGATGCAGACACTGATGGAGCGCAACCCAGAGATTTCACACATGCTTAACAACCCAGAGCTTATGAGACAGGTATGTTATCGGATATGTACTAGAAGTTATTTTTCTTGATTTGTTTGCAATAATAAAATGCTTAAGGTTGTACGAAGTTATATTTTGTCTTCAGAAAGTTTGTTATTCTGACTTGCACATCTAAAAGGTGTGTGTTTGCTTCATTGCATTATTTCAGGAACTGATTTGTTTCTATTAACTTTCTTTTTTTGCTTGTTAAGACAATGGAGTTGGCACGAAACCCAGCCATGATGCAAGAGATGATGCGTAATCAGGACCGGGCGCTTAGCAACCTCGAGAGTATTCCCGGGGGTTACAATGCTCTTCGGAGGATGTACACAGATATTCAAGAGCCCATGTTTAGTGCTGCACGTGAACAGGTCAGATACATTTATTGATTTAAAAAATGTATTAAAATTTTTAAATAGTGTAATTTTAATAATAAAAAGGTTTTCTCCTAAAATATTATTGAATTTGTCAAATTCACCATCAAGTCCAATTCACTCATATGAAATAGCAACATTAAGTGCTATATTGCATCATCTGAACAGTTTGGAAATAACCCCTTCTCGGCATTGGGTGGAAATACTGACTCCGGAGCACAGCCCTCCAGGACAGAAAACCGAGAGCCCCTGCCAAATCCCTGGGGTCCCAGTGACACTGCTGCCACCACCACCTCTGGGACTGCTACCACCACCAGCTCCACCACAAGCTCAACCACACCCAGTGTGTCCAACCCTCTGGGCATCAGCTCCTCTAGCCTTGGAAACGGTAATGGTCTTTATATGTAAACATTTGGCTTTAATTTTATTACCAGGTCCATGAATTTTGAGGATATGTTGTAGTAGAATTTTCAAGCCGATAATATGAGTGCACAGTTATAGTAGACAATATTTAGCTTGTTAATAATATATAAAAACAAAAAGTTTTTCAGGTCAAATATGGATAAAAGGGTTTACATCTCAAATAAATTCTATCTATCCGTCTAATTATTGTGGTTTGCTTTTAGGTATGTTCAACAGTCCTGGCATGCAGAGCGTAATGCAACAGATCTCTGAGAACCCACAGCTTATGCAGAACATGCTTTCTGCTCCTTATATGCGCACTATGATGCAGTCCCTGGCCCAGAATCCTGATGTTGCCTCACAGGTAGCAAGACCATCATTCCCAAAAGTTCATCATGCTTAGAACTTTTCATTTAATATAATGATCTGTTATTAATATGTTCTATATCTAAAAACAAATTCAGGTGTTTATGAACAACCCTCTCTTTGCCGGAAATCCACAGCTGCAGGAGCAAATGAGACAGCAGTTACCTGTATTTCTACAGCAGGTGTGTCCAGTTAGCATTGTTATAGATTATGTCTATGGGGTATAGGTTTTATTTGCTAACAGACTTGTTTTCCTGACTCACTTGCAGATGCAGAACCCAGAATCTCTTTCGGTCATGTCAAATCCTCGAGCCATGCGAGCCCTAATGCAGATCCAGGAGGGACTGCAAACCCTTCAAAACGAAGCCCCTGGTCTCATGCCCAGGTGCACGTCCAGTTCCACATTTCCTTTATTTTTATGTATTTTATTTTTATTTTTTTTCCCCACTTTTAATTGGTAATTGATCATGTTTTCCACAAAAATATTAAGTAGCACTGAATAAGAATTGTACGTTTTTTTAATTGAAATGAATAATTTTAAGTATTTAAAGTATTATACGTTTTTTTTAGTTTGTTATCGCTTAGTTACTTTGTTCTCTACAGAGTGAAAAACCCTAAAGAACACATCCTCTTTCTACTAGTTATTTCCCTCTTGGCTTTGTCGTCAAGTAAATGCAGCTTCCTCTAGATTAGAGCACACGTGCTTATTAAATTAGTTGACAGACCCCATAATCTATACAA
The DNA here is from genome assembly GCA_027422405.1 of Ptychobarbus kaznakovi. Lineage (NCBI taxonomy): Eukaryota > Metazoa > Chordata > Actinopteri > Cypriniformes > Cyprinidae > Ptychobarbus > Ptychobarbus kaznakovi. The sequence goes on from CM049803.1 coordinate 26,051,869, forward strand.
ACAGTGTGGCAATATCTGCACCTTACCAATTAAATGTGACTTGTCTCTTTCCAGTCTGATACCTGGTGGGATGGCTGCTGGTATTCCTGGTGCCCCACTGCCCTCAGGGGTGAATGTGACCCCTGAGAACCCTCCGCCCTCAGGCCAGGGCCCCGCCACCACCCCCACCCCTACCCCCGCGGCTGGAACAAACACTGCCCAGCAGCAGCTCATGCAACAGATGCTACAGATGTTTGCTGGAGGGAATGCATCGGTACCTACGGTTTTTTTTGTTGTTGTTAATAACATTATCTGTGTTTCCCATTAATTAACTTTCTTCTGGTGGCCTGCTGTCCTGGCACAGTTTCATAATGAAACAAATATTTTTACATTCTCATAACTTAATGTCTTTGATAATGTGTTTTGTGCCATTCCTTTGGCAGAGCATCTGTCAAGTGAACTAAAATCAAATGCACAATATGTCATAGTGCCTTAATTGCAAAAGGCAGTGATTTAATTAAATGTATAGTCTGTTGTGCTAAGTGTTTCAAAGCAAGGTGCACAGTTTGCTCACGATCAGCTTGATCCACATTTTTATAGACAATGATTACAGTATTTCAACAGATTTGTAATGACTCATTTCTGAACCTGTTTTCACTGAAACGGCAAGTTTCCACAAATAACAGCTTGAGGGTTTCATTCTCGCAATTGAAGAAATTAAAACGAAAGATTTTTAATTTTCCTAGTTGTAAAGTAAAATATGCTTATTACAAAATATTCAATTTTACAGTGCAGTTATAATACCAAAATAATATATTACTGACTTATGAATAATGCTCAGATTTCTACTATTACTAATTAATCTATCAGACTGTAATAATAATTATAATATTATAATTGTTTAGCATCGCTAAAACCAGTGTGACTGAACTGAAAAGAGGTTTTGAGTCCAGATACAAATCAGTGCAGAGACTTTTTACTCTATTCGGGTTAGACACTGAAAATTGGCCGGAGCAGACTTTAAAATGTGCAAACATTTTGAAAACGGTATCACCAAATCCTGTGAGAAACACTGAGTATGCTGTGTGTATTTGATTGTGTTTACTACTTTTCACCTCGCTTTGCAGACTCCGACTCCGGAAGTGCATTTCCAGCAACAGCTAGAGCAGCTGAGTGCCATGGGCTTCATCAACAGGGAAGCCAACCTTCCAGGCCCTCATCGCTACCGGTGGCGACGTCAACGCTGCCATTGAAAGACTGCTCGGCTCTCAGCCTTCCTAATTCCATCAACTGAGAGCGTGCGAAGGGAGACAAGAAGCAAACATAGTCCTCATCACATAAAATCTGACAAGCCCCACATAGACAGAATTCCAATTACTCAAATCGTGTTTTTTTTTTTTTCTTTCGATCAATCTCTGAATCAAAAAGCAATGAGGGTTTCAAATTTGTTTCCTTGAACAACACAAAACAAACCAGAATCGCTGTGGAATGACGTCACTCTAACCCCTCATCACTAGTAAGATGGGACAAAGCTTACATTTGCTTGAACCAAGTTTGAGATACCATTCCTTACAATTAGAACACACTCATCTGAGGCACTACTTGTTGGTTAGGGGAATAAAATCCATACGCTTGAATTCCGAGGCCCAGAGGGATTCTTGTCTTCTGTGAAAATGCTTGGTTTCCTTAATTTCTCTGTTTCTCCTAATTCATGCCTGATCAAACCAGTATTTATTGCAGAAACGTAGAGCTTACCCTTTACACCCTCCTCAGTTGACGTTGATTTAAGCGTTCCTTGACATTTTGATGTGTTAATCTAAATCTAATCGACATGAACATGTTGGAGCACTATAACACCGTGACTCTGCTCGCTTACTCTTCAGCTATTTTAGAAAGGAATGAGATTTGGAAAGGCTATTCGGTCATCTCTTTAGTCGTTTGCCTTTGTGAGGAGTGTACATGAATTGACCGTAAAGGCTTGTCATATGGGTAAGGTTGTAACAAAGCATCAATAAAATATTTCTCAGCTTAACAAGCAGTGGCGAACGCAGACACCATTTGTTTCGACCATATCTTTATGCTTTGGCATAGAAGTATTCTAGTGCCTGGAACACGCTTGTATTGTGTACTGAATACATCATCCTCAAGTTGATCTGGCAAAAAAAAACTACTGGTTACAGCATGATAGTGATGCTAGCTTCTCTCAGTGCTAACCAACATCTGTCTAATGGAACTAACAGTTTTATTGTGAATTTCTTTTGCTGCACGTCCATAATCCACTCTTTATTCTACTTGAATTACATTACAGAAACCAACATTCTTTGGGCTTTGTAGTTCTTCTAGTATCTGGTTTTGTCTTAAATCAATGTTATTTTTTATCTTTGCAATTGTTGGGCTGCATGACACCATGCAATTTAACTTTTTAGGTTTAAAAAGTATTGCATGATCATTCTCTTATAACCGCAATATAATTAATTATTGTCTAATTAATATGAAGGTCGCACGCAAGTCATTTGTTCTTGTTGACGCATTATATAACCATTTAATTTCACAATCAATCACCAAGCGTTAGACATTAGGATTGCTTTAGGCTTTAACTTTCAAATTTCTCGTTAATTTACTTAACATAATATGAGAACTGAAATTTAAAAATTGTGATTTCCAAGATTTGGAAGCATGGTGAATCTTTTAATGAATTTAGATTTTGTTATGCTTAGCTGTAGCATTTGCTTTTTGTGGGTGCAATTATCATAATTCTTTAAAACAATAGTCTATGAATCTGCAAATCATAGACTCTTAAAAATCAAGGTTCAAAAAGGGTTGAGTCAGATGTAAAATAACTGTTTTGGGTTCCTCGAAGAACCTTTACGTTAACAATTCTCAAATGCCTTTCTTTTTTTGGTGTAAAGAACATTCCAATAATTTAAAGAACCTTTTTTCAAAAATAACCATTAGTGCATTAGAAAGGTTCTTCATGGACCAAGGAAGCCAATAAAGGATATTTGTGTTTAAGAGTGCATATGTACAGTATATTGTAACCGGGTTGTGACTTAATGAGGGTGAACCAGCTGAAGATTGAAGTATTCATCAGTAATACCTTTGCATGTATCTGCAATAATCAAGTCTTACAATTTTAACTTAAGGGGTTGTTGCCCTCACCTCCCAAAATAAAGTCAAAACTAAAGACTGTGAAGTCTCAAAAGTATTTTTACATACAATTATAGTCATTTAACCTTTAAAAAAAAAAGAACAGTTGTATGCTATCCCCACGATACGAGCTGTTTATATGGTTGAATCTGTCAGACCGACAAAACAGAACTACTGCCATTATCTTCTATTTGATAACTCGTTTATAAATCTCCAGTATATCCTGAGACCCAGCTATGGAGTTTTTGCCTCTGTAGAGGACATTCTATTTTAGTGAATTTCTCGGAGATGTCACAGTTGTAAGTCTGGATGTCCTGTTCAGAGCACATTCAGGGCTTCATAGAGATACTAAATGTTTGGGAGTTTCACCGTGACCACACCCTCTCCTAGGTCTTTAAAAATGGCTCAATTTAATTTAGTGAACATTTTTACTTCCTTATGGAAATATGATCATATTTTATAATTGTCATGTAAATCTGAATAATTTTCAAATGTTTGTCATAAAGCAACATCTCATGAAAATGTTATGTGTTTCAATTTCAAATATGACTTGTTCCTGTTATGAAACAGGACATAATTTCATTAATGTCCACTGCAGAGGACACCAGGACTAAAAGCCTGTTTATTATGCATTTTGGGATACATAACAATTTAATAGAAACATTAATTATCAATTGTCTTATGAAATATTAGATATTATTATGAAAATCTGGCCATTTATTACTCCCATTATGACAATTCTTTTTTCAACATGCTGTCCCCATAACACATTAATATGCAAATTAGATACAGTGTTTAATGGGAAAACCACTTTATGGAAATGTTTACACACATTGCATAAAATAAAATGGTATATCAAATCATTTTGTTATTATTGTATAACATAGTTGAGAATCATCCTTAAACAAAGTTTAGTATAAAAAAAATCCTGAAACCTAAAAATAGATTGGTCATTTAAAAAAATCCCATTGGTTTTGCCTTTTTGATGTCTATTCATTTCATTTTTTAGAAAAACTGAGTCATCGTGTTCTCTACAGAGGACATAGGAAAAAATATAATTCAGTCTAATGGACTGAATCGTGGCTCTAACGGATAGAGCGTCGGACTTGTAACCCGAGGTTGTGGGTTCGAATCTCGGCTCCGGCAGGAATTGTCCACGACTGAGGTGAGACCCTTGAGCAAGGCACCGAACCCCCGACTGCTCCCCGGGCGCCGCAGTGCCCACTGCTCCAGGTGTGTGTGCACTTGGATGGGTTAAATGCAGAGAACACATTTCACTGCTGGTTATACTCTGTATAATTGTGTATGTGACAAATTAAAGCTCACCTGAGCCTAACATATTTTAATTCTTCAAAAAATTTTTTTTTTTTTCTTATGGTCTAATGTAATGACATGAAAAAATACTAAATTCACAAAACCTTTTTTTTTGGGGGGGGGGGGGGGGGTCTCAGGAAGATATACGAAAGGAAATTGTTGGTTTCGTCGTCATCCATGTTACGTTCAGTTTCGATGTAGGCCACGTTTTTGTAGTTTTTGACACTACATTTCCCATGAATCATCAGCGCGGAAGTTAGAAGTCAGCTGATGTTCGTGTTGGGTTGCTGCAAGTTCTTGTTTTGCTATAATCTCGCGTACATTTTTAACGTGTTAGTATTATTGCCGTTTTCCTTTAAATTATGCTGCGTCCTAAAGCATTAACTCAAGTACTCAGTCAGGCAAACACCAGTGGCGTACAAAGCACGCTGTGAGTATATTCAATTCAGTCTGTTCTTATCAGTAGCTTTAGCTGGCAGATACATTGGTAAACAATGTTGTACTTTATGTTATTAACATGCTCTTTTGAGTTAAAGGTAAGGTATTTTGTTGCGTTTGGGCTTTGCTTAATGCATGTTAAATCATTAAAAATGTCATTTATATAGTAGCTTCAAACGTGATTGATTGATTTAAGCTATATTTGAAAACATCCGAATATCTTTGATATTAGATCAAATACCGTTATTTTAAATAAATATATTATACACACTACTTTAAAGCGCAAACATTACCCACAACTAATGTTTATCTGTGTGAACTCAAAGAGAACTGACTTCATATATCCACAGAAAACAGCAAAACATCTGTTCACTTTTAATGAACTAGTGTATATTGTGCAAATAAATCATGAAGAAAAAGCTAAATTTGTTCAGAAAATTTAGTTTGCAGATCCCATTTGATATTGGTTTTAGTTTTTATTGCCCACTTTACAGGTCAAAGTATGAGTTGTTTATGAATTTCTGTTCAATTAATGTATTTGCTTTTTTTTAAATGAATGAGTTATTTATTTTGTGTGTGTTTTTTATGTTAGGTTATTGAATAATGAAGGCTCTTTATTGGCGTATTCTGGATATGGAGACACTGATGCAAGAGTCACCGCAGCCATTGCCAGCAACATCTGGGCAGCTTACGACAAAAACGGACACCAGGCCTTTAATGAGGACAAACTGAAATTCATCCTGATGGATTGTATGGTAGGAATAGCATTGTACAGTCGGGTTATAGTAAATTATTGTAAAGGCAGATCATTGATATATGCAATAACATATGCATTATACAAGAAATGCACAAATTCAGCACGGAAGATGCTATAGGCCGTGTCTGGATTTACCAAACATATGTGCTTTTGTTTAAATTACCCCATGATAGAAATAACACTAACATGATGAACTATTGTATTGTTTTACAATCGTTGTTTTTTCAATGTGCTGCATTTTGTCTGTCATTACAGGAGGGCAGGGTGGCCATTACACGTGTTGCAAACTTGTTGCTGTGCATGTATGCCAAGGAGACAGTAGGCTTTGGGATGCTGAAAGCCAAGGTGAGGTTTGGTGTAGATATAATTACTCTTAATTGTGTTTTTTCATGAACAATCATAATAACTGTGTTTGTTATGTTCACAGGCGGAAGCTTTAGTGCAGTACCTCGAGGAACCACTAACTCAAGTGGCAGCGTCGTAGGATGTACTTATGTGAATTTGTGTACATTGTAACAGAAACTTCTGAAGATCTTGGCCTTCATAATATATTATCTAGGGCTTTATTTATTTGCATACTTCGTATGATTGCTATATCGAATTGTGTGGCTATTAGACCCAAAATAATGCTTTGCATAAACATTAATAATTACATTTGAACTGCATTTTCCCTTTTTATCAGCTTTTCTTTGTCTCAGGATTGTGGCAGTCATTGATCACGCTGTGTCTAGTGTCAACCATATGAAATAAATTTCTCTTTTTGCTACATGTTGTTGTTGTTTTACCTTTAAAACACAAGAAATCAATGCTTTTTATTAATTAAGCCTAGAATAATATGCATCGAACCAAAATAATACAATGTATAAAATTTATGAAATGAATGACGATGAAATATCACTTTGTTAATCAGGATTTTTGCATTTTTAAAGTCACACTATTGCAAATTAAGGCCATGAAATATCTTAAATCAGCAGAAAATCTTGAAATCAGAAACTCTCAAAACATTAAATGTTGAGTATAATGTAAAAAATTAAAATATCCTTTGTATTTTTGTCTTGTTTTCCAGTACAAATATCTAAACCTCATTAAATCAAGATACATTTACTTAAGATGCAAATAGACATGAGGTCTTATATTCTGAGAAAATGAACAAAATGAAATGAGTTTATGCTTAGAACAAGAACAAATATCTGTCAATGGGGTTTGAAGACTTTCCTCTTTGAATTAAGTTGCAGATATTTAATAACATATTAACATAACAGATATTTATAACTTCATTTTGATCCATTTCTCAGAAAACAAGATTTCCTATTTTATGTCATTTTGCTTCTAACAGTTAATGTATCATAGTTTAAGAATCTATAGACATTTGTACTGGACAATAGACAATATGATAAAGAACATCAACTTTTTATAGTGTGATCAGAAGGTACAGTAAAAGTTATTTCCGTATTCTAGTGGTTGGGGCCAAAAGCATTCATAAGCTTAAATCATTTTGTGTTCCATTCGATTTATTCCTTATATTTTGTTTGCTTGGTCTTAAAAAGTCTTACATTTATCTTCATAAAACCTGCAGAAACTCTGTATAGTATTTGTGTTCAAGCAATAATTAACCGTGTAATTCATAATATGCTCAATGGAAGGGGCTCTTCCATGGCAAATGCCTTCCTGATCTTGGGAGAAACTGCTTTAAAAAGCGATTGGTTGCATATGGTGTGTATGGCGTCGTTTCATTGGCTGAACAGGTGCACTATCGCACCCAGTTTCATATGACTGCACCTGCGCTCGCCCTACCTGTTTGACCTGACTCGAGTGCACCAAAAGTCACGCCCACCTTCCCCCAGGTACGGCACCTTTGATAGCGGAACTGCAGGCTAGTTCCTCGTACAAACAACTGAACTGTCCACCATAAACGGTGGGGTTTAACTTACTTCTTGCTGTTTCTCTGCTATTTCAGGTCAGCCGCTGTAGCATAGAGAGCAGGAACTTTCATTCTTGGTTTCCCTTGGAATTGGTTGGGATTTTGACTCATGCAGCACTAATCTAGATTAGTGAAGGAAGATCTGCTTACAGGACTGACAACATGGGGTCTGATGAGGCCTACAACTTTGTTTTCAAAGGTAAGCTCTGACACCTTTTTGATGGAGTTGTCATGCACATTAAACAATCTCTGATGGAGCTTTAAACACTTTTAGATGATGTTTAGTTAGTTTCATGATCTGCAAGCATTCATTTCACTGTTTGCAGTAGTTGTAGAGTAATAGTTGCTATATATAGACATTAAAAAAGAAAACATCTACATAGAAATATATAAAGCAGCTGGGTTTAGAGTAGAGAAATTGAGTCATGTAGGTTGGGTGAAATCTGATGTCCATGACTACAAGGTTTTATTTACACAAGATTACTCGGTTAAGTTACTCAGTATGGGAAGGGACATAGTTGTATCCGTTAAAGCCCGTTGTGAAACTATGATCCGCTAGAGCAGTTGAACTGAACAGTTGAACTGAAGCAATAAGAACAGGAAGTCTTTTAAGAGTAACAATTTAAAACATTCAAGATAATGAGCATTTAAAGGGCCATCTTTAATATGTTTCTCATCGGTGCTGATTGTGAAATTACACACAGATATTTGTACATAAGTTAATTAAAGGAATAGTTTGGCAAAAAAAAATGCTGAAATGTACTCGCGCTCAGGTCATCCAAGATGTTGGGTGAGATGGTTTCTCCATCTGAACAGATTTGAGAAATGTAGTATTACATCACTTGCTCACAAATGGATCCTCTGTAGTGAATGGGTGCCGTCAGAATGAGAGTCCAAACATCTCAAACATTATCACAATAACGCACAAGTAATCCACACCACTCCAGTCCATCAATTAATATCTTGCAAAGTGAAAAGCTGTGTGTTTGTAATAAACTTAACAAGACTCATCATTTTTTTCCAACTTCAAACAGTTGCTTCCAGCTAAAATATGAGTTCTCTATCCATAATATTGCTTCCTTCAGCAAAAAGTTGCCTCGTCTGAATCAAAAGAGAAATATTAACAGATCAAGCATCATTTACCAGTGAAAACACCTAACAATTCTGGACATGTGTGAGTAGATTTTGATATGAAAGGACAAAAAATGATGGACTTTTTCATTAGAGGAACGGTTATTATGCATTATTGACTTGCATTTTAGCCAGAAGCAAAGGTTTAGTGTTAAAACGCCTTGATGGATTTGATTCCTACAAACACGCTGCTTTTCACTTCACAAGATGACAACTGATGGAGTTGTGTGGATTACTTGTGGATTACTGTAATGTTTTTATCAGCTGTTTGGACTCTGACGGCACCCATTCACTGCTGAGGATCCATTGGTGAGCAAGTGTTGTAATGCTTGTATGTTTCTGGTTTTCTAATCCTGTTTTTCTTTTTATGTCTATAATTGCTCCCTTTCCTGACACAATATAAATTAATCACAATCCCAGAAATGTCATAATAGTCCTGCATGGGTGGAGTGTTGATTGTACTCCTGACATGTTTGAGTCATTTTTGTTTACACCTGCAATTAGCTGGGTTTTCATAAGGAGTGCTATACTGGGACGTACTGTTCATCCAGTGTTGGTTTGCTATGATAGAAGAATACGATCAGACCTGCTTCTGTCTCATGATTTAATGAACAAGACAATTTCGTAATAAGGATTTAGATTTGTGATTGTATAGTACATGTTCTGCCTCTTAATGTTGCACTTGTTGTTGAAGACATACTTGCCACAGAAGTCCAAGAAACAAACATGACATTGTAACAAATTGCATCATGAGTTTGTGAGTGGCTGGTATTTTAATCCACAACTAATCATTGATTTTACGCAAGTTAATGTTGCCTAATACACCAAGCAGGGGTGTTGCAAAACAAAATCATGGGTCACAAATCCTTAAGCTATACCAAGAGAAGATTTGGGCCCCCTTCATCACAGGGCCGTGACATTCACGGTTGATGTTTCCAGATGATTGGCATGACTCAAGTCTGGGTTGGTCGTTTTTTCAGACTCGTATGCACTAATGAGTACTTTGTTGCAGTGGTTCTTATTGGAGAATCTGGCGTTGGCAAGAGCAACTTGCTGTCGCGGTTCACCAAGAATGAGTTTAGTCATGACAGCCGGACGACCATCGGAGTGGAGTTCAGTACAAGAACTGTGCAGCTAAATGGCCTCACCATCAAAGCTCAGATCTGGGACACAGCCGGACTGGAGCGGTACCGGGCCATCACTTCTGCGTGAGTTTAACATGATATAACATTGAAGCACCTGACAAATGGTGGTGCTAAACAAGCAAATATGCCCATAGTTCCTCAAAAATGACAATTATGTCAATTACATTTTTCAGAAAAGGGAATGGTGACCATAGGTGTGAGCTCAAAGAAAAATAAATAACTTTGTGTTAGATTTATTTTTCTGTATTTAATTATTTTAATTTCTTATTTACATTATGAACACTACTGTTGGGGCAAGTGTTTTTTTTTTTATTTATGTTTTATAATAAATTATATTTATATTTAATAAAAAATACAGTAATATTGTGAAATATAATTGCAAATTAAAGTAATCGTTTTCTATTTGAATTTATTTTAAAATGTAATTTATTCCTGTGATGCAAGGCTAAATTTTCAGCATCATTACTCCAGTTTTCAGTGTCACATGATCCTTCAGAAATCATTCTGATATGCTGATTTTCATCTCAATAATGTTTTTTTATTATTAACCTAATTGACACCGGGAAACATTTTTTGCAGTATTCTTTACTGAATCGAATGTTCAAAAATACATTTATAAATGTTTTGTATCAATAGGAAAGTCTTTACAATCACTTTCGATCAATCTAATGCAAAAATATATAATTATTAAAAACTATAAACAAAATCGACTTCCACTGTATGAACCAGGGCAGTCTGGTGAGGAGATAATGACACTTGTTTTAATTGAACCAAATTTCACAGAATGATTTTAGGTGAACTGTCCCTTTAAGTAGTTTGTATGCAAACACATTTTTGACTATGCAAATTGTCATTCATGTATTCTTTTGCAAATTGAGAAAAAATATAACACATCATGTTACACCACTCTTTGCTGTGAATTCATTTCTCACCTGTTGTTCTAAACCATCTTCATAATGTAATCTTGCTTATGACATAATGTTTTATGTCAGTGTTCTATTCATTTAAAAAAGGAAGTAAATGGAGTCATGTGATTTGATCTGCTCTGTGTTCCTGTATCTCAGATATTATCGAGGAGCGGTTGGAGCTCTACTAGTCTATGACATTACAAAGCACTTGACGTATGAAAGTGCCGAGCGCTGGCTGAAGGAGCTCTACGATCACGCAGATCCACATATCGTAGTGATGCTTGTGGGCAACAAAACGGACCTGTCAGCAGAACGATCTGTTCCATTAGAGGACGCCAAGGACTTTGCAGGTCATTTCTGAAGACAGCTTATTAAATTATACAGGCATACGCAAAATTCACAGAGAAACTCAAAAGCCTTCATGATAACCCTTCAAAATAAAAGTTCAGCCTAACTTGAAGAAATGATAACAAATATATTACTATTGCACAGTAGCATTTACTTCTCCAAGTAATAATAATGCAACAACATTAATAATAATACAATTTATTAAAACACAGAAACTCACTACAACCTGCCACAGTAAATGTTATTTCTAACTTGAAGAAATTATTTATATTATTATTGCACAGTAGAGTGTACTTCTTAAAGTAGTTGTAGCAATACTAATAATAACATTTATTAAACATTACTTTTAAGGAAGATTAAAATGCATCATCCATTTTTTTATTACAAATAAATATAATTGTATTTATTAATAATGAAAGGAATTACTACATTTTAGTTTGACTACATTTTAAAAGATGAACTAAATTGTTTTAGAATTTGATTTGATTACCACCATGTTTTATAGTATATTTATGTTTGACATTACAATTTTATATTATATTCTTCTCCTGACAGTAAAATAGCAGTCCATATTAAACAGGCACAATGCACTGTATTAATATGATGGAACTTATATAAATGTCCAGTCATGAAAAGAAAAAACAGTAATCATGCACTGTATTAATATGATGGAACTTATATAAATGTCCAGTCATGAAAAGAAAAAACAAAATTAATAAAAGTGTAATCAGGCACAATGCACTGTATTAATATGATGGAACTTATATAAATGTCCAGTCATGAAAAGAAAAAACATGAAAATTAATAAAAGTGTAATCAGGCACAATGCACTGTATTAATATGATGGAACTTATATAAATGTCCAGTCATGAAAAGAAAAAACACAGGCACAATGCACTGTATTAATATGATGGAACTTATATAAATGTCCAGTCATGAAAAGAAAAAACACGGAAATTAATAAAAGTGTAATCAGGCACAATGCACTGTATTAATATGATGGTCATGAAAAGAAAAAACACGGAAATTAATAAAAGTGTAATCAGGCACAATGCACTGTATTAATATGATGGAACTTATATAAATGTCCAGTCATGAAAAGAAAAAACATGAAATTAATAAAAGTGTAATCAGGCACAATGCACTGTATTAATATGATGGAACTTTGAAGGTGTTTAATCAGTGTTTTGAATTATGCAGTGCATTGCATGTAGAAATGTAAATGAATGTACCTTTTACATTTCCACTCTATTTTTTTAAACGGTGAAACCGCACTGTTAAAAAAAAAAGATTCTGTAGAAAATGGATAACATCCTTGCATAAAATTACATTTTCTGTTAAATTTACAGACATTTCCTTAAAGCCTCAAACACTACACAATGCAAAGCATAAATCAAATGATGGGTTAATCACCTGTAAAAAATCAGAACAGAATGTTCCTTCATTGTACATTGGGCAGTATTTTTACAGACTTCTCTTAGCGTGTATATATTATATAACATTTAGCAAAATCACACAAAGTTAATCTTGATATTCATATTATCATTTTTTTTCTAGAAAAGAATGGTCTTCTGTTCATGGAAACCTCTGCTCTGGAGTCAGTAAACGTCGAGGCAGCGTTCAACACTGTGCTTACAGGTAGCTACTGTTTATTCTGAACACATCATACCGTATTTACATGTACTTTACATGTGTTCCTTGCCCTCTGGGTTTCTCCTCTTCAGTCAGGCTCGAAATCGTGTAAGCACTTCATTATCATAATCACGCTGTCATTATTTGATCTCCTTCTTTCAGAAATCCATAAAAAGGTGAGCAGCAAAGAAGTGACCCGAGGCTCTATCAATGCTGTGACATTATCCCAGCCTAAAGCTGCAGGAGCTGACGCACCGGAGGAAAGGAAGGCCTGCTGTAAGAACCTGTGAAGGAACATCGCAGGACTGCTCGAGGGGTCTAGAGTTGGGAATTCAGCTCGTGCAGTAGAGCTATCATTAAAACAAAAGGAAATGCATTTCATTGACTGACATAGCCATATTTGTATTGTTAAATATTATGTAACAAGTAAAAGACATTTTAATGTTTGTCAGGTTTGACAAGGATTCATGTCAATTTGAATTAATTTGAATGTGTTGGAGATTTTTCTTTGTATTATTTATGAAATGTCATCCCAAACTTTTTTTTAAACATACATTTATTCATTTAACTGACTTTTTTTAATCCAAAGAGATTTACAAATGAGGAATACAACAAGCTATTAATTTTACTCAAGTTATTAAGATCAACAGATGCTGGAGAACTAACTTTATCACTTTAATTAGCGTAAGATGGAGGAAAGAACATATTTTTAGATTTTTATGTGCATCTTCGTTGTTTGGTTTTTAATTTGATTTATTCAACACACCTAATGAAGATAACTGGATAAAAACCCACACACATGATTAAGAAAATGATTTTTATCATTTAAGACTAATCAGCACTAAATTAATATTTTGTGCTATTAAAATCTCTCTCTCTATATATAAAGGATTTATAAGCGAAGTGTTGATTTGTATCTTCATAAATGAATGCTGATGCTGCAGGTATTATCAGTTTCTGCTGCTAACACCACATAAAGAAAATAAAAACAGCATGTCATTTTCCAATAAGAATTAAAGCAGAGATATGTATGAAAATGTCTGAATTGTTTTTTCACAATGAGTCTCAAGTGCAGTTTAACAACAAAACATTTATGGACATTTATGAATCATCATTATTGAATATAAACAGAACAATAAATATGAATTTAAGGATACGCTTTCAATTTATTACTTGGAATATTAATTGATTCGACCAGTTTGAATTTGAATTAATTATGATTATTTATATTAATTAGAATTTTAAAAGAAGTCTCTTATGCTCACCAAGGCTGCATTTATTTGATTAAAATGACCATAAAAATAGTAATATGGTGAAATATTATTTATATTACTATTTTATGATAATTTTAATCAAATAAACGCAGCATTGGCGAGCATAAGAGACTTATTTTATGTACGATGTACTACTAATCAAAAGTTTTTATTTTCAAAGATTTTTGAAAGAACATATATTAAATTCAATTTATATTCACAGAATATTGCTAATCATCTAATATGGATAATTCAGAGCCATACAAATTAACATGATACATCTATGCAATTCAATTTTAAATTCAGCAATTAAAATGGAATTAAACGGCGTTTTCAGTTCAGTCACTGGATGGCGCACTGCGCACAGCCCTGCCTCCTCATTGCCTCCTACGTGGCATTTCCATGTCCCATCATCCTCTGTACAGCATGAGTGATGTCACGCTGTGGAATGTGGAAGAGCTGACCTGAAACACACCTGTGACCCGTGCTTTCCTTTACGCTATTTTTTTAAAGTATTAACCAACTAACACGCTTTTTATTATAGATTATATTTTTTATTCTTATATATATTGCCTGACAACTACAACAGACGCACCTGTGACTACACACCTGTACGGAAGCCCCGTCAAACATTTAATTGGGTCACAGAGGGTCACGCGTGTGACAGACAGGATAGTTGGCCAATAAGATCATCGGAAAGGCGGGGCTACAGCTCAGCACAATGACGTAAGTAGATGAGACAGCAGGGCGAAACTTGGTTGACGAAGCCCAGCAACATCGTATCAAAGTTGATTAGCTGTAATTTTGGCTAATTCGGGACCTGTTTTTCCTAACTATTACTTTATCTATAACCGTCGACAGAAGGAAATATATAGTATATTTTGGATTCTGAGAGACTTCAACGCATGAAGCGCGCGTATAAGGAAGCTCTCGTGACCAACTGTCTTATAAACAAAGTTTCTTTGACGTCGTAGAAAATATAACAGCACCTCTTGGTTCTCCAGAAGAGCATAACGTCTTTATATCTGAAAACACGGACTTGTTAATAAGCCAGTAAGAAGATTAAAGCCATGACGGGTAGAGAGGACGAGTATGACTATCTCTTTAAAGGTGAGCTCCACGTACTGCACTTCCACACTTTACGATGAGCTCCTGTATGTCGTCTTCATGAGTGGCTTGTCTCTCTTGGCATAGGATGTCTTCTTTTTCTGTTCTAAAACACATATGCGCATATCCAAGCTGTGATTTGATACTGTTTCAAGCAGGTCCAAGTTGGTCAGTCGCTGCGAGACCACCTTGGACCAGCAAAAAACCAGCTGGTCACGCTGTCCTTGGCTGGACAAGCTGGTTTTTGGGTCATGGTGGCGGGTCAACCAGCTAATGATCACCTTAGGTCAAGCAGAAGCAAGTGTCATGTCCCTAAACACTGCTAAGTTACTCTTAATTTTCCAACAGGGCAAATCCATAAGCAGGGCAAAAGATATTTGTACATTTTAATGATTTCTAAGTGCAATTTCTTGATTAATTATATAATGCACAATATAACTGGCTTCTCCTAATGTGTCTTGTTTTATATTATAATTATCATATAGATCATACATTTTAATTTGTGGGAACAAACTATTTGTACATGTAATACACTTGTCGCATGGAAAATGGAAAAAAACTGATTTAGAATGTTCCTTCTATGGTGTCCGCAATATAAGCACAGTTAAACCGGTAAGACCTGTATAAATCAGGTCCTTCATGGGTCTGCGTTCAGAACGTTTTAAAAACTCTCATCTGATCTAATGAATCAAGTCTCATTTCATTCAGAAGATCACTCTGATTATTCATTTATTCTATTTTGATATTTAACCAATTATTTGAGATTTGAAGGAGATCAAATGTAAAATTGAGAATTTACTTTAGTAATTGACTACTAAAGTGAATACTGATGATTTATTAATTTGACTAATCTGACCTCTTTGATGTCTGCTGTGGTTATGCCCATGAATTTGACACTTGCATTACTCAAAGTTCTGCCCTTGGCCTCATGTGCTTAAGCTATCCGTGGACCTTTTGCTGTTTGACCATGAATCAGAGTTGTTCAATCACCGCTCTGCTCTTTAAACCTGTCCGTCCACTAAAACAGTCTTTGTTAAAGTGAATTTCTGTGTGCCTAACTCTGATATTATTAGCTGAGGCATCTGATTTTATTCTTTCATGTTGGCAACATTAACCCAATTTATTTCAGGTTTAGGTTGAATCATTTTTTTTATTGTAATTGTTTAATCCCCTTCATGTTATGTGTGATGATTAGACTTTAACTATTAATCTTTCTCTCCACAAAAGCTTTGAAATCTTATTCACTTTAACATTAAAAAAATCCAAATAAATGAGATTTGATGTTCTTGAAGCATCTTTTATTATTTAACATGAAAATGTTCCTCTTATCTCTTACAGTATGCCCACCTAGGCTGTACTGATTTAATAATAATAAAAAAGATTCAAAACAATTCACACTACTGTAAGATTTTTTTTGTCTCTTCTGCTCACCAAGACTGCATTTATTTGATCAAAAATACATTAAAAAGCATAATATTGCATAAATACAACAAGCTTGTCTGAAAAGTGTTATGCTCTGTCAAGGTGTGATTTAAGCCATACATGTTCTGTTCCTGTGTTATGTGTTCTTTTCAATGGGGGCTTTAAGAGGTGGCTGTTCTTCTGAAGAACGTGGGGGTGTGTGGGTGTGTGGGTGGAAGTCTCGGGAAAAGTTCAACAAGTTTGTGAGTTAAACTGGGGAAAGCCAGGCATTGCTTTGCACGAGTGCTCTCGTTAATAAAAAGAAGTCTAAAACCATCAAGTGCATCTTTAAATTTATTCGATCGCTACAATATTTACATACAAAATGTAGTTTATTCCTGTGATGCAAAGATGAATTTTTTAGAAGTCATTACTCCAGTCTTTAATATGACGCGATCCTTCAGAAATCATTCTAATATCCTAATTTGCAGCTCAAGAAACATTTATTATTATTAGCAATATAAAAGGTTTTTCTGCTTAATATTTATGCGGAAAATGTGATGCATTTTCTCAAGATCCTTTAATGAATATAAAGTTCAAAAGAACAGCATTTATTTGAAATAGAAATCTTTTGTCATATTATAAATGTCTGTATCGTCAATTTTGGTCAATTTCTTGCATATTTACATTTAGTTATTTAGCAGACGCTTTTATCCAAAGCAACTTACAAATGAGTACAATGGAAGCAATCAAAATCAACAAAAGAGCAACAACATGCAAGTGCAATAACAAGTCTCAGTTAGCTTAATACAGTGCACATAGCAAGTTTTTTTTATTGTATTATATAATAAATAAAATATATAGAGCAAGCTAGTGTTAGAGGCCTTTTTGCTTTTGTTAATTGTATAATAAAAAAAGAAAACGCATAGCTAGAATAGATTACATCTTTGCTGAATAAAAGTATTAATTTCTTTAAACAAAATTCTTACTGACCCTAGACAACCTGAACGGTAGTGTAACTGTATCAGTTAATATCCGTTTCATTTTTTGCCTCTGTCAGCGGGAGACGCAGACGTTCCCAGTATTTCGTAACTCTACCTGTGTGGGTGAAAAAGGGTGTTGCTCTTCAGTCGTGCCCTTTTCATTCATTGTCAAAGCTTTGTGGAAACACACCCTTTGTGTGTGAAATATTCAAATGTAATTGCTGTTGTGCGGTGAAGGGAGGCCGGTTCCTGCAAGCGCACACATGGAATCTGCTTAAACGCTCTGTGTCATGTGTGTCTCCAGGGACAATAGCAAACACAATAGCGTTTAAAGCACCATACGCTGGTTAATCTCACGCACCCGTGTCCTCTTCATCCGCAGTGGTTCTGATCGGCGACTCAGGTGTGGGCAAGAGTAACCTGCTCTCTCGCTTCACCCGCAATGAGTTCAACCTGGAGGGCAAGAGCACCATCGGGGTGGAGTTTGCCACACGCAGTATCCATGTGGAGGGCAAGACTGTCAAGGCCCAGATCTGGGATACGGCTGGACAGGAGAGATACAGGGCCATCACATCAGCGTAAGTGTCTTCAGACTTCAACTACTTTAAAGAAGTCCAATTGTTTTGTGCACCAATAATAAAAAAAGGAATTAATAAATGTAATTATAAAAATTTTATCTTTAATAAAATAAATGTAATATAATAAATATGAAAACTACAGTGCGTGCATAATTATTATAGGCAAATCAATACTCATTGTATAATCAATACTTATTTAATATTTTTTATCCAGCACATTTCACCAATTTCAAACCAAACAATCAGTCAATCTTAATAACTACTATTCATTTTGTTTATAGTCATCATTTATAACTGGAAGTTAAAAAAAGTCTTGCACTCTTAAAAATAAAGGTGCTTAAAAGGTTCTTCACAGTGATGCCATAGAAGAACCATTTTTGGTTCCACAAAGAGCCATTCAATCAAAGATTCTTTAAAGAAGCATCTCTTTCTTACCTTTTTATAATCTGAAGGACATTCTTTCACCACAAAGAAGCTTTTGTGAAACAGAAATGTTCTTCAGATGTTAAAGGTTCTTTATAGAACAGTTTTAGACAAAAAGGTTCTTCTATGGCATCGTGAAGCACCTTTATTTTTAAGAGTGTATAATCGGATATTAATAATTAAGCAGGTTTTCCTTTACAGGTACAATTACTAAGATTGATGTGGTTTTGAATTTTTTAAATGTGCTTAAAAAAAAAAAATCTGAATCATTCTAATTCTCATTTTAAACAAAATAATTAAGTTTCTAGGCCTGCCGGTTAAAAACATGGATCTATTATGCATGTAAAAATACACTTTTGTCAAGATGATATTGATCTTACAATACTCTCACAGTACTTTAAACAAAGCCAAAATAGTAAGTTTTTTTAAATGATTAAATTATCATATCATAATCCGTTAACGAAAAGTACTGTTCATTAACCAGAATAGAAATGTGCATTCTTCTTAGCTAAAAATACAGAATTATGTTTGATACACATGCTTGCACTCTGTCCCTGACTAGATATGTGTAAAAAGTTTTAAATGTTGTATTTTATTAAATAATAATATATAAATAAATATGTGAAGTACCTAGAAGAATAACAAGGTGCAGCAGTACATTTTAAAACATTTGCTTTTATGATAATAAATTAAAATAATGTTTTTTTTTTGCATAGTTAAAATTACTGGATGCGACTGACACCAGAAACCTCTCAAATTCAAGTTAAACATGGCTGTGCCTGTTCTTATGTTAAAAATGTAAGGTGGATAATTGTGCCAGATTTCTAATCATTTGAGCTTGTCTTTTCACTGTGTAGTACAATGGGAGGATGTAGACTCCCGTCAAGTGGGAAGTATCTGAATAATAAAAAAACAACACCGTTTGGCCCCTAATGATGTACACTCAGATAAGATAATGACTTTAATAACAGTAGTTTTATTTCACATGACCAGCCAAAAACTCCGACCTTGATGATCACTATTATTGGGCACCTTAGATTGTGGGATAATTGTGTTATGTGTGTGTCTTTTTAGTTTCTGAATAATAAACGCATCTTTCAAACGTCTGTGTGTGTTCACAGGTATTACAGAGGTGCCGTAGGAGCCCTGCTGGTGTATGACATTACCAAGCATCTGACCTATGAGAACGCCGAGCGCTGGCTGAAAGAGCTGCAGGATCATGCTGACAGCAATATTGTCATCATGTTAGTAGGGAACAAAAGTGACCTGCGCCATCTGAGGGCCGTTCCTATGGATGAATCCAAAGCGTTTGCAGGTTAGTGTTGTGAGGACTTTATTAGCTAGTTTAAACTTTAATTATTCAAGAATTTCTATAAGTAATGTTTTTCTGGCAAAGCAAATATATAGAATGACACCTGAAATCACTAGACTTGTTCATATAATTTACCCAGATTTATATAAAGGAGTCAGATTATAGAAATGAATTGTATTTAACTAAATATTTCACTGTAAAAATAAGACCTAATACACCGCTCTTGTGAAGACGGCTTGTAAGGTTGAGAGTTAACTAAATAATTGTTAAACCACCAAAGGTCATTTGGAATACCTTCAAAGGTTACAGAGGCGCTGATAGTGTTCAAGGTCTGTTGGCTGAGGTGTTTACGTCACAGGTCTTGTTGCTGATTGGTCAGTTTGAATGTCTCTGATTTTTAGTCACACAGGGCCGGTTGCACCAGCTGGACATGCACCCAGTTGTAAGACTAGCCTGGATGTAACATGCACTTTAAGTCGTGTGTAGAATTTATACCCGTTGCACCATCTCGGCGTAGTGCTACGTCTGACACTAAATCTTACGCCTAGTCATAGGTAGGTGTAAAGTGAAAAGACATTATTAGTCTTTAGGATCCATGTCTGTTAGTTAATTATTACTGCAGACATGAACTGTAATGTTTATGGTCTTTTCGGGCAGGATAAGTGATATCAATCACGAAGCTCGGTGTTGACTATAACACTCTGCCGACAGTAATTTAACTAATAAAAAATATTTATGTACAGCTTGCAATTATGCAGTAAAATAATACATATGATATGTGATTATTAAAATAAACTCTACCATTCGACATCTTGCTTGAAAGGAGTATAAATGCTTGGAAATGTTTCACGTCTTTAATTCCATTCATTATTTGTAGCGTGCCTGCCATCCAATAATCGCAGTAAGTTTTGTGCTTTGTTGCTTTTAATAAGAAAATTCAAAGTCAAATTCTGTCAGTTTTCTTAATGTGGTTTTTCAGCCACAGAAAGACGTCAGTAAAACACACAATATCACGTAAAGTCACATTTACCTCAGGAAAGACATTCATTGTACATAAACTCGATAGTCAGCTAGAAAAAAATAACTGGAGAGCATTGTATTGCATCCATTATATTTGCCTTCATTTTTAATGTTTGTTTGAAGAAATCAAAGAGACTTCAGATATAAAAACACGGACTTGTTAGAAAATGTTTACTCTGTGAAATCATGATGCGGTGGCTTCACTTGTTATGATGTCTTGATCAATTCAGTTTTGTATTAGTAGTTGTAGCCGTTCCCGCGTGAACGTCGTCTCCGCTATCACTGCGGGAGAATGTGTCAGCGCTGATGTGCATCTTCTACGCCGGGTGTAGTTGCGCCTGATGGTAGTTTTAGTTGGTGCAACAGGTGTAAATAAATATTTATCAAAAAGCTGGACGTTGCAAAGCCCAGCGTAGGGCTTACACCCAGCTTTTTTACGTCTAGCTGGTGCAAACGGCCCCAGGTCAGGAGTTAATCAGTTTGTATGTTCATTTCTCTGGGCTCTGAGAAGTTGAATGCTACATTGTAACCTTTTAAAGCAGTACTGGTAATAAAATGATGTGGTAACTATTTTTAGGCAGTGTTGATTTAGCATGATGCTGTTGTATTTATTTTACATTTGGCAAATATTTTAATCCTAAGTGAATTACAGTGCATTCAAGACATATTTTGCCTTTAATAGACCATGACTTTGGTGTTTCTGGTGCTGTGCCCCATGGTTCGTGATACCTGCTGTTAAACACTTTTTCTTAGTTATCTTGAGTACTGAATGAGTAATTGTTTGCTAGCTGGTCTGTGTTTTGTTTGATAATGTATTTGGGAAGCTATATTTATTTTAAAAGTATTTTTTTGTGTGTGTTTTGCAGAGAAGCATGGACTCTCTTTCCTGGAGACCTCCGCGCTGGACTCCTCTAATGTTGAACTAGCCTTTCAGACCATTCTTACAGGTCAGTCCCGAGCAAATCCTTTAGAAGGGTGAATATCACAAAGCTTTTGGAGGTGAAAACTGTGAAGAACATGTACCAGTCATTTTTTATTAAGAACATTCTCATTACTGTAATGACAAGAATAGTATTTAAATAGCAAAGTATTTATGCATAATTTAGTATATTAATTTTCAAACGTTGTGAATTTTTCTTTTTAGAGAGAAATGTGATCTAGATATGTGTTTTATTTATTTACTGGAAGTTTCTGACATTCAGTTATGCTAAACTTATGCATTCTAAATGCATGCTATTTTATGCATAATAAAATATGCATAAAATATACAATATATGCATCAGCATAAAAAAAGGCTCAGGCACATGTAACATTCTCACTGTTAAAATGTACCATTTGTGGTATAAGTGATTTGATGCTTTCCAAAAATCTAATCAAAATTGTTATTTATTATTAATTTATTTATTACAGAACAGACTTATAAGGGTAAAGAACAGAATACCTTTTTCCCCTTGAAATTACTTATAAAAAATTAAGGTAACCAGAATCATAAAGAAAGTTTATCCAGAAATCAAACGGTCATGTAATTTACTCAAATCATGCAAATTATGACACATTTTTTGTTTGTTTGAGCTATTCTTTTAAACATTAAAAAAACAGTAATGTGAAAAAGCCAATTCGCACTTTTTGTAATACAGTAAAAAAAAAAAATCACCCCCAAAAATAAAGCAGAAAATACAATTAATTTAAAAATCATTTAAAAAAACATAATTTTGTCAGATTACAGTAATGAGAGTTTGGGGTTGGGATAATCTGCTTAATTAAAAGTAAACTAAAAAAGTGGATACTCCTTTTTCTTTTCTAGGAAAATATATATCTATTTTACAAAAATACTTGGCAGTTTTTGTGAGATTCCAGGGTGTTTGTGTATGTTTTTGAGTATAACCTCTAGATGGCGTTAAACTCCACGCCACAGATATCCTCGGCTCTTCCTGTGAATGAATGAAACTGTGTTTTGAGGTCAAATTTAGAAAGTTTGCCACGCAAAAATAGTGGTTTGCTTTTTTGCAGTGTTTCTTCTTTGTTTGGCCTGGGAAATACCTCTCTTCAGCCACACCATGTTACACTGTTCATTTCTATACCTCATAATGAACCACAGCTGAAGTTGTTGCACTGTCAATAACACACCTGCAAGATCACATTTATCAGACAACCCTCTATCATGCCGATCTTTGAATGCTGCCTCTCTCTCACACAGAAATCTACCGTATCGTGTCCCAGAGGCAGATGTCAGGGCGTGGTGGTGATGACAGTTTCTCCCCCAGCTCAAAAGTGGTTCCCATTACCGTGCAGCCCACACAGAATTCGGGCAAGCAGGGCGCCTGCTGTCAGAATAACTGAGCTGCCGCAGCGCCACCATGGGATCCGGGGAAAATCTGCAACTTTTTTGGGCTGGGCGCAGCAAGGTTGACCATGACCTTTGTATTCCCTGCACATGATGTGCTTAATATATGTAATGGACTTGCTTAGTTATGCCCAGAATAAGTGAGTAATAATCTTCAAATTTGGAGAACAAGAGATGTTGAAATTGAATGGATCAAGGATTTTCTCAGAACTGAGAGGCCATGCTTCTTGTTTCAGACTAATTAGAAATGAGCAGTTAGCTGGGACGTTCAGACGTGGCTGCTCTTTTTATTTTATTCCTGCACTTTTTGCCGCAGACAGTCTGCTTACAAACAATGGGCTGAAGAACAAGAAAAAGTGCTTAGAATCTTCTTTTGAGTATTTCTTGAATGGTTTCTGATCACAATGGGGATTCACTTGTGAATCATATAGTTTTCTTCCTTTAGTGTGCCAGCGCAGAAGTAGTCTGACATCTTTTCCATGCATCTCAACACCTGAGAAAGTCAAACTGTGGTCGTCATAGCCGTCTGTTTGCTCAATTCTTACACTGTAACGCCATTGTTGTTTTTTTGCTTCCTTTTTTTCATGCTTTTATCCATCACTAGATTATTGATCGGAATTTCTCAAGGGTTTCTCCTTCCAGTCATGGCACTCATTTGTACAAGCGCTGGGAGTGTTTTCTGTGGATCAGAGTAATGTTAATGGCTGTAATGTTTAATAAGAGTATAGTATATTCAGATTTAGGGTTGGGAATCGTTGACTAGTTCTTAAACTATCAGATTATTTCATTATTGACACTTGATTCGGTTAACGGTTCTTGAACGTATGATTCTAAATCTCTGCTATTTTATGCATAATAAAATATGCAAAATAGAACCACTTTAAAGTTTGTTGTCATGATGATGCAACTTATTTATTTTCAGCTGTGCATTAAAATCAGCATTGAACTTTCAGGCATAATTGCTTTGTTTCCAAACATTTACAAGTATGAAAACACTCCATTTGTGGTATACTTTGATAATTTTCATTATTATTAAATTAAATTTTTTTTTCAAACGTTCTCCATTCTTTCATTTTTAATTTAAATGACTAAAAATGAATTAAGATGTGGGAATAGCAGGGATTTAAAGAAATAGTTCACACAAAATCAAAAATTGTGTCCTGATTTGAGTAAATTATATGACAATTATGATTCTGGCATCTTAATTTTTCATTTAAGTAAAAGCAGACAAAAAAAACATCTGACCCGCATCTGTACTCCACGTAAGGATGCGGGTCAGATGTTTTTTTTGTCTGCTTTGATTTTATTATGATGGAAATTTGCATGATTGGTTTTGCTTTACCTGGTTTCTGGGTGTTTTTGACTAGTAGCTTTTTTTCTGCTTGCAAAATGAGCGGCAGGTGGGATGCAGTTCACTAAGAGGAGCTTCTATGATTGGGTACATTGACCATATTATATTGCAAGGCAGGGGAACTGATGGCTTGTGATGTACTGCTGAGGTTTTCTTACTGGAAGTGAATTCCTCTCTGGCCACACTTGTTATCTGCTACATGTAACCCGAAGAGCAGCAGGTCTCTCGAGATCTCACTCTCTGTCCTGGCTTTTCTGTCTTCTACGGCTTTTGGTGTGGTTTTATCTTTGCATGTGTGTTCTGCTGCGTTTAGATCCTCCTCTCCTCAGGATGGGACAGCTGGGGTCGTGTTTTCAGCTTTGTCTTGTCATTCGTTTAAAGACACAAAGTGCTTCCTTAAATGCCTTGCCTGTTAAGATTTATGCTAATGCCATCAATCTGTTATGCTGAATATCAGCCGTTTAGCTGGAGTCATTGATAATTACTGCTTTGGGAAGATTGTCATCGTGCCCGTTCTTTTCCCAGTGGGACTCCTGAACAAAGACTCTGAATACTGCAAATACGTTATACGTTTTCAGTGATCATGAATGGTTATCAGCTGTTGTTTTTTTTTTTATTTGTGTGAATAGATTTTACGCAGACACTTAGAAACTTGTGTATTTTACAGGGTTCCCACATCTTTTGACCAGTGACTTTCGCATGACCTTTCCAGTCACTCTTGAATAAGGAAAATTCATCGTATAGAGATTGCACCCACAAAGAGCAATTTCTACTTGATGAAATATTTATGAGCTTCGTGAAATGTTATTAATTTTCATGACTTTTCCAGGCGATTTTAAAATTCTGTGACCGTGGGAACCCATGAACGCTTCTGTTTTTAAACTTGTTGGTGATTTATTTGTGTTAACTTGCGGTGTATTTTAATAACCTATATAAATAAAATCAGTTCTGTTTCAAATCATCGGGTTTGCGAGCAACAGAATTCAGGGTAACAGTGACAGATTATTCAGTTTGTTTTATTAGAAACATTTACAATACAATTTCTCGAAAATAACCAAAAGTTCAAAACTAGTATGGCATAGATACATTGATCAAATATCAAAAATGAAAGTCACAAAGAACATGTTTTAAGGAATAAACCTGCAGTTTGCGTGCCCCGTGTAGACACGATACTGAATTATGAAATCAAAACGACTCGTGGAGTATCGGCTAGCCTCGTCTATGATATGGCAAACCCCTCTTTTATCAACAATAAACTGAACACTAGTACCAGGAGATGCTTGACCAAACTAATGCACTAAGACCACTATGAGAGCTGTATGAAACACTTCTACTGTGCTGGAAGCTACCAAATACAGACTGTCGGACCGGAGTAACTCATCCCAAGCGAGGTCACGTCAGTGACCGTCCTAACCCCCCCACCCCCCCACGTTCCTGTCTGACTGAAATTGAAACCACTACACAACTATCATTGCCACCACAGAGCCAAAACAAAGTCGAGATGTGTGTTCACCATGAAGTACTGAGACTATGCTTCTGCATGTAATCTTGTAAACAGTAGTTCACCGCTTTAACATGTTTGAGACACTCTCGGTAATAATGAAACGCAGTCATCAGCCCTTGAGTGCAGTTTGTACATAAGCCTCATTTTGTACGTGACAAAACAGGTTGATAGAAGTTACATGCAAATAACGGTATTACTGTGAATGTGCTCGAAATCTGCATTCTGTTCACATATCTGTAAACAAATATGATAACGGAACATCTGATTTGCGGAAAAAGCTTTTTTTTTTTTTTTGTCATGCATATTTTTAAACGATTGGAAATCGGAACGACATTACATTTATTTGATTTTTGCTTGAATTATTACTACTGAATGCGTGTACTATGCACAATCACCCTGTTATACTTCAGCCTGTTATCGCTTCATAACAATTGCATTTAAAACCAAAGCAATTTAATATATAAAAAAGAAAGGGACCCTTTATTCACTCCGCTATGAGGTGTTAAAGGACGAGTACACAGCACTTCTAGTATGCAAAAACGCGGTTTTGAGGCACAAAGTTGAAGTGACTAAAATACCCCCGAATGCTATAAAATATTTCTGCCATTTTCCCCATTGTTAACGCACATGTTACGTATCTGGCGTTTTAAAATATAATCCTTTGAAACCCCACCCCGCTTGTTTTTTTTTATGCTGTCAGAAGTGTGTATTTTTCTAACTTTCATAAATAAAAATTCTATAGTTTTAATCATTTTAGTAGAAATCAACTTCATGCGTTTTAGAAATATATTAACTTTTTTTAATTTATTAATTAAAAAACAAAACGTCTTGAAGTTACTTATAAATAGGTTTGCTTCATTAAAGATATTCATAAATAACATCCAGATACTGACCTCTTCCTCTATGAAATAAAAATGCATGTTAGCAAAATAGAATCTTACGAAACGGCTATAAGACATTTTAAGTTCCCTTTTAAGTTGCTTTGTATAAATGCTGTGAGGAAGAACCTAAACCGATATGGTGGTATTTCTCTAGCCATGAAATTCAACTTAAAGCTCACTTTTGATAAAGAAACAAAAGGCAAAATTAGACATTGGTTGGGTGGCCATTTTTACATTCAAATACATTATTTGCCCTTTGTACTATACTGAAAGGCATTATAATTGCTTAAGTGCATCACGTATATGTTCTCTGGTGATTCTATGGAATGGACGCTGCAGCGGTTATAGATATATACGTGCAGCTTCACTATCTGCTATGTCAGAACATATAAGGGTATATACTCCAAATGTCAACAAGACTAAAAATGCAAATATATCCGTTATGGGAATGCAAGATACAGTTCAGCTCAAAAGTTTGCAATCCCCTCGAAGAAGTTTTAAATTGCATTTTATTTTTAGTACACCCCTTATGCAGTTTTTTTTACATGAGGCGAGACACTTCAGATGATAATTTTTTCATGCACTGGTCAATTTTGAGATTTTAGGCCTTAAGTAATGCGTAGTTTCAGACTAATGGAAACAAAACATGCAAAATACACACTTAAGTATTTATTGTATTGCACTTGATCTTGATTTCAGTTATAATATCTTTAAAGGCTGTTTTCTCAACAACAACAAAAATCTCTTTTACCTTAAGTTTTATTCCTCTGTATTCTGAGCTGTTTTACAGATAGATTTTCTAATATTTCATTCACCTTGTTCTATAACAAGTTTTTTTTCCTAAAAACACACAACAATATTAAGATGGTTTTCTGACTTACAGATTGACTCCCCCCCCCCCCCCCCCTGTAAAATCTTTTAACTCAATATAAAACAAGAATTTTTAATCTGGCTCTATCCAGTGTTTAGATTTCTGTTCTGGAAATGTATGCAAATTTGTGTATATTTAATAGGATAATGCCTCATTTGCGTATTTCAACAACATTTCAGAAAACTTGAAATAAAAAAATCTAATCAATCAACTGGAGAAATATGTTAGTTAATCTAAATATTAGTATTTTTTTTTACCCTATTCACCTGGAGTGTCTCGCCTTAATATTCCACAAGACAAAATTGTTCCCATGCCCTTAAATTCCTGTGTTTTTCTCCTCTAGCATCAATGACTGTTTGTATCTTATGTGATAGTTTTGAGTCTCTGGTTTGTCCTGTGTGCTGAAGCAGCCCACTGTTCTTGACAAACGTCCTCTAAGTTCTTTGGTTTCCCAGCATGCTCTGCACATTTGAGTTCTTCCCCACAGCGGCTATACGATGTTGATCTCCAGCTCTGACACTCGGGACAATCGAGGGACTCATGCAGCTTTCACAAAAGGCTGCAAACAATTGACACTTGAGGAGAAAACCGTGTTACGAACTAGAGGTATGTGAACTTCTGAACGGAATAAATTATTTGTGTAAATTATATCGTGTATATATAGCATCTTCAGGGCAGTACTAAAAACAAAAATACTTTTTTTAAATGCTAAGCACCTTCTGAACAGACTCTGCTTGGGGTGTGTAAACATATGAGCATTTATCTGGTATTTGTGCATTAGATACTTTATGTTGGGTAAGAGAAATATGTTTGGAAAAATAAACTAGTGTCATTGTACAGCATTACATTAAACACCAGCAGTAGTCCTCACTAAAAATCTCTGTAGTACAAGTGGCTCTGTTATATTTATCTACACAGGCTGTTCAAAGGTTAATAATGCTCTGTAAAATAATTTCCCTGCATGCACAACCAAAAAGAAAGAGAAGCAACTATTTAACAACACCACATAATTACTGAAAAGCCGAAGCGGAAACGATTCACAGTGGTTCCTAAGCTTCACGTTAGACATTCTTGTTAAACCTGTCAGACTCCAAACCGGACCACTTTTCATTGTGACTCTGGAGTCGCACGTTATGACCACTCCCTCTTCTCGATCAGAATGGCTTTTTGCACGGGCAGTTATTATTTTGGATTAGGCATAATAATAGTGCCCTCGTCATTCTGAAATGATAAAGGAACTTGCCAGTTGAAATGATTTGAATGATGATTAGACCGTTCTGATATATATTTGTATTTCTTCTGAGCTGCTCTTACATGCAGTAAATCCTTTCAATAGGGTGTGTAGATATTTTTTCTATCATAACCGTATGCATCAGTACGGCAAAGCAAATGCTGTACAAACCAAACTATATGAATTCTTTCCCATATTGATTGTGATAACCCTAATTTTTGGTTATGTACTTTCTGAAGAGCTTTCAGATTTCGGGGCATCAGTAACATCACACTTTATTTAATTTCTATTGGGATGACGCCTTACGCAATAGTACAAACTAGCAAGTAGGCTATTAGAGACTATTACAATATTTTCAGAATTGCTTATATAGTGAAATATATTTAATGATATGCCTATGTTAGTCAGTCTTTATTATACATCTCCCTAAATGTCAATAAATATAGTCTTATTCCTATCAAATAAATAATACTCAAAAAAGGTTTTGCTGTATAAAGTCTCTAACAGTTAAAATGTCTCCCTTTCAAAGCCTGTCCTGAATAATATCTCGCTCTGAATACTTGCACAGCACCTTCTCATTGATCCAGGCTACATTCTCTGAAGTATATCATCACTCTATTAGAAGCTGCGATGTTAGTTTGGTTAATAAACAAAACTTTTGAAGTGCTGCATTTCTAATCTGGAAAGTCATTACTGCTTTTGTTTTGTTCTCAAAAAGGGCTTTCATTGGGTAAATACAATGTGCATGGCTTTAAACTATTCTTAGGGTTATCAACCATTTTTATAACAGTGCATTTTTGGATAAGGATTAACACAGTTATTGCTGTTCCCTGCATACGCTGACCTAGTGACCTTAAAAGAGGCAGGAGAACAAATGTGGCATATAGACAGACAACTGTTGTTCTGAATCAGATTCTAAAACTCGAGCTATTAAGGTTTGCATAATTGATTCTATTTTTCAAAATGCTTTTGGTTTTTATATAGAAATGACCGAAATGCACAAACATGCATTCCTTTAATGGACGAGCATCTGTCCCTGATCAGTGCTGGGGATTTGAAGAACTAGAAATGAAGGTAAGAAAATACCATCCCATCGTTGTCCCTTCATTTTAAAGTCAAATAAGATGCTATTTCTAAAGACTGCAAAGTTTAGAAAAAACGCTAAATAGCGTGTCAAAATACGCTATCCGTGCAAATACAACCGACTAACCCAAAATATAACCTAAGTGCAATAATAACAAGAATATTTGACTTCACTGTCGAGAAATGCACATGCTTTACAATTGCAAATGCTGTTTGCTTAAAAATAAGGTGCTTTTAAGAGCTTTAATTTGTTAAGCCTTTTCAGTTTTTTTTCTCAAATCTGAGAGTTACTTAAAGGGACTTGAAATATATTTCAGTTAAACAAAGTACCTTATTACACTAACGCTTATAGAAACAAAAGCAAAACAAGGCGCTAATGCGGCCGTAATACATGAATGTAGATGAGGCAAACGACTAAGTATATCTGCTGTAACAGTCAAAAGTTTAACTAATATTTAAGATGCTAATGGCTCAAAGGTAAATCGGTAGCAAGTTAAATACAATCACGAGCTTACCCTAGCGTATCTTCTAACACTGCACACATGTGGCAATGGCGCAGAGAGGCTCGATGGGGGAAAATCTGATGCATTTCAAACGGAACATTTTCAGTGGCTCCATTCTTTTGTAGTGGCCTTCTAGCGAAAGGGGGGGAAAAAGACCGTTCCCCAACCTCCGAACACTCTAATCCCCTATCCCGAAATCCCCCAGCCTGCAATGAGACAGGCAGTGGGTGTGTAATTTGATTCAGCATGAGCGGCCACCAAATTGGGCGTTTCCCCCCCCCTGGTTTCTTGTCAACTACAATTGTCTGATTTCATTGTGGAGTTCAAGGTTGTTCTCTGATTGGCTGCTCGTGACCGTTCGCTTGCAGGCCTGTTTCGAAGGGGTCACGGCAGGATGTCCCGCTCATGAAGGAAGACTCCATGGAAACTTTGACGGCTTGCCTCTTGTGCACATTAAACGAGAAATCTCAGAAGAAAAACGCTTTGGGTCTATCTATTCACACTCTCTACCCAGAACGGCCAGATTTTCTCTTTGAAATAAAATCTGCTCTTGGATTTAATTTTATTTTCACCCCACGACAGGACAAAAGAGGCCTCTTTCTCCCCAATGGGAATAGCAGAACGGGAGCGAGCTAGCGATCGACAGGAGGGGCCCCAGCTGCACCTAGTTTAGCCCCCTGCGTGGCGTCTCCGTCCTCATTCACGCCACTGTACGCCGCCCCTCCTTCCTACAGCAGTTGCTTTGCACCTGGACTCTGATGTATGGCTAATTATCAGCTCCTCCTAGGGCAGGCCATGTCGGGGCGCTCCGGGGATTGTACACCACTGCGACAAAACAATATACTCACAGGGAGGAGCTCTGTAGTCATTACAGCGAATGAGCGGTTCGTAGAGTTAGAGCACAGCCCCCCCACAAGACTGACCCTCAGAAAATAAAAGAAACTTAGTCTAAAGTACGATATGCAACACCTGCCACAGTACAGACGGACAGTCAGAGGACGATTTGCAACTCAAATGCAGTACCTCGGGAACGGGGGATTTACATTGTACTGTACCTCGGAGTCTTGCTTGCTTTTGTCTATTTGATCTATTCAGAATCGGTTTACAGACCCCCTCCCCTCAATCACCCCCTCTGCTTTTTTTGTACTTCATCTTATGCCTTATATTCAGCGTTTTACTGAATAATGTGGAAAATATCAAATCATAAACGTACTGACTGAATGCAGAAAAGAGAATAAAAACATTACTGAAAGAACCCGGGAAATCCTCTTCAAAACAACGCTGGATGAGTTCCAAGGTTTTTTGAGCTGACCAATCAGTTTGCTCATAGTTTTTTCTCTCTTTCTGTATTGTACCTAATAAGACCGTTTTAGATACATCACATAATAGGCTCACTGGTGCAGAAACAACACAAAAAAGAAACTCCCTGTTTAACTCGTCAATTACCCGTTCAAATATTGATTTGCAAAGCAGATTCTACATCGTAATTGTGTCATTTAGAACATGATCCGAATTTAAAGCCATCAGGTCATATATCAGCCCCTATTTCTATACCATCTATTTCGCATTGACATCTAGAAATGTAATGTTTTTTTGACAATCACTTTACATCAGTTTTAAGGTGCAAAGATTTAAGATTCTAGTTTGCCTTAAAAAAAGAATACTCGTTTATTTGCAGAAGATGCTGGGATGTAAAACTATACTCCAATCTTAGGAAATAAACTCGTAATGATATATTTTTTTATATAATATACCTCCTCAGCAAAGTAAAAGTGTAAAATGTTCACATTTTTTCTTCTGTTACTGTCCACACACATCATGTGGAAAAAACAGCACCAGTAATAAAATAAAATAAAGCAAAACAAACCAACATGCTAAGAACTACGTTCTTTCCATTTAAAAAAAACTTTTATAAAATATATATGTGTACATATAAAAGAAAAAATCTGAAAATACTTCTTCCTCTTTTTTTAGTAAACCAAGCAGTGTGTTCTAAAATATCTGCTTGTTTTGTTTTGTGTTTTCTGAAAAATAAAAAGTGAATACTGACCAAATAAAAAAAAAAGGTTAAAAGTGAACCGATTCTACAGAGTAAAAACAAACCACAAAAAAAGAAAAGTCGACTTAAGAGAATATCCGGATGGCCTGTGTGACAAGGGTGTGGCAGACAGGACACTCCGGATGGTTTAGCTCACAAATTCGGATGGCGCACTCCATGCAGAAGAGGTTATGACCACACGGGACCAGAGCGGCGGTCACTTTGCTCTCAAAACAGGTCATGCATTCCCGAGCCACGGCAGGTGGAGAATCCGGCACGGGGAGACGTCCGGTGAACGCGGCAATGATGGCGGTGGGCTCGCTGTGGGCGCGGCGCGCCTGGGCATGAGGAGACCCCACGGCGTTGGAGTTTCCGGTGCTGCACGGTTCAGGCAGTCCCGGCGACAGTCTGGTCAGAGGAAGAGGCAGGCCTCCAAAGCTTTTGGAGCGCTGCTGGGCATAGTAAGCCACCTGTTTGGGATAGTCGGGATCGCCCCAGCTTTGAGTGCCCTCAGATCCGAAGTAGGAGCATGGCTTGTCCCCATTGCTATGGTTGGTAAAGTCACCTTTACTGTAAATCCCACCTCCTCCTCCACTGCTACTTCCGACCATGGCGTCTGAGAAATTCTGGCGGTAGCTGCTGGCAAGCGGCTTGCGCGGGGCCCCCTGTAGCCCCCACACCTGCTGCAGGCGGCTCTCCAGACCCCCGTTGCCGCTGTCAGGTCCCAAGCAGTCGTTCTCATTGTTGTGGTCATGCAGGCCACCAGTGCGGAAGGCGATGTGCGACTCAATTTCTTCCCTCGCCCGTTCGGCGTTCCCGGGGGATCCAGTGATCTCAAAGACGGGGTCACGGTCGCGGCTCGGCGTCACGATGTAAGTGCACGTTTGCTGCTGGATGCGTTTTATAGTCGAGCCTTTTGGTCCGACCACTAAACCCACGACGCGGTAGGGCACCCGCACCTGTATGGTGGTCTGGCCAGGTAGCGGCGCAGGAGGCGAGCCATTGAAAGAGACGCCCAGCTTGTTCCTGGAGGCCCGCAGCATGGAGAAGTGCTCCGCAGCTGAGATGATTTCACGTCTGGCCAGGGCCACGTCCTCTTTGCGGCCGGTGATGAGGAAGACTGGTTCTTCACCTCGGACGGGAGTCTTGATGTAGGTGTTTGTCTTTGCACGCAAAGCTTTGATTTTGCAACCTGTTGAGTGGAGAAGGAGTATTATAGTAGTAGGAGTACTAACATTTGTCAGATAATACTTATTTTGCTTGTTTGTTTCCAGGTCAAAAGGTCACCCATGCACAGAATCTGCAGCAGAAAACTCATTCACAAAGTTCATGTAATTTAAACATTTCAAATCAGTTTATTGTGATTTTTCAGTAACAGTATGGTACTGTTTATTATATTTAACACAATTTAATATGTTTAAATTGACCATGTTTCATCAGTTTACCATACTTAAATATACAGAATTCTTCAGATTAATTGCACAAGTCAGCAGATTCAGTCTGGGCTCGCTCATGCCTTTTTCTATTGTAACCTATACACAAAATATAGCAAAATAAAAATTGATGATTAAAAATGAGCATTGTATTGCTTTTTTTTGCACAAAATATACAAAATATAACTTTTTTTTATTATACAAATGGGTATTATTTTGCGCTCTTTGTAGAAAAGATGTTAAATTATACTTTTTTGGGGGAAAAAACATTGTTTGACCATTTTTTTTATTTTACAAAATATATTGATATAACTTTTGATTATAAAATGAGCATCGTCTTGCAATTTTGTGCAAAATATATGAAAACATTTTTGAAGACAAAAATTTGAATTATTTAGCATTTGTTTTTGATTACACCCACTGAACCTTTTTAATTAACAGAAAAAATGTGTTAATCTTTCTTTGTCAATTTTGTCCATAAAACTATTGATTGAACAATGCACACTGAAATTTCTTCTGCTCGTGTTTGAGGCCCAAAGTGAATTTGGAAATAACTGTTCACTCTTCTCTGTTGTGGTAAATGTAAAAATCCATTAAAACAATATTTTTTCCCTACATCACACTGTCTGCATTACATTATTATTTTGCCGTTTCATTCATTGTATTGAAAAATGTGTTTCCTTTTAATTATCTGAAGTATTTAGCATAATAAATCCCAATAAAATGTTCCACTCTGTGTTGACGTATCCTATTAGGATGCAAAGAAAACAAATCTGTAAATACAAGTGTTTAAAAATCACTGTTGTCTGAATGACGCTTCCTCTGCAACAGTGCCATGTGCTAACTGCCAGTTATAGGTACTATGATATTCAACACGGACACCCAAATTAAAATGTGCTTTAGATGTAATTTCCTAGCTGTTCTGCAGGAGTTGACTCGAGGACAAAGCAAGCACGCAGAATCCCCCATAAAGTTATTGTTTAGAAATGAATTGATGACGAGGTGTGGTGCTCCACAGCATCTGCCTCGTGTTCAGCACCAGAGTATTTATTAGCACCTCAGTGGTGTCTTATCAAGAGTGGGGTGGCTTTCTCCGCCCAGGGGCCTGTTCAGTGGATAGATCCCCTCACACTGGTTTCATGCCTCATTGTGTACGGCAGATGCTAAGTAAATAACCTGGATGGACTGTCTAGCACTGACAGCAGGGAGCACAGATTCCCTCCCGCTGCAGGAGCACATCTCCTAACAGGCATGGCAGCCACTGCAGGTGAACAAAGCACTGGAACCTTACAGCTCAAAATCCCATCTAATGGCGATAACAAGGACACTTAAGTGTGCTGCTTTTTTCGCCATCACTCTGTCTTGTTATTATGAGGCCAAATGTGTCTATCTGTTCGTAGAAAAATGCTATTAAATTAACCTAATAAAGGCCAAACGAATGTCACAGGATGCAGCCTTAGGCTACTATCAGTGACTAATGAGGTAAAGACCCCATTTCAAATCCTCTTAATCAGCAATTTCCAAGCCACGCGCTCACTGCATCCCAAGTTAGCCCCATTTGAATTCTGTAAGCATGCAGGCCACTTTACAACTCAACAAAGTCGTCATATGCAGGGAACCCGCTTGCTGGGACGTTTATTAGTGCATATTTCATCTGGGTGAGATTTGATGCTCTTAATGAATGGACAGCAGAGGCTTCCTGACCCCCTGCTTTGAGTACAGGGCTGTTGTGCTGGTAGACGGGGCGTGACTCTAATACAGTCTTTATAGTCTGTCTCTCCAGGACCAAATGCAACACGGCTTTCCAGGATGCTGGAAATGTATTCCAAAGTGACTTATTGAGACAATAGGGTCACCAAAGTGATCCAACAACACGCAGTTGCATCCAAATATCATCACGCATTCAAAATGCAAAACTTTTCCGCCAAATCACGTTTATATAGCTCTGCCTTCAACGCACACGATGACTTTTACTTCTTTGTCTGACCACGCTATCCGCACTTTTAGACGCTCACGAGACATTCGGACATCAGCGGTGGACTAAAGTTACCCGACAAGTGCTCTTTGTCTGAGGTAGCCTGACAAAAACAACGTGGTGCTGCATATGAAAGCCCCCAGGAACTACAGAGGCGCGCGAAGGAGCGACTGGCACAATGAATCCAGTCAACAAAGACCGTTGACTGTTACATTGTATCCAGCGAGCGCACACGCGTTCCATTTTCTGTTTCAAAACCAGAATTACGCGCGCTCAGACGACAAAGGGAAAGCAGCGTGCTGACATTGAAGGCGTGGATGTGGAATAACGCCTTTGTTCTCGTACCCGCTGATAAGTTTGCGTAAAGCTAAGAGGAAATGCCCATGTACATGCAATCTACGCGCTGAAACGGGGTGCTGAATTGTGGCTAAAAAAGACACGTTAAAAGCATCACCACTCCCTTTTTCTTTGTCAAGACAGCTCCACACTTAGTTTGAGCCGCGCACCCTGGAGAACAACGAGTTGGAAAGCATGTGAAAGTGCGCATCGTTGTATTTACCTTGCCTTCCCACTATTTCGGCCACATGTTCGGAGCTTGGCACGGGGACGCACTCCGTTATGTTGCAGCCCCGTCCTTTGGTTTCGTGGGCGAGCTCTCGTACAGGACGCACAACTTGTTCTTCCCTTGTAACATCACTGAATCGGTTGGGATGTGATTGTGGTGGTTATTGTTACTCCTGTCTTGAACGCCTCCACCCGCAGGAGCACCGTCATCGCCCTCTCCAAGACCCAGCAGAGACAGTTGGCCCAGCGCAACTCTAAGGGCACGGGAATCGTCCTCGTCCTCATCGGGTGGCACCAGGAGACCTTCGCTGCCGAAGCCGGGGCCGGCCAAATCTCCGCCGTAGCCCCCATTTTTCTCCATGATCCCTGCTAGAACCAGCAAGCTAGGCATGGCTAACAAAAGAGTGTGAGACAAAGACACTGGTAAGAGACTGGAGAAACAGCACCCTTGCCGCCACCCCGCCCCCTCCTGGTCCTAGTCCCCCCTTTGCGCTAGTCCCTCCCACAGACCAGCCCCCTCTCCGGTTCCGAAACGCACAAGGCGAACGGGACACAAGGATGTCTGCGCCGAGAGGGGCCAGGCGAAGCGATGCTCCACCCCGTCTGGTTCGCTCAGTCCCGCCTATGGCAAGCCGCCTCTTCATGTATCCCCAGAATCTTTCTATGTCACTGGTACTGTTACAGAGCTGCATGTTTATTGTTTTTTTCTTACTAAAATAACAATAAACTAAATTTTATATTACTATTATTATAATTACTTTTTCGATTTCATATTTGTATAAATTCTAAATATGTATATAAAAATAGAATTTATATTTAAATATATTTCATATTTTGTATACAAAAAATAAATAGAAACTGATTTGTTTCTATTTTAAGTAACAATAAACAAAATTGTCATTGAATTATATATTTTTTTAATTTTGTATGTAATTATAGAATTTATTGTGTGTGTATATATATATATATATATATATTTAAATTGTGTAAATTATATAAAAGTAATACTGGTTCAAAATAACTGTATTGATAAAGTAACTATAATCAAATATACTGTTTCAATTCTACCTAGTAATAAAAATAAAATTTAAATTTCAAAAATAAAAACAATATGCATTATATATATTTTGTTATTTTAGTATTATTGTTTTATTATTTTAATGTATTATTAGTAGTAATACTTATCCAGTTACACAGTTGTTTTTATTGATCGATTGATTGACTGATTGATAGATTGATTGCATGATCTACCTCAAACGCTGCAAAAGCAGAGCTGCTAAAATCATCAAGGACTCAAATAACCCCGGTAACCGTCTCTTCATTTTACTGCCATCTGGCAAGCGCTTCCGGAGCATGATGGCAAAAACTGAGAGACTGAGGAGGAGCTTCTTCCCTCAGGCCATCAGGCTCCTAAACTCAAACTCGGTCTAAATAACATTTACAAGACTCAATTTAATAATCAGTAAGATATTCATTATTCTCCTTTATCCGTATTGCTGCTATGTATATACCCTGTACAACCTGTTTGCACATTCCTCTTGCACATACGTGCTTATGGGGCAGCTTATGGAGCAGTCGTGGCTCTAATGGATAGAGCGTTGGACTTGTAACCCGAGGTTGTGGGTTAGAATCCCGGCTCTGGCAGGAATTGTCCACGACTGAGGTGAGACCCTTGAGCAAGGCACCGAACCCCCAACTGCTCCCCGGGCGCCGCAGCGTTGGCTGCCCACTGCTCCAAGTGTGTGTGCACTTGGATGGGTTAAATGCAGAGAACACATTTCACTGT
The DNA here is from genome assembly GCA_027422405.1 of Ptychobarbus kaznakovi. NCBI lineage: Eukaryota > Metazoa > Chordata > Actinopteri > Cypriniformes > Cyprinidae > Ptychobarbus > Ptychobarbus kaznakovi. Next base: position 26,090,230 of record CM049803.1, read on the forward strand.
TTATACTCTGTATAATTGTGTATGTGACAAATAAAGCTCATCTGAGCTTAATAATAATAATAATTATTATTAATTATTATATTATTATTTATTAAATCCACAGTATACTGTATTGCACATTTTATTGTATTGCACATTTTACTCTTTATTTTTTCTTATTATTTTTTACCTATATTTCTGTTCATCCTCTTGTGTTGTGTTACATATTTTGCATTGTTCATTGAGCAGACCTGACCTGATTTACATTTCACTACTGATTATATTCTGTATAATTGAGTATGTGACGAATAAAAACCTTGATGGTATAGCCTAATTTAATTATCACCTGCAAGTGAGTCATCATTATTCATAAAAATAATAATATTAACACCAATAAAGAATAGCAGCATTACACAAAAAAGATTGATGTTTGTATTAAGAAAATTGTTATTTTTTATATTAGCCTACTTTATATATCCTTTATTTATTTATTTAGTCGTTTAGCAGACGCTTTTATCCAAAGTGACTTACAAATGAGGACATTATAGAAGCAATCAAAACCAACAAAAGAGCAATAACATGCAAGTGCTATTACAAGTCCTGGTTAGCCTAACGCAGTACACGTAGGAAGGTTTTTTTTATGAACAGTATATAGAATATAGAAAAAAGAACCTTAGTGTTAGTTTTATAAGTAAAGCTAGCAGTTAGAGAATAAATATGCAATTGATGCAAATGTTTGTGAGGTTTTTTTTAAATAAAAAGAAGACAGATTAGATAAATTAGAATAGAGAGTGCTAGAGTTAGAGGGTCATATAAAGATGGAAGAGATGTGTTTCTTGAAGATGGGTAAGGATTCAGCTGCTCGGATTTATGCAGGTCATTCCACCAGATGGGAACAGTTAATGAAAAAGTCAGTGAAAGGGATTTTGTGCCTCTTTGGGATGGTACAGTAATGCGTCGTTCACTTGCAGAACGCAAGCTTCTAGAGGGCACATAAGTCTGAAGTAATGAATTTAGGTAAAGGGGTGCAGAGCCAGAGGTGGTTCTGTAGGCAAACATTAATGCCTTGAATTTAATGCGAGCAGCTATTGGTAGCCAGTGCAAATTGATGAACAGAGGTGTGACATGCGTTCTTTTTGGCTCATTAAAGATTAATCTTGCAGCAGCGTTTTGGATTAATTGTAGAGGTTTGATGGAACTGGCTGGAAGACCTGCCAAGAGAGCATTGCAATAGTCAAGTCTGGACAGAACAAGAGCCTGAACAAGGAGTTGTGTTGCATGTTCCGAGAGAAAGGGCCTGATCTTCTTAATATTATATAATGCAAATCTACAGGACCGGGCAGTTTTAGTAATGTGGTCTGTGAAATTCAGCTTATCATCAATCACATATCCAAGGTTTCTGGCTGTTTTTGAAGGAGTTATGGTTGATGAGCCTAATTGGAAGGTGAAATTGTGATGAAACGATGGGTTTGCTGAAACCACAAGCAGTTCTGTCTTAGCTAGGTTGAGTTGAAGGTGATGGTCCTTCATCCAGCTAGAAATGTCCGCTAGACATGCTGAGATGCGAGCAGCTATCGTCAGATCATCAGGATGGAATGAGAGGTAGAGTTGAGTGTCATCAGCATAGCAGTGATATGAAAAGCCATGTTTCTGAATGACAGAACCTAGTGAAGCCATGTAGACAGAAAAGAGAAGTGGTCCAAGAACTGAGCCCTGTGGCACCCCTGTAGCTAGATGTTGCGACTTGGATACCTCACCTCTCCAAGATACTTTGAAGGACCTATCTGAGAGGTAAGAGTCAAACCACTGGAGTGCTTTAAGCCTGAGAAATATACTGATCTCTATTGGTAATAACTTATATAATAACACTAACAAATAATCGCTACTTTAGTGTTGTTGTTGTTAGATAATCTGTTTATTTCTAAAATGGATAAGCTACTAGTGTAAAATAATAAATGTTCAAACAGCTTGCCATGCCCTGCCTCGCTGAGACAGAGTCACCGTCCATCCATCTATCTATCCATCCATCCATCCATCCATCCCGTTGCATTTCAGACTCCTTTGTGGCAACCAACAACTCACTTCTAATGAATAATCCAAAACATAATGTTATGCCTTATATATTAGGCTACAACATCATAGTTCATTGTGTTGTGTTGTGAGGAGAGGCGTGCCGGAATGATCACACGTGCGCCTGCAGACAACACCTTCCAGCTGCCGCTCTGCATCTCAACAACAGCACTTCTGTGGTGATGTTTGATCAGCGGAGTGTCATAACAGTACTGAAAATACGCGCGAGTGTCGAGGAACTGAACATCTGGCCCCAATATTCCCCCAAACGGAAAGAGTTAAACTGACATCATATAGGGGTCCGCCCACCCTGTTTGCCGTTGGTTGCAGCGGGTCACTGAGTTGTTGTTTGGACTACCGTTGCGCATGGAGTGCTGTTACACTGAGAGACGCTGAGAAGAGGAGACGCGGGGAGTTATCAGACAGACGTTGCAGGATCTGCACTGCACATTTATGGTAGAGGGAGAAGAGAAGAGAGAGAGAGAGAGAGAGAGAGAGCGAGCACGTGTCTAGCAACATCGCAGGCAAACCCTGAACAAAGAGCATTCATGTTTCCACCTCAGACGACGCTGTCCTCATGATGCCACGCCTGGCGGCAAAGATGAAATCTGGAACAACAACAGCAGCAATAATACTAATACTACTAATAATAATACAGATGGATTTGTTTTATTGTTAAACTGATACCAGATGTTGATATTTTAAATAGTATTAAAACATTAAATATTATTTATATTAAGCAAACTAATAGGCCTAACACTAGTAGTTACAGTTTTTTACCAATTCATATTTTCAACATTATTTTTTAATACGATATTTTTATGGTGGGCTTACTATTGAAACTCAGTTAAATCATAAACATACAAAATACATTTTATAATAATACATGTACTTAAACATGAAAATTACAAAATTAATTCAAAATTGTTGGCCTTAAATTGGGGCATGTTGTCACAATATGTGGAGTAATTTGTCACAATGGAACCTATCCAATAGCATTTTATTTAGTTAAAACAGTTTAAACACTAATAATAATACAAAATTACTGTGTGTGTGTGTGTGTGTGTGTGTAAAATAAATATTATAATAATATAAATAATATCCATAAATATATGGTTTGAATGAAATGCAGGTATATACTTACAAATACATGCAATGCATCAGTTTTGAAAACAAATGTGGTTGTGGTGACGACATGAGAGTGTGGTGTAGTGTTTCATTTACATATTGACTACACAGAATGTCATATTTCTTTACCATCAAAGGCAAGCATTAACTGCTTTCTTAGGAAATGCTTATGAAATTCTTCTCATTTGCATCTGCAGTTTTTCCGGGGTTTTGAGTTGATCAGATGGCAGCACTAATACGAGATGTACATGACGGGTCTTTCTCACATATTCTGGATCAGTGCCAGCACCTTAGTGACAGTCAGTATGTCCAAAAGGTCCTTTGCCTCCATTAATGGTGTCCACTGGGAGCCCAAGGCCCAAATCAATATCAACTATGGATAACAGATCATGTTTCCCTGCCTGCTCCATCTGTCTGTGGGCCTGGGTCCTTTGTTTATCAAGTCCCTCTTTTGTCTTTCCGCTCGTTCACTTTGCTTGTTTCAGTCGAACCTGCGTCTAGTCATTGGAAGCATCTCTTGAAGTCTGTGCTGAACATTGTCTTTCCTGGCAGAGCCAATATGTTTGCATATACTCATATTGTACTCACTACACCCTCATTCTGTAAATAATGACCTAATATGACATCATCCAGCAGAGCATTTGTCAGTAACACGCATGCTGTAATGTGGTGTCACATAACAATGACATGAATCAGTCGGCATTAATACCTTAAGCTTAATGCATTCAAATATATTATTGAAATATGTTACGTGTGAACAAATTATGATTGATATATTTTCAGTATTATTTAATCACACTTAATATGAATTACTTGATTGTCAGAATCCTGATTAAGTGTGATTAATTAAGACTTAATTAACACATAACAGAATTATAATATAAGTCATATATATATATATATATATATGGATTACATGATTTGTAAAATTTGTAGATTTGATAGCAACAACAATAAAGATACTATTAATAACAATAGCATGGCAAAAAAAAGACCCACTTCCCTATTTTTATCTAATATTTGTCAATGCATTGCTATATTTTCTAAAGCATGTTCCGGATTTTAAGTACAAATAATAATGGACTTAATATGCGTTGTGACAATTACGAAATCCATATTAAGTGTGTTTAATATTTATTTAATACATCATATAATATGTGTGTATATACATTAAATAATATGTATAGAATGTGTTCCTGTGGCTCAGTGGTAGAGCATTGTGTTAGCAGTGCAAAGGTTATGGGTTCAATTCCCAGGGAACACACATACTGACAATAAATGTATAACCTGAATGCACTGTAAGTTGCTTTGGATAAAAGCGTCTGCTAAATGTGTAGATGTAATATATATTATATAATATATAATACTATTCGATATGAATTAATCACACTTAATATGGACTGATTGGTATTTATTTATTTGCAAATAACAACATTAATAATAATAATACTTCAACAATAAGTGCTTATATTCTCTTGCTTTATCATTTATATTTGGAGAGATATTATTATCAATGGCCATCACTCAGGTCTTCCTGTTATTGAGCTTTATGACTGTACTGACCCTTCCCCCTCCTCCCTCTCTCTCTCTCTCTCTCTCTCTCTCTCTCTCTCTCTCTCTCTCTCTCTCTCTCTCTCTCTCTCTCTCTCTCTCTCTCTCTCTCTCTCTCTCTCTCTCTCTCTCTCTCTCTCTCTCTCTCACACACACTAAACACTTGGGGTTTACGTTGAGTGTAAATGCTTCTCTGAGCTGGGAATATGAGTCAGGTGAGTATGACCTCATCTATTTTTCCTCTGCTATGAGGTAATGTATCTCTCTGGCTCTCTGAGCCAATCATTGGAGGTGCTTCACCGATGACACACCCCACCTCAGGTGATCTCACTGTAGGGATGGGTCATCGCATCGCCAACAAAACCACTGCACGCTGCAACAGAGGAAATGCTGATGGTCTTTCTTAAAAAAATTAAATCAGTTAAGGTTTGACAGACATATTAGTTTTCTTTTTGGAATCAATGAATGAATCAATCAATGAAATAATTAAATTTTTCAATTAAACTTTCTAGAAAACCTCACATCAGTTGAAATGACCCACACAATATCAGTTCAGATAGAAAGTATATACGTCTATATATACAATAGAGGTCATGCAGAATGTTTTACTATATGTTTAAACATTTCAGTTTAGGGGTTATATCTGTCTGTTTCATGCGTTTGAGCACAAGGCTTTAAATCAAACGTTTTTAAGATTCAAGTGTGTCCAAACGTTTGACTTGTATTCTTCAAAGAAGTGATTTGTGTCACAACACGTGCTGTTGAGGTTAGATGCTGCATCTGTTTTTCCATAGCAGACACTTGCATTTCTTTTGTTAAATATCTGTTTTGATACATATGTGAAATTGTCATCTACTGTTCTCACATAAATAGAATGATAATAAGCTCATCTTTCGCAGGAATGCACTTTAAACAGAGTAGTTTCGTTGATTTTTACAAAGCGTTCACACACACCCTCTGCTGGTTGGAAAAATGAACTGCAAATATTTAAATGGTACAGTTAAGAATGGAATTTACTGCAAAAATGGTTAGTGCGCTCCTAATTTATTGTAACATTTAAGCTATATCTAATCATATTGTACATTATTTACACTTGTAGAAAACCGATAGCATTCAATAAACCATCTCACTAATAATGAACTCAGTAACACATTATCCCCTGGTTTCACAGACAAGGCTTAAGCCTAGTGCTAGACTAAAATGTAAGTCTGAGCTGTTATAACTGAAAGAAACTTGCACTGACTGATCTTAAAATATATCAGTTTCTTTATTTTGTCTTAAGATACACCCCAGTAATGTATTTTTTTTTCTCCATGCACGTTTAGAAAAATCACTTAAATGGCCTAATCCTGGCATAGTCTAAGCCACGTGAAACCGGGCCTATATAGTTTACTTTTTTCACATATATTTTAAGTTTAACACCTAAGAAACCACAGAGAAGTAAATTGGGCCTGTTTCTGTCTAAATTAATGTCACTGAATTCACCCGGTGTATGCTATAGAACTAATGAGTTAATATAAAGTGCAAATATAAATTAATTTAGTGTTAATGTAAATGCAAAAGTTTACATTTTCTTGCTTTCACTGAAGTTGAAGATTTGCTTAGAAAGAGGGAAAGAAATGTCCTTGATTGATTCATTAAGAAGGAAAGCTTTTTTTATTTCCCCTAATAGTCTTTTGTTCCATTAGATTCTCATTTTATGACAAGTAAGCAAGTCTTTCTGTGTACTAGAAACATGTTTAAGGCCCTTTTGACATCTGGGAAATGTTATCAGACAGGTTGAGAAAAAACAAGAAACATGCATGTTAAAGAAACTTGTCCATTTACAAAAATACATGGCAAGAGAATGACACATTCTGAATGCCTTAGAAACTCAACTGCTAAACTCACACCCTTTCATACTGTGTGTGGTGTGTGTGTGTGTGTGTGTGTGTGGTGTGTGTGTGTGTGTGTGTGTGTGTGTGTGTGTGTGTGTGTGTGTGTGTGTGTGTGTGTGTGTGTGTGTGTGTGTGTGTGTGTGTGTGTGTGTGTGTGTGTGTGTGTGTGTGTGTTGTGTGTGTGTGTGTGTGTGTGTGTGTGTGTGTGTGTGATGTGTGTGTGTGTGTGTGTGTGTGTGTGTGTGACTGTGTGTGTGTGTGTGTGGTGTGTGTGTGTGTGTGTGTGTGTGTGTGTGTGTGTGTGTGTGTGTGTGTGTGTGTGTGTGTGTGTGTGTGTGTGTGTGTCCATGTGTGTGTGTTGTGTGTCGGGTGTGTGTGTGTGTGTGTGTGTGTGTGTGTGTGTGTGTTGTGTGTGTGTGTGTGTGTTGTGTGTGTGTGTGTTGTGTGTGTGTGTGGTGTGTGTGTGTGTGGTGTGTGTGTGTGTGTGTGTGTGTGTGTGTGTGTGTGTGTGTGTGTGGTGTGTGTGTGTGTGTGTGTGTGTGGTGTGTGTGTGTGTGATGTGTCTTACTATGGAAAAAAAATGCCAATCCTGCCATAATTATAAAAAAAGAAAAATGTTGTACAAAGAAATGTAAAACAGTCATTATAAATAAACATAAATAATTTTTTTAATTGTTATTTCCGATTATTATAAATTTAAAATAAACACATATTTATTTGTTATTTTATTTTTCCTTATTTATGTATTTAAAAAAAAAAAAATCCACGTTTATTTATTTAAACTATTTCTGTATTTATTTACGTATTTATTTCGACATTAATTTATTCCCACATTTATTTTTTTATTTATACATATTTATTATTTATTTATAGATTTTTTTTACGTCGTGTGGACAGTCACTGCATCAACTGATTATAATGGGTTAGGTGTACACAGCGGAAACATGGTGGGTTCGTTTGTTTACCATCCATTCCACAGCTGACGTTCTTGGTCTTTAAATCCAGACAATTGGTTGATGAAACATTGATAAAAATTAAGATACAATTTATACAAAACGAAATTCACTTCAAAGAAAGACTTTCTACAAAACAAAACTCAATGAAGTGGTACAAATCATGTCTGACCCACTCCATGTCTCCCGACATATTGTGCATCTCATGAGCCTATCTTGGTCATGCGGTTCACTTTTCATATTCAACATATTTGTGTGACTATCAAAGCACACAAGTAATATGCGTTACAGACGTTATGTAGGCTATACTTCTTGTATTTCGTTTGGGCACCACAAGGTGTCACTGTAGCCTCAAAGTTTACCCTCGCAAGGAGTAGAGAATACCAAGAGGCGAAACTCGGTAGTGATACGGGTAACAGTCTTAGATGGCGCTGCCGCAATTTGGACTGACAACTGCGGAAAGTCGCTAGAAGATGCGGAGGGAGCAAGTGGACGAAACGCAAGCAGTGTGCTGCTACAAAACTATAAACTGCAGCAATTATCAATCCACAAGCCGTGATTTGGCGTTTCACCGGTTTCCAAGTGATCCACAAGGTAATAATAATAAGTGGAAATATTTTAACTATGAAGTGAATTTTACATACGACAGTCATTGTTAGCACTTAGTGCAGGACTTATTACTAGCTCTCGCGGGAATTTCTTTTAGATAAGCTGATAGTTTTGATCTTTTACTCCACTTCACTTTACTATTTACAGTTAATGTTAATGTGTGCACTTGATACAGAACAGAAATATTATCTGTCTTACAATCTCTTCACCAACACAATTGCGCTGATGGTTTTGATCTCTATTGCTTATGTGATTTTGATCTATTACTATTTTCAGTTAAATGTGTGCATTGATACATGACAGAAATTACAGAAACTTCACAATAGTTGGTGGAGTCCTTGATACAATGTGTGCAAGTTGTTCATATTTTGTGATATTTGAACTTTTTTTATAAATGTTATGAATGTGTACCATTTATTTTATTATTTTTATTTAAAAATAAACATTGTGAATCAATATATATGACTGTGTCTACCTCTATTAAATCAATACCAAACATCACATCTGGTAATTTCATGACCTTAAGTTTTTAATTTAACAAGGAAAATGTACATAGAACATGGATATGGGTAAGTTTTACTTGGCAAACAGTAACGTTAAGCAGTATGAAGCAGTCTAGTCAATTGGTGGAGGGGACCTATCTATAATCTTTATATTTAAGTATTACATACATACATGAAATGTCTTATTGTACGTTGGTCAAGCGCGACTGGCTGCTATTATTCCACGGCGTTTTTGTGTAGTTGTCAGTCCAAAATGGCGGCGGCACAGTCATGTCATGGGCGCAACTGTTGCTATGGAGCGTTCTATTGAGTTTCGCCTCTTGGGCTTATATACTCTTTGCCCCCTCGGCTACTCTGGCTCGATTGCTATGCCTGAGGCAAAACAAGCCCTCCTCATTAAGAATAAATAATTATAAATAAATAAATAATAGTGGGAATAAATAAACAAATAAATAAATAGTGGAAATAAATAAATAAATGTGGGAATAAATAAATAGTGAAAATACATAAATAATGTGGAAAAAATAAAACAGTGGAAATAAATAAATGTTGAAATAAATAAATAAATTTGGGAAATAAATAAATAAATAGTGGAAATAAATAAGTGGACAGTCACAGCATCAACTGATTATAGTGGGTCAGTTTATTTGGGTTGTTTTTATTTTGGGAAAAAATATCAAATGTGGATTTAAATAAATAAATGTGGAAATAAATACATAAATGTGGGAATAAATAAATAGTGGAAATAAATAAATAGTGGGAATAAATACATTAAATGTGGGAATAAATAAATAGTGGGAATAAATAAATGTGGAAATAAATAAATAAATGCAAAAATAAATAAATAGTGGAAATAAATAAATGTGGGAATAAATAAATAGTTGGGATAAATAAATAGTGGAAATAAATAAATAAATAGTGGAAATAAATGTGGAATAGACAAAGAACGGAGAATGCTAGTGTTAGGCCCCGTTTTCACTAGTGCGTTTTTGTTTTAAAACTGCGTTTTAGAATTAAAATGTTCCCCGCTGGTGTTTCCGTTGAGTTTCAGAAACTATCTCCGTTTACACTACACAACCTAAAACGCTTCTCAATGACCATTCATGCAGGTACAACCATAGGTATGTATAGGTAGATTCCCTATTATTTAGATGGCAGACGCGTCTGCGTGCTTGGAACGGTCAATGGGGAATCTACCAACACAGTTCTATGGGTACAACCATAGAGATATATATATATATACGTAGATGCCTCATTAGCGACTGTTTCTATGGGCCGCTATACGAAAGCCGTCCGCTATATTGTAGCGGTGTTGACTTGACTTCATTAATCATAGTAATCACTGAATATTCGAAAGATGCCACAATCATGCACAGAACGGCTCAACGGCTCTGTGTGAACCTACAGTATGGTGAATGACATCAAAAATACAGTTCCAAGATGGCGGCCGCATCTACGTACCTGGAGTGGTTGAATAGGGCGTCTATATATGTTTATACAACAACGACCATGATGTTATTGTTTACACACTTATCAAGGATATGCAGAGCAAATGTGGGCACTGGGCAGCCACGCCATCATTTTCAAAAGTTTCTGTTTTGCTCCGTTTACACTGAAACGCAACCCCGGAGATTTCAAACTATAAGGCCCCGTTTACACTAGTGCATTTTGTTTTAAAATGGCGTTTTAGAATGAAAACGATCCCCGTTTACACTGGTGTTTCAGAAATGATCTCAGTTTACACTACACAACCGGAAACGCATGTCACATGACCATTCTTGCAGGTACAAGCATAGATCTGTATAGGTAGACCCTATTATTTAGATGGCGGACGCGTCTGCATGCTTGGAGCGGTCGAATGGGGAATCTACCCATACATATCTATGAGTACAACAATGAGCATAATGTTATTGTTTAAATGGTCGTCAAGGATACGCAGAGGGAATGTGGACGCCACGCCATCGTTTTCAAAAGTCTCCGTTTTGGTTTCGTTTACATTGAAACGCAACCCCAGAGTTTTCAAACTAAAACGGGGTCTGCAGCGTTTTCAAAAGTCTCAGTTTTCGACCTAAAAAATGCCGGAGTAGTGTAAACGATAGGTAAGTGTGTGTGTGTGTGTGTGTGTGTGTGTGTGTGTGTGTGTGTGTGTGTGTGTGTGTGTGTGTGTGTGTGTGTGTGTGTGTGTGTGTGTGTGTGTGTGTGTGTGTGTGTGTTGTGTGTGTGAATAAATGGGTGTTTGGCTTAGTGTCATGTTAGAATCATTTTTATACTCGTACCTTTTGTTGTTTTAATATTTTGAAATGTATTTAGCTTTATTTTTTTGTTTTCATTTAAATGTTTCGTTTTGAAATGTTGTTGTATGCATTTGTCATTTTATTTCATATCTCCATTTTCTTAAATGTGTATATATAGTATTTATAGTTTTAGTTACTTTTTCTTATTTGTAAGTCGCTTTGGATAAAAGTGTCTGCTAAATGACTAAAAAGTAAAGTAAAGTAAAGTAACCATGTAGCAAAAGTTAAGCGTTTTAAACTGAAAACGCACTAGTGTAAACAGGGCTTAGGCTCTTTTTTCTTTTTAAAATAAAACAAGTATAATATATAAAATAGAATTAGAATAGAGAGTGCTAGATTTATAATTTATCAATTTAATTTATTATCTTGAATTAAAATGTAATTTATAATCCCTTTCAATGTGTAATTCCAGAAGGCATTGCAGACACAGAGTTTGAAAACCTACTAGTGAGAACATATTACGGTATAGTAAAACAAACAACACAAGGCATTGCACAAGACTTCACAGTACAGTTTTATTAGTGCAACACACAGCAAGGCCATGAGCGGAGAATCATTACTATCATCACCAGTTCTGATTATTTGTAAACATGCAGCATTGTCCTGATTTAGGAACATATTCTGATTCTAAAGTGAAATGTGGAATTGAATGCAACATCTGAATGTATGTGATATCAGTGGTTGCCACTCTTGCAGTTCACCCGAGGGAGCCAAAATATTAGTCCAGAACAACCTTCATGTGTATTTTTTGTATTATTTAGGATAGTGGATGGTTATTTATTTAATTAACATCTGTAAATTAATTCTAACACATGTCAGTGTGTGATATAGCCTACTACAAATTATTAATGACAGAAAAAGTAAAAAAACACATTGGTGTTTTTGACATTTTAAAGGTTTATACTTTACATCAAATGAGATTAAATTGAATGCATAAAAGCAGGATATTCACATTGATAAAAACCTAAAATAAAACCAGTTACACTTTAAAGGAAGGCGGGCCCTTATCAAAACCGGGACCAATCGAGCCGTTTGTGTCAGGCCGGGGAGAAAGGTATTGTAATAATGTAAATTATGTGAAAAATAATGCGATTTTCGAACCACCAAGCATGAGAGCATGTTCTAGTACACCCCGAAACAAAATCAAGACTTTGTAAAAGAGCATAATAGGACCCCTTTAATAGTGTTCCTGTTTGGGATTTCTTAAAAAATAAAAGTCACCCATGCAAAGTCTAGTCACAAGTGTTATTTTTAAGAATCTTTGGTTATTTGCATTTTCTCATACTTAACGATTCTCCCTCCCTTTGTGATGATCTCTTTATATTCTAGAGTTCTTTTCTCCTCGATGTAGCGTTCCTGAGTCACTTTCCGGTTTCTGGGAGAGGGCAAGGAAATGACATGAGAGACAGCTGCTTGTTTAAGGCCTCCCCTCTAATCGGTACCATTGCCTTTCCCAGCTCTCTCTGCTGAGGTGGATCCTGCCGATAATATAACATAGGAGGTTTATTTACCTCCACTTTAGGAACAGGAGGTCCTGGTGGACACCACTTTTGATTTGGCCTGATGTCATTTCCATGTGCCACTGTGATGTCTCTTGTGAGGTCTCTTGGGATGTCTTTTGGTCTAATGTCTGTTGGTCGAGCTGAAGCAGCTCTCCTGATGTCTGCGATGACTCCAGCCATAGAACTTCTGTGATTGGGATTGGGTTCCACCATCCTGGACACTGGATTACAGTGTGGCTGGTCTTTTAGAGTTTCACGAATCTTGGCGGGAGACACAAATTGGGTTGGTAGCCTGATCCTGGCGCAGAGTTCAGCTATGATTTTACCCATGGCCCAAACGTCTGAGCGCTTGTCACGAACGCAATTATTCTGCAGGATCTCTGGAGCCGAGTAGGCTTCGTTGCCCAGGTTTATTGCAGAGGAGAGTCCGTTTCTTGAAAATTTAGCTAGTCCTAGATCAATGATCACTGCACGATGGGTTTGATGCTCCACCTGAAATGGAACAAGAGTAGTAAGTATCTTTGCTCGTGTTCAAGAAACAGATCATATTAGACCTGTTCATTTATTTATTTAGTCTATACCACAAGGTGTAGAAGAATAAGAGCAGATACTTTTGAGTCTCTGCAATCAAAGTCAAGATTTCTTACATTAACTTAAACACTGCATATTGAATTCTTCAGAGGAACTGTATGAGCGGCATCCAAGACAAATTTGATTCAAATAAAACCTGGTTGAAAACTTTGCCAAGTAGAAAAAAAACAACAATAACAAATAAAAACTCATTTTCGATTCTTGTCCCACTGGGGAACATTTGTGTCTGTCTCACCATGATGTTATCAGGTTTGAGGTCTTGGTGGACGATGTCTTTACTGTGCAGATAGAGCAAACCTTCACACATGCCAGTGATGATTGTGGCTTTCACTGCTGGAGTCAGCTGAAGAAGACAAGAAGACATTGTAGCATTTTGGCTCCACTAACACATTTTTTTTTAAAGATGGATAGCTCAGCCCAAACTAATTTTGTCATCAATACTCATCATCTCATCATCATGTCACATAAAGGTGCCATTTAATGTGCAAAGACCTAGGTTTAAATCCTTACTTATATTAGGATTTAAAGCACATATACCACTTATATAAATCTGCCGTTTTAAAATATGAATGCAATAATATGGAAAAAAGCACCCAGCCAGGACATTCTGCTAAAATCTGTTTCACTGAAGAAGAAAAAATATAATTATTTGAGAGTAGGAAAAAGTATGACAGGTTTTAAATTTTTGAGCTGCATTAGACATCTTTACCTGTATTTTAGAAAGCTGTGCTTTGAAGATGGTCGTCTCAAGATCTTCCCCAAAGATGAACTCCAAAGGAATGTTCCACTTGGAGTCTTTTATCCAAGGTTCACCAAGAAGCTTCACCACGTTTGTATGCAGAGCATTACTGGTGTTAAAAAAGTGTGCTTCATGGGTTATAATTGAACCTCAGTTAAAATAGATAAAAATGAAGAAATATTAAATATACATACTGATATACTTTGCATTCTCTCTGCAGCTGTTCTCTGCTGATGACTCCTAGAGGAACTCTCTTCAGAGCAGCCCATGCTTCTCCAAACTTCTCCTTGTATATTTTCCCAAAGCAGCCTGCAGCCAGCGTTTGTGTGGAGTACGCCATCTAGCGATGCTGTTAGTACAGTACACATCAATATGAGAAACTATCAATCCATCCATCTACACATCTATTTACACTCAGAAAACAAGGTACAAAAGCTGTCACTGGGGTGTTAAACTTTCAAAGGTAACCATTAATAACCATATTAACCATTAAGATATGTAAATTTAAGTAACTTCTGTCTATCATCTGTCTGTCTGTCTATCTGTCTGTCTGTCTATCTGTCTGTCTCCAGAAATCTGTCAGAAATGTCAATGCCAGTATCTTCATGTCAGTGTTTGTTTTCATATGTAATTGTATGTACTCAAAACAGGAATGTCTTGAAATAGTCATCAGCACATAGAATGTAATATGGGTCATCTGGTATGTTTACAGGAAATCTCCACCATTAGTCAACTTATATAATCACATGGGTAAGTTTCGAAATGCCTACATAGTTGTAAAGTCATACACAGTTTTTTCTTTAAACCCTACCTGACATTCTACCTGATCAAGTTACCTAAATATATGTAGTAGAAAAACTTAAAGATTCATTAGCACACATCCTTTAACAGGGAGTTTTGTTGGAACGCCTTCAGGCTAAACCTGCTGTATTAAGCCTGTACATGCTGCTGGGAAAATGCTGTCAAACTGGATCTGGATTGCAAAAGAAACCATAAACCCTTTCACACAAAGAATGAGAATGAGAGAGAATAAAAAAAATAAAAATCAAGCCATCTTTCCTTTAAGTGTATGGCTGAATATTTGTTAGCTTAAATTACCCTCCTACCCACCGCCCTCCACCCGCTGGAAACAAAATACTTTTAGTATGTTTCCACCCATATCCTCAGTGTTATGATTATCCAACCATCACAAATATCCTACAGCAATTATACAGAGAAAAGATGTGGTTCCTTGAGAACCATAAACCAGAAGAAAGAAGAAACCATGTCATCGCTATCACTGACATGATACATCTAGCTCTAATCACTGACCTTCATAATAACACACAACAAAATAAGAGTTTGGTTCAATGGCCAGTGAATTTTCTTACCTGTATCAGCAGTTATATGTGGCTGATGGCACTGAATGTGCTCAAATAAAACAGGAACAGTGATTTTATTTGCTAATTACCTTCCTTCTATAACCACACCCTCATATTTTAACACTGGAAGGACACCTGAAGATGACATACGAAAACCAGATAAGACAGAGAGAGAGAGAGAGAGAGAGAGAGAGAGAGAGAGATTGTGCTGGTTATCATACAGTGAAAACCTGAGAAGAAATGTTCTGTGAGGTGTAGATGGGAGTACATTTTTAAAAAAGCCTATGAAATGTCTCCATAAAACACACATTTTGCAATAACACACATGTGTTTTGGGTACATTCCATAGGCAAAATGTTTTTATACTGTACAAACTGTATTTTCTTACTCCTATACCACAATATTACACCTAAACCTACCCCATCCCCCAAAACCCTCTATTTGATTTATATGCTTTTTTCCTCATGGGGACAAAAAGGAAAGAAAATAAAAATAAAATTGTCCCCACAAGGTCAAAATTTACCGGTATTACTGTACATTTATTAATTTGGCAGAAACACACACACACACACACACACACACACACACAACACACACACACACACAACCACAAACACACTCACACACACACACACACACACACACACACACACAACACATCACACACACACACACACACACACACACACACACACCACACACACACACACACACACATCACACACACACACACACACACACACACAACACACACACACACACGCACACACACACATCACACACACACACACACACACACACACACACACACACACACACACACACACACACACACACACACACACACACACACACACACACACACACAACACACACACACACCACACACACACACTCACACACACACACACACACACACCTCACACACACCACACACACACACACACCACACACACACACACACACACACACACACACACACACACACACACACACACACACACACACAACACTATATGTAACATTAAACAATTATTATTAAATAAATACATTTATATTAAAAATGACATTATTACAATATATAAATATATATTCCTTTTTAAAAACAAAGACTTCAAGTAAAGTGACTGTACAATATTTAGGTTAAATATGTTTCCTTATTTTCACAATGTGTCCAGAAGAGATCTGAGATTACACAGATTACAATAGGTTTTTGTAGTTGAACTAAATATTACACACACCTAAAAGAAGAGTCACGTCGGTCAAGTCAGAACAAGACAGGGACTATTTTAAGTGTTGAGCAAGAAGAGACACGTGTTCTCAAAAATACATCTTGAATCTGTTCTGTTTCTCTGATGTTATTAGGGAATCATGATTGACTCATTTCTACTAGTTATTTTGTATAGATAGACATATAATAACACAGTCCAGGGTTTATTGGAAATGTTGCACAGATGTGTATTATTCCTTCTAGTTGTACATTTTTATGTTGCCATTGTATATGTATAACATATTGGATAAACATTTTTAAATTGCAAAGATGGAAATTATATTAGTTTTTTATCACAATATTCTATTTTATTAATAAATTCCACTACATTTATTTTTAAAATTCCAAGTGTTTCTTAATTATTTCTCTTAAGAAATATTTGTTCAAGTAGTCATCATTTTATAGGTTTTTCCCTATTTCTCAATATCTCTTTCCATCCTGTTTCCTTAACGTCATCGCCCTACAGGAAGTGACGTCGATTTGTTTGGAGGGAAAACAACAGCACAAACAGGCTATCAGTGAGTATTTGCAATGACTTTGAGCTCTGTGATGCTTTATGATTAGTTGGTTTCTGTCACTTTAAAACATCTGTCACGTTTGATAAAATTACAGGAATAAATTACAATATCAATTTATAATACGAACATTTCCCGAAAGATACAAAAAACTCCCACAAATCTCGTTCCTCGTGCATTTATGGAGCCCAAAGTTATTAAACCAACAGATGGCAGTGTTGTAATGTAGAGAAAATTTATTTTCTTATGTGAGGCCCGTCTTAATTTTGAATTATAGATTTCATTATAATTGCACGAGCTACTGGATTAGTAATTATTATATAGTGGTAGAGTATTAATATAGCGGTTGTCTTTTCTTTAGTCTGTCTCTCAAGCTGTTAAAATAATAGCTGTCAATAGCTTCTGTTTTTAAGACCTTGTCTTGTTAAAATGAATTATTTATAACACGTGACTAAATCAATTTGAGGCTTGTTGATAGTGAACTTGATTGCTAAACTTTGGTATATTTGTTCTTTCAATTACGACCAGTTTTATATAATCAATTCACCTTAAAAGATGAAATGATTATGTAAATGTCCTTTTGTCTGTTTTATATGGAAATGAATGGCAGGAGATCATAATATGTTTTTCTGTAGATCTTCTAGACCAGATGTGCAGGCTTGCCATTACTGTTTATTTCAGCCTCAAGCACGTTTCAGTTTAGTCATTTATGAAGCATGCCGTGTTTTCCCATGATGTTGGGCAATGCATTACAGAAAATGGGATTGAATTATGGTGCAACCTCTCTGATCTCCAAAACAGCCCTTTAATTTCTCAGATTGCTGTGTGGTTTGATGGTGATGAGGGACATTGAGCTGGCAGGCTTGTAAAGCGCTGGTTCTGTAGGTCAGACTGTCTATGAGCATCCCTGTGTTGATGGTCCAGACTCCAGTAGACCGACTGCATGTCCTCCACAGTTTCCGGTATGAGCTCACAATTCAGCCAAAGGACTTTAGGACCAAACAGAACATCAAACTGCTTTTATTAACGGACAGTTGAGACTGAATCATTGTTGAATAGAGCACCACCAGGAGGTACTCAGTATGCGTCTGGAAATTTCACATTTCGTATAGGCCTATTTATTCATTAATTATGGCATTGTGTGTTTCACAGTCTTTTAGTTTGTATTAAAAAATGTCAAGGGACATTGAAATTGTAAGGTTATCATTTGCCTATAGGTGGTACTTGATTGTTCTTCTTTGATTGAAGATTGTTTCTGACACGTTGCATGAATAGAGTATAAATTGGGCATGAAAAATGAAATCAGTTTTTTCTTTCTTAACAAATGGTCAGTGAAAGTATGAATTGTTTAATTTAACGCTCTTAAATGTCAAACTCAGGAGGTCAAATTGAACATAATATGAGTCATGTATTTTCTATTCATTTTTATGAGGTTTGTATTTTTTTGTTCAAGCATTAAATTATAAAAAAAAAATCTAAATATATATTTTAAAATAACATAAACAAATAAATATTACTTGTATGTTTTAGTAATTAAAATGAGTGAATGACCAGGTGTTGGTTATTATTTGACTTGATTTTTTTCTGGCACTTTGCAGGAATAAAGTACAAAACTGGGCATGAAAATGTCCCCCCCACTCAACATATCAGTATAAAAACCACTTGTTTAATTTAACATTTATAAATGCTGTTCATCAGACTCAGGAGGTCAGATTGATGTATGAGTCATTTAATTTCTGTTCATATTTTCATAAGGGTTTGCCAGTTTTGCGACCAATATACTAGTCAAAAACCCTGGTTATTATTATATATATTTTTGTCATTCAATCAATAAACAACAACAAAAAATTACTATATCAAAATATTTTAAATATATATATATATTATTATATATAAAATGTCTTTAGTAATTAAATTAGTTAATGAACTATTTAAATAGTGTTTTCTTGTGAAATGTTGTACAATTATAATCTTATCTTATCATTTTATTTACAGCTTGAATTTTTAAAAACAGGAACAGTAAAAAAGTGCAAAATTTGTCTTAAGAAACAGTGAAAGGGCCACTTCTTTATTTGAACATTAATAAAATGTTGATTGATGAGCTCAGGATGTCAAATTAAATATTATATGCATAATTTATTTTCTAGTAATATTTTTGTGAGTTTTGGCATTTTTTGCACCAAAGTTGTATTTTTTTTAAAAGTTTTAACAGTTTTATTATGTTCAAGCAATGAACATTAAATACTTTGTGTCTCCAATGTCTCTAACAAAGCGCAGTGTATTCATGGATAGTGCTTTCTGCTGACATTAAGCATTTGATATCGTGCCCTTGATTGAAGTGCCATGAGTGACAGCGAGTTTTTGATGAATGACACACGACTGCCTGTCATGAGCCGTCAGGGTTTGTTACCATGGCGATGATAACGAATGGCGTGTCCCGCTGCTCGTGAGATCTCCTAACGAGGCAGTTACAGTAGAGGTCAGAGGCAGAGAGTGCTGTCTGTAATTGCATCACGTCCCCAGACAGAGTAAATTTGTCTTTTAAAGAACAAATGAACATCAAGGACAACATGAGTCATATACGTATTCATTTTTGTCATTTAGATACACAGGCTCTTCTGATCACCGATTGTGTATCTCGACAGTCCAGAATTAACTGTCTTTGAAACGCTGTGTTAAATGTACTTAAAACAAGAATCGGCAGCTGGATCTTTTACCATTCATTTGACAGATTAATCCCAAGGACTGCAGTTCAGTTTGACCTGTTTCTTTCTCAGCTCTGTTGTCGGTTCACTTTAATACTGTCGACCCACATTTACTGTGATCCTCTCAGTGAACTCAAACCTCCCAGCACCCTCAGAAGTGGCAATATGTTATTCACTCGATTTGCATATTATTTACATGCGGCTGTACCTGATAACCAACCTTTTTAAAATCCCCAAATCATGCCACTCTTTTCTTATAATAGCTAGTTATCAACATTATATTGAATGAAACAACTAGCTGTTTAGTGAATATTAAGTCTGAAGACTTGGTATTTTTCTACATTCATAACTCTTTTTTTATATATATTTGCTCTGAAATGGCTTAAAATAAGATTTTTTGTTTTCTTTATGGATGGATTATATCTGGTCAGATTTACATTTCCATGTGCATATTTACATTTGCATACTGTAGATAAAAAAAACTGTAAAAAAAAAATGAATATCCACAGAAAGCAAGTCTTATTTTTTTATATAAACAATTTTGCTTTTCAAGTACATTTATCATGTTCTAAGCATATTTAGATATTTATGCTGAAAAACAAAACAGAAAAATACTGGTTCAGAAAATGATATTTTCATTGCCTTTGGTATGCAAATTTGACATTTGGATTTTCAACTTCAGAGAGCGGTCAATGGGTAGATCATCTTTTTTTTTCTAATGGCGAATGTGTAAAATCCACACACACTAACAATCCCTTCATGGGAAGCTCTGTTTTACTTCAGGTTCTAGTTCAACATCAACCAGAGCTTCATTTACAGTCATCTTAAGTTTGAAGTCCAATGTCAGTCAGCATAGAGTCAATTTTGAGGAGTAGGCAGCTATATGTGATTTGGTTATACTACAACTTTACATTTTCAACTTTTCCAAAAACAAGATCGTATCACTAAACTAAAGCTACTCTTATCATATAGTAACCCAGATCAGATTCCAAGAATAAAGTACTTGTAATTAGAATATATATCATTTTAAAATATTCATAATCAGATTAGTTACTTTTTTGGATTACATGATTACTTATTTTTCACGCAATAACAGTCAATACCCATCATTTATAGATTAACCCTATTCTGTTTATTTTTACATTTTCCTTTCTAAATCAACCTACCACATTTATACAGTTTGGGAAACCCTGCTCCGATCATGTTTAATGCGTTTCATGTTGATAGCAAAGAATGGAATATATATATATATATATATATAATACAATAATCCCATTGAAATCTATGTGATGAATGAGTTGGATCAAAAGTAATCAACACATAGTCAGACTACATTATCTATTGTGTAATTCAGATTATGTTCTGCAATTTTCGTCATGTAATTTGTAATCAGTAATAGACTACAATTTGTAATATACCCAGCACGGTAAATGATTAATGTTGCATTTTGTTCTCTTTATTTTTAGTGTTTTAATGTATCTGTTTACTGTTTAAATGTTAATGTTATATAAAGCTTTCACTCTATTTTCGGTTCATTCTTTAAAAGATCATTGTTTTCTGCCAGAAAAATACAGCTCCTATTAAATAGTGAATTATGTTTGGAGATATTTATAAATTGGTGTTACTTAAGAGGGCAAACTCTTTGTTGGTTGGTTGGTTATTTTTAAAAGGGTTGATTGAATTGTAGCTTGTGGTTGTGTTGTTGAATGTGAAGGATACATTAACACATGTTGAGCCATGCAAAGCTGCAAGCAAAGCACTGTTGGTGTTTGTCTCTGTGTTTGCTCAACAGTTGTCTGAACAAGGGCACATTGCCATTGTGCTCTGTTGAGCTTTCTCTGGAATTACAGCATTGGTGGATTTGTGTGAAGATCAAGTTAAGCACATGTATGAAAACACTTAAGCCGGTTTCATGAAGATACATGGATGAAAGAAGGAGTTTTCAGAAATGTTCTATATTTTGTAGCGTTTCTGGTCATCAGATAAGAGAATGGAAATGATGCATTCGTGTGGATAAGAAGCACATCACTTCTGGAGAGTAAAAACGCATTTGAAGAATCTCATCAGACTAATTGGTTTTCCCCCCTCTATGAGCTCAGAGTAGGTCAACAGACGAAGGTAACTGGATGATTTAAGCTCATAATCCAGCACAGACCCTACCTACCCACAAAACACACTCTCACACACACCTTTAGATGCATACACATCACTCTATTCAAGATAAATCAAATGTGAAGCTTGAATGCTGGTCTAAAAAATAAGGGGTAAAAAATTATAATGTTTGTATTAATCTATGTACAGGTAGTCTATGTATATACCAATGATGTGACTATATAGAACAAATGTATTTATTTATTCATACATGCATGCATAACTGCATACCAGGGGTGTGAGTAGAATTTATTTATTTACCAGTAGTTTGACCGCATAAAATAGAATTAGATATATTTATACATACCAGTGCTATTTATTTATGTATTTAATGATTTACTTATTTATTCACTTGCACTATATGACACTGGTGGTAGGTATAAATATATAGATATATTTGCAATCATATCGTATGCATATTGTAAGCAGCGGTGCTTGTGAATGGAATTTGTGATTCGTGAATGTAATAAATCAGTTCTTTTGGTTCTTTTCCATGAAAGAGTCAAACGGTTTGGCGAAAATGTTCTGAATCGGTTCGAATCCAGACAGTTTACTCATGCACTGAATCATTTACAGGGGCTTTTCACTCTGTAAACGGTAACACGACGATACTTTAAAATGGACAGCTGTCTGCGTTTATCACAGATGAAGTTCAACACTCGCACACAGGGGCGTCGCTAGTGGGGGGAAAAGGGTGACAGAGTGCATAGGGCCCAGAGATCAGTAGGGCCCGCGATCGCCTGGCCATCGGGAGCACCTGGACATTCTATTCAAGTAGTGAGCAGATCGGCAACCTGAGCGAGACCTCCCCTTAGTTCTTTTCTATGTACCCCATCACCCCCCACGTGACACGAACACGATTTTGCGGTGGCCCCATAGCAAATTCAGTGCACAGGGCCCAGAAGCGACGGCCCTGCTCGCACATGCCAATATAAATGGCGCAGGACACAGGTAAAGACATTTACTGACAGTACACAACATTACCATGATATACCCTGTTTTCCCAAGGCATGTAAATACCATGGCACATTAATATATGATAATCGGGTTGTGAGTGCCAGGCGGCAGGATCAGTGCTGTGATTGTTCAGTCGTTTGAACCGTTAGCATCGGCTGTCTGTTTTGCACTCTTCCTCCTCTGAGTCACTGGCTTCAGGCATCACTATGGCGACTCAGGGACTGCCAGTCCTGCAAGACTTTGCCACTGCTGTCATCGCATTTGCCTTGTGACTCACGAACAGCAGTCTAATCTATCGTAGGCCTGTCACTGCGGCCAGACAAACTGTCATCCTCTTCTGGCAGTGTTCTGTTCTTCTCAGCCCATGCGGATTTAGACTTTTCAGCCATTTATCGCTTTTTTTCTTTTTTTCTTAAATGTTAAAGCCACAAAATATAGTGACTTCAAGGTAGGACAGAAAACTAGGTAGGGCAGAAATAAAAATGCATAATTTCAGATTTTCAGTGCAATCATCTCTTCGTATGTGACCTTTGACTTCAGCTCAGTTGTGATGCATCAGGGTAGATAAGATTAAATGGATGGCTTTGATTCACGTTCCCTTTAAAATGCTATAAGCAATGATGCGGAACCCAATGGGAATGATGATTAGACCTGAATTAGAACCTGAATCATCATTGAAAGAATAGACTCAAAAGAGGGATTTGTCCACAATTTGCACATAGTCCTGATTCTAATGTTGCATAGCATACCATTCAAAGTCAAATGTGGGATATTCCTGCTTGATTCCTTAGATTTTCGACTGCACATTATTTCTGTAAGATGAATAAAAAAAACATTTACAGTACTTTACACATCTGTTCACTGAACAAATTTATCCTGTAGCCTATAGGAAGGTTGACTGATGCATTTTTTTTATTTTGCTTAAAAGTGAAGGTTTATTTGTGTGCAAACTATGTCTTCTGTCACTAGCTATGTTTTCATCCAAATTTGTGAATGAAATCTGTGCCAAAATTTGGAATGCCACATAAAACATTCCATTCCATGTGTTCAAAAGAACTAAATCTGCCTGGAAACTGGCGCAAAGTATAAGAAATAAAATGTTGCTCCAATTGTAAAACTTGAGCTGAAAAAATGCAATAACAATATTATCTTGTTTTCTTTCAGAAGTGAATGCATAATAGCCTATTTTGTAATGTAATTGTTTGAGAAAGTTCTGGGAGGTAGTTATACCAAATCATTTTGATGATTTCGGCTCAGGCATTTCATAAAGACTTGTAGACAGTGTGAAATGAGTTTGGTCCACTGGTTAGTCGATTTATCCAATCAAGTGATCAGTTGAGGCAAAATCAAGGTTTTAGTTTTTTCACTCAGGAATTTATTGACTAAATGTGTTTCCATATAGTTAGGCACATCTTTCCACCAAAAAATAAAAATACAAAATTTGCCTCAGTTGAGTGTATACATTTTTTTTGTGCATTTTAATATTTTATGCACATCTTGCCATTTCCAACCAGTGTTTTTTATACAATATTCCAAAATGTGCATAGAAATAAATGGATGGAAACGCAGCTAATGATGAACAGACCACAATCTACTTTAAATACAACTGACGGTTAAATTCACTAACGAAGTGATTCGTGTTGTTGGCACGGGCTGTGCCTCTGCTCAGGGAGCTTCACAGCGGTACATTAGTCCTGACCGGGGCAGGTTCTGCTCGAGTGGATTCACTCATGGCCTGTCTGACCGCTGGAGTGGAAGAGAAGATCTCCTGCAGGGTTCAACTGTCATTCATAAAACTACCAGCCACTGCACTACTACAAACTCCCAGAGGCATTTCTAATGAATGAGATGTACTTCTTGATGGAGCAGAGATGTTTGCATGCATTTTGGTATATGCTACTTAGATTTTTGGATGGACTTCAGATATTGTTTGCTATATAAGTGGTTCTTGAAAATTTTGATGCACTCATGTTTTTTTTTTCTCTCTCTCATTAACACATTTATTTGGCTTAAAGAATAGCTCTTCTGATTAATGCTTGAAAGCATAGTTCACCACCAAAATGATTTACTTGTTCCACAGATAGATCACCTGTAGCTCGAATGCAAGTGATATCATATCATTTTTGTTCTTGTATGTCTCATGACCAAAGTTAATTGTCTTGAGCTGATGTGTCACATGGTCTAGCGGCTATATGTTTGATACGACAGTTTAAATGGAGAAATTATCAGAGAATATACCACTTTCTGTTTGTTGCTGTATTGATCTCAGAAGGTTTTAAAATGGCATGATTTTTTTTTCTTGAAAACAATTGTTTTATTTTGAACAGAGCTTATTTAATTATTTTAATGTTTAAAAAAATTCCCTATAAACAGGTTTCTTCTCTTTATTTTTTAATAGTTAATTGCAGAGGCAATATATTTATTTTTTTCTTAACTTTTTTGTGAGTTTAGCGAGTTTACTATTTTATACCTTGTAAGAAATGTTTAAAAAATTTTTTTATGTTTTTGCTGTTCAGTTTTTTGTGTGTACAGCAGCAAAAATCTGATTGATATAAGTATTGATCCAGTATTGAGCATCTAAAACAGCGTCTGTGTGTATTTAGTGACTTTCTATAGCAAATTTGTTACACTGTTTTTAAAGTAGAGTCTCATGCAGTTTGCTGTTTCACATCAGAGTCTCGATCAGTCACTTAAACAGCCAAATAAACTACACTCTTAAAAATAAAGGTGGTTCACGATGCCATAGAAGAACCTTTAACACCTGAAGAACCTTTCTGTTGCACAAATAAGGTTCTTCAGATTATAAAAATGTAAGCAAGAGGACTGAATGGTTCTTTGTGGAACCAAAAATGGTTCTTCTTTGGCATCGCGAAGCACCTTTATTTTTAAGAGTGTAAACTCTTGTCAATTGGACTCAAATCCACAGCAAAAGCTCTATTGTGAAAGTGTCTTGACTCTTGAGCCTCGCGCACTGATGTCATGCCAGTGCCAGTATCTGCCACTCAAGATCATGACCTGAGCTATTGAGCTGAGGAAAGTGGATTATCAAGATGGTCATTAAGATTTAGTGATCTCTGCCTACGCCGTGACATCACAATCCGTAGTCTGTCGATGTACTGAGAATGGATCGAGTATGTTGGGTACAGTACGATTGTGTGGTTTAAAATCATTTGCTCGTACTGTTTGTTCATGGCTGACATGGTTTAAAATAATGTAAAAAAAACACAGAAAATACACTTGAACATTTGAAAATGCACTTTAAATCAAACTGAAATACCATTGCACTTTTGTAAATGTTTTTGTAGCAATGTAATATTAGTATTATTGAGGTATGAAATATGGTTTCTATATTAATCATTTGAATTAGTTTTTGTGTTTATATACATTTTTTAGTAATTAGTTGTGGTTTTTGTCATTTTATTAGTTTTTTTTAATAGATCTGTAGTTGTTTCTATTAATTTCTGTTTATTTTTTATTACATCAATGAAATGAAAAATGTTTCCTTGACAACCAGCTGAAATAAAATGTTTTTAATGTATTTTAATAGTTAACTGTTATAACCCTGCTCCAGAGTAATAAGACACATAGCAATTACGGCTCAGGTGAGTGGCTCAAAAGTCAAAAGTAATTTATTTAGATTTGAGTGAGCATGAACAAAGATGGCACAATTCATGCTGAAATGAAAGAAACGATTTTTAGACCTCCTTGGTAATGTTATCCAAAAAGGAACATATTTTAAGAGACAGAGCAAGTATTGTATTTTGAAGATATATTAAAAACAAACTTTTTATTTCTTTGAAGTATACTGCACATTGTTCACACAACACCCAGGAAAATGAATAAAGTAAACAGGGTTCATTTTGATTTCATGCTTTTAGACAATACCATATTTCTAATTTCCTTCATTTACTTTTCTAGCTTCATGCAACTCCAGTCTTTCAGCATGCAATATGAATTTCATAATCTCCCTCTAATTCAGTACAACAAATACATTAGTGATTAACAATTTTATCATTTTAACAGCATAGAGTTGTTTTTGTAATACATGAATCAGGGAATTTTCATAAGAAGAGAGAGAGAGAGAGCACGTATTGCATTTTGAAGATATATTAAAAACAAACTTTTTTATTTCTTCGAATTAGCATTGTGCACAAAACACTAAGGAACATGTATTACGAACGAAAATGGGGTGGATTTTGATTTCGTGCTTTTAGCCAGTGCTACTTCCAGTGGCCCTTTTAGCTTTTGTGTGATCTCAAAAAATAAAATAATCTTTGATTAATACAGTATTTATAATTTCCTTCATTTACTCATCTAACTCCAGACTCTCAGACACAGAAAATGTGGAATATGCAGTTCATAAATCTCCCTCCCTCCCTTAGCGACAGCACTCCCCTCTTATCTTGTCTTCTTTAGCGTCACAGGAGCATGGCGAAGGAGCGTCCTTGTGCCCTAAGCTCGAGAGAGAGAGAGAGAGAGAGAGAGAGAGAGAGAGAGAGAGAGAGAGAGAGGAGGAGAGAGAGAGATGCGGCGTCAGTCAGCTGCAGCAGGCAGAGAACAGCGGCAGCAGTAGAAGCAGTGGCTGCCGTTCTCTATTGTTCAGCCAGAACGTTCTCCTTTCCTCTCCAGCCAACCAGAGGAGTAGAAGCCCAGGAGATCCGCTACATGCGCCGTTCCTTCAGGGGAACACTAACTGAAGAGGCAGGCAAACTCTTTCAGTCTGTGCGACTGAACTTCTTTCTCTGCTCTTGTTGGGGTTTCTTTTCCTCCCAACCGAGTGGATTTTACGCGACTCGGGGGAGCCATGGGACTTGGGGTCAGGGGTGCAAGGACAGCGTTCCTGTGTTTATGGAGGTTATTTTTACTGCTCTGTGGAATCTGGACCGCTTGCGCCCAAACGACAGGAGACGGGAGGTCGATGTACTTCTGGGAGACAGGTATACGGCTATTTCCATAAGTACCTTGATGGATGCGAGTGGGATGTGAAGGTTCCAGACTGGCTGTTTGTACAAAGTTGCATTGCAATTGTTTTGTTATCTGGGCTAAGAAAAAGGACAACCGAAGGTTTTCGGTCTCACTTCAAAACAGCTCTGCGTAGAGTGTTTGAATTATTTCTCATCATCCTAATTTCTGATTCTCAAAGTCTGTACGGTTGAGAAACATGTCCCCGTTTCAGCACAGTAGGTTGTCTCCATTTTCCCAGGCTGGCTGTTCGATTCCTTGTGCTAGATAACAGCCGTATCATTATTATAATGAAATCTGACAATATAATGGAAGCTAGCTCTGAGGTACAAAGTAATGAAAGTTATTTGACTTTTGATTGCCACCGTGTTTCTTCTGTGCATCTACTATAGTACAAAAAAATGATATATTATACTGTATATCACATTAATGAAATATGACACATTTGTATCAATTTAATAAATATATTATAATTATATTTTGTTTTAATTATAATAAAATAAAGCCTAATTTTAGGAACATAGTATTTTTACATTGTGATATTTTTTCATGACAGTAACATACCTCATCTCCAAATTGTCATTACTGTAATGCAAATATATTCAGTACAACAAATACAATAATGATAAACAATTCTATAATTGAAATAGTATATCGTTTTTTTGTAGTACAATTATCAGAATCAGTACATTTTCTGATTTAAAAAAATATTATTATGCAAGAAAAAAAAATCTGTAATAAAATAAGGAAAATCATTCTATTGGGATTAAATAAACAAATAAACGTAATTCAGTACAATGAATACATTATTGATTAACACTTTTAGCATTTTTAGTACATTAATCTGAATCAATGATTTTTCTGATTAAAAATATGTCTTGTGAATGTAATCTAGAAGTTCATGCTATCATTACTATTGGTACAATGCATTCAGATCAAAGCTTTATTTGCAAACCTGTCTAAATGTGCAGTTTGGACTCTTCTATTGGCCAGAGCGACGTCCAGAGTCAAAGTGCATGTGTCACTGTGTTAGTGAATTTTTAAAGCGGATGTAAGCACGTAA
Organism: Ptychobarbus kaznakovi; assembly: GCA_027422405.1. NCBI lineage: Eukaryota > Metazoa > Chordata > Actinopteri > Cypriniformes > Cyprinidae > Ptychobarbus > Ptychobarbus kaznakovi. The sequence goes on from CM049803.1 coordinate 26,119,010, forward strand.
GGAGATTAACGGAGCTGCTGGGATTTATACTTTGAAAACATCCCTGGGACATGCATGCAAAGAAGCGGAGCGGCAGGCAAACTTAACCTACATCTCTCTCTCTCTTGTAGGTCACAGTAATTACAGATCATTGGCTCATTTCATTGAAAACATCTGGTGGAAATGCATAGAGTCTATCTTGGATGGGCAGATGCATGATAGTGCGCAGTTTGACTGTGATATCGCTCGGGTGCGATAATGTTATTGCGCTTTCTAGAGCGCTCAAGGGGAGACAAATTTAGTTTTGACGTACGATGTACTGTATGCATAATGAATCTGACCGTAGAAGAGCTCGGGTTTCAACCTGTGGGGAATTGGCTCACATTTCTGCTGGTTATTGGCTTCACAGAAGAGCAATAAATCTGCTGTCTAGGGCTGATATCCTCCCATGATGGAGCTGTTCAAATAACAGGCCTGGAAACACAAGTGCTTTAGACGAGAATAAACCAGCGTTCCTTGAAATGGTTAAAACCAACAAGCTTTTCGTTAAGTGATTCTTAATGGCTGTGTTTTTCTTGTTGCAATCGATAGCGCTATCATACTTGGTGCTTTTCTTTCTAATAAGCAGGCTGGATTAAATGGCACACTTGTCTCTGTACATTTACCCTCCCTGTTTGCCATCTGAACGTGGGTTTGATGTTCAAATATCCCTGGAGAAGACCGGAGCAATTTTGTCCGTGTCTCTCAGTGCCTCAGCCTCCAATTAGAAGCACTCTTTCTTTTCTTATTTTACCAATATACAGTGTTGTGTTGACCCTCACCGCTCCACATCTCAGCTCTGGCTCCCATGTGTCTCAAACCCAGCTAATATTGACTCCGGAGTGATTCTTAATTAATGAGGGTATTTACAGGCCAAAATTGACTATGTGGGTTACTGTAACCTTGACTTGTAATCTTGGTTGAATAGTGAGTAGCATAAGAAATTAAGAGGAATAATGCATCATTCAATTTGTAGAGAGATTATTTAGAGTCAAGGATGTCTATTTGTTCTGCACAGGTGGTCACTAAAGCGATAAATCATGAGAGGCTCTCCATTACAGTGATTTTTCCACAGGCAAGGAGAGTTTTTAGGCACGAAGCAAAGTGGATAAAACCACTTCACCTGCAGAACTAGCGTATTGTTATTAGTGTGTGCATTTCTGAAAGTGGCTGATCCAAACTGTATGAGAGGAAATAATGGCAAGTTTTCTTAGTCAGCATTTTCTTTGTATTTTGTATTTTCTATCAGTAGCTTGAAAAAAAGAAAATAAATACAAAATACCATTAAAAACGATATTAGATGGATTTATTTATATAAGATTGTAAAGAAAAATAGAATTTTGATAGAGGCATAGTCTGTCTTTTGTAAGTACATGTGTATCGTTTTACTTCATTAATATATTAATGTCGTAGGTTTGACATACAAAATAAGCAATAAAATAATTACAAAGATTTGTTTTATTGCTCTTATAATAAATCAAAAACAATTCTATTCAGTAAATAAATAAATAATTGCTCCGGTTTGTTACCAAGATGGTGAATAAAAGGTGAATCGACTGAAGTACATAACTTCAGCTTTCTTTTGCTTAGGGTTACTCGCCCTCGTGTTGTTATAAAACTGTATGCATTCTTTCTTCTGTGGAACACAAAAGACAATATTTTCAAGAACATTGGTAACTAAACCGCATTAGAGCTCATTGACTTCCATTGTGTTGATATTTCTAAAATATCTTTTATGCTTCACAATAGAAAGAAAGTTGCATGAGGGTGAGTTAGTGATGACTGTATTTAATTTTTTGGGTAAACTTTTCCTTTACAGGGGTATGTTGATACCACTGAAGATGTGTGTACTCTTTCTGTTAGAGAAACAGCGCTTCCCTTGACATGCTAAGGCATCGCTCAGAGCTCTAGCCATGTTTTCCCATGTGATTCAGTGAGATCCAAAGTTCACCTTAGGACACGCATTACGTGGCCAAGCATAGAGACCATACGTGGATTCTGCTTATGCTATGCTGGTTTCATAATGAATCCATGAGTGTAATATCCATGTTCTATGAGTCATAAGTAACATCTGAGCCACATTATTATGAAATGATCAATATGCTCTTACTGAGGTGTTTTAATTGTGCAGGTTCAGCTAAATATACTTTTCTTATCAAGCTGAAAAGACTAGATCTTCCAGTTTATTTTGGTTTCGTGCTGTTCTAGCTGACTTTTTTGGTGATGCTGTTTGACCAAAGAAGCCTTGCTGTGACATCAGAATTATTATATTTTTTTTCCCCAACAGGATAAGGTTCTTGAGTATGTCTATATAGATCTTTGGAGATTAATTAATTAATTGTTGTTACATTACAGGTTCTTCAGAGGAGTGTACTGGGTTCTGGATTTTCATCTATTCCAAATTGGTCTATATACTTTTATAACACAGTGAGAACTATTGACTGTACTCTCAACCAATAGGAACAGTTAATACAGACTAAATTCTTGTGTGTGGCCCTCGCCTCAGCAGGGTTTATCCATTCTTGAGCAGAGATTACCCAGATTACGCAGGATTCGCCTCTTGTCTCCTGATCACACAATCCCCCAGGAACAACGATGTGCTGTCAGAGCCACTCACACTTCACACCACGTTACCTACTATAATAAGCTTGTTAATTAAGTGAGAGCATTCAGGTTGCCTTCGCTCCGCCCATTAAACACACGGCACACAAAACTGAACATGCAGGCTTTTTGTGTTCCAAAATGTCACTTTTCACATTTATATATATATATATATATAGCACTTTATAAGAGCTCTAAAGCTTGTATAGCAGCTCTAAAAAGACAATAGTGTGATTATTCAGCTCAGTTTAGTATGTTTATTCAGTTTAGTTCAATAACAGCGCAAACATAGCAAACTATTCAACTAAAAAGCAGATCTACAGAAGGCAATAGTGTCATTATTTAGCTCAAGTCAGTTGATTCAATTCAGCTGAATAAGTGTCGTTCATCAATTATGAAACAAATTCGATTCAGCTGTAAAGCAGCTCTACAGAAGACAGTGTCATTATCCAGCTCAATTTAGTTCAAGTTTTGTTCTCATCCAATAGTGCGATAACAGTCCAGTCCATAATATTACTGAAGTGTTTTTTAAACTCCCAAAATGCTTTGAAGTTTGTGGAGTTCAGACTAAGGGCACAGGATCAGAGGCCACTTATAGTCCAACTAATTGCTATTTTAAGAGGTCCTGGAGCTGTTTGAAGATTCCTTGTCTCAAAATAAGAGGCTTTATTGAAAGTGGAGTGTGAGGATAAGCGCTGTGTTAAAGACCGAAATGTTATTTCAAGAAAATTTAATGGAGAAAAAATGTAGGTGACTTAGTTGTCACCTTCTTTCCAAGAAGCAGATAAGGAAATGTGCCGGGTGAAATTCTGAACTCATTTCAGGGAATGCATTTTAATGTCACCCCATGTGACCCTGATTTTCATACGGACCTACCGGCAAACGAATCCCACGACTATAATTGGTTGAAAACTACTCCAGGCTCCTGGCAAAGGGCTTTAAAGTTAGGACGCGCATACAAACGAGGCCGGTTTCCTCTGAATATATTATTCTCACGGAACGTTTAATGGTATTTTAACAATTTGGAAAAAGCATTTCCCTTGTGTGATTGATTTTTATTTCTGCTTATTTTGAAGCATCTATATTTGCCTCTAATTTAAGAAAGCTGCAGTCCTAATTGCACTGCGCATTAAGAGTGTGAACTTCCCAGAAGCAGTTTGATCGTGCTCATGTTCAATTAATGGAGCGCATCCTATTCTCTGCACGCTTTAACCGCTGAATTATACCACATATTCCTTTGGGATGAAGTGTGACCTGGGTTGCATGTTCTTAAGTGCTGCAGAGGTACTGTGGGTTTAAAGCTAAAGCGATTTCATTGTTTATTACATAATTTCCACTTACTATCACATGTTACTTTCTTCTTCGGTTGCCAATAGTTTCCCACAGGGAAGTAAGGAGTATGATTCTGTGATTTTTGTGGAAGTCTTACAAAACTGAAAGCTCTTTGTGTCCAAGTGATGATACTGTACTTTCGATATAGTCACTGGTTAAATGAAGACATCAACTCTATGGATTATTTTCACTAATTCAACATTTCTTAAAAGCCATTGCAGAGCAATTAGAAATAAGCAAGCAATATTTACTCTCTTCCTTCTTTAAATGCCAGACGAGGATTGCATTTACGTTTTGAATGTATGCTCCCATATTAGCAGAAGTTGGTGATGTGGTCTTTCGGAAACTTAATAACAAATAAAGAGCATGTTAAAATGATTGTAATATTCACGATACTGCTTGCATTTATTAAAATATATTGTCATGGATGTATGTTGAATATTTTATATTGTTCAGCACAAATTCCAGTATTAAAAACAGCATTTCTAAAACCCACACAGTGACCCTGGTAGAGTGGGAACAGACTATTGTAAGACCCTGTCTTTCGAGGAATATTGCGTTTTAATCCCTTTATTTAGTGAAAGTACAAAACCTTATGTTTGTTGCGTTATAGTGGAGGCTTACAGTTGTTGCATTATACATAACCAGTTATTTCTGTCCCAGAGAGTCAGTAAATGTGTTACAGCATATTAGTTTCTTTAAAAAAAACTAATTTACTTTTTATAAAATAGGTTGCCCTTATGTGGATGTGTGGTCTCGGTCCTGCTGGGAAATGGTGTTTGTTTAATCTAAATGGCAGGGCTTATGCTAAAACCAAGGCATCTCTAATATGGCTGTGTTGTGTGGATTAAAGATTATTCTAGATCCATAAAGTTTATTTAGTATGGCATAAGAGGATTAGTCCTTTACACCATGTTCCACAATGCCTTACTGCCAGACCACATATGATTATGACCTTACAAAGCATCTTGCATGAAAAACCAATAAAGATCCCTTTGAAAAAGATTTCAAAAGAATTGTAAGAAAAAAAGACTAAACCTAAGATTTATTCTCCATAAAGCTTTATCAATGTTCAAATATCTAGTAAGCTGCCTACATAGGGGGTATTTTTGTAGTTAGCTAAAAATAAAACCATAAAACATTTGTGTTACTTCGAAAAAAAATGAACTGAAATAAAATATTAAGAAATGTATTTTCTTTCAGCTAGTTACGTTTTAAATTGATTTTTTAACTTGCACTAAAATAATATAAATCTATATAGTAGATTTATTAAAAATAAATAAATAAAATAAAATGAATATAATTTTAACTAACATTACAATGAAAACAGAAAATATAAAACTTTAAAATATTTTAACTATAATAGTATCTTAATTATATTAAAATAAAGACTATTCAGTGGTTTAATTATTAATTCAATACTGGAGGATATCTAAAGGAATCAGTTCAATCTAAATAAAAATGTCATCTTTTACACAGTATTTATATGTGCTGTGTGTTTTTATGCTTATTAGATTATAGTGCTGTTAGCTTACATTTAAGCATTTAGCAAATGCTTTTATCCAAAGAGCAAACAATATTCATAATGTGCAATACCAGATTGTATAAATATTTAGGAACTTTATCACACCAAATTTTTAAAAAAATCAAATCTAGGTCAATTCTGTTGTGCGCTTCTTTTGATGAATGATATTTGTATGCGTATGTAGAATATTTCAATTGTCGTGTCTGAGAAGGCAGCTCACTAGGTTTTGTGACAGAGCCTGTTTACCTGCACATACAATGAATATTTAAGGTTGAACAGAACAACCTCAAATCTTTTCAAGTGTCTCCTCAGCAAGAGGATGAAAATACTTGAATACTCTGACAATCCCGACTGAAAGAGGTCAGCTAATTTCACATGCACCCTGCTGTGGATGCTTTCTGAACTCTCCAGAGATGAATGAAAGAGTGTTCACCTTGAGAAAACAAGCCCTGAACACCTCAACAGTGTACATACACTTCTTTCATCTTCGTGAAGAAACAGCTTTTCAGAGAATTGATTGAAATGGACTCCGTTTGTAAGTGCAGTGAAATTTAGTTGGCCGATGTAATCATTGTTCCTGTGGATAGTTGAGCAAAGAAAGTATATGCTAAAAAAATCTGCAAGAATAGAGCACAACGTACTGTATTAATATGAAGGAATGTAATGTATTGATTTTTTTATTGTTCTTTTTCTCTCTTTATGCTATGCATATTTTAACATGCATTAATATACTGCTGGTCAAAGGTTTTGGGGTCAGTATAAGCTTTATTTTAAGAAAACAAATACTATAATTTAGCAAAGATGCATTAAAGTGGTCAAAAGTGATGGTAAAGACATAATGTTTTCATTAGATTACTACAACCCGAATTCTGGAAATGTTGGGACGTTTTTTAAATTTGAATAAAATGGAAACTAAAAGACTTTCAAATCACATGAGCCAATATTTTATTCACAATAGAACATAGAGAACATAACATATGTTTAAACGGATAAATTTGACACACTTATCCACTAAATGAGCTAATTTCAAATTTGATGCCTGCTACAGGTCTCAAAATAGTTGTGACGGGGGCATGTTTACCATGGTGTAGCATCTCCTCTTCTTCTCAAAACAGTTTGAAGACGTCTTGGCATCGAGGTTATGGAGTTTCTGGAGTTATGGTATTGGAATTTTCAGATAAATACAGCATTGGTGTGCATAAGAGACTTGCAAAAAAAAAAAAAAAATCTTATGTCACTTTTAAATGGAAGTGTATGACTTTGCATAGGATTGATGATTTTTGTCAAGTCGGATCAGTAATCTTAAAATTAGTATCAACCATCATTGTCATCTGACTTTAGGGTTAGGTAAGGGTTTGGATGATCAGGTTACGTTGTTCCAGGAGCTTGTTGTATTGGTTTAATGTGATTTCACATAACCTGCACCCAGCATGCTACCCAGAACTTTCTCCCTCAACCTCAACGTGTAAAGACTCTCACTACAGATAATCATGTTTGACAGGCTCCTGGATCTGAAAGAAACAAGCAGGTGGCTGCAGGCTGGTCCGATCATTTCCTAGTCTTTGGTGTTCAGAATCAAACCTGAGTTTGAGAGGTTACTCATTCATAGCTTGGGAGGCTTAATGGAGTTCATTTGGGTTTCATTTAAATGACACAATTGTTGTCCTAGAGTAAGAGTATAGAGCTAGGGAATGATTTAGTCTTCAAATAAGTTTACGAAGGAATGTTTGAATAATTTTGAAGATACACTTGTTAAAGAGTGTGTGGTAGTTATTATTTTATTTGGAAAGAATTCTCTTATCCTCACCAAGGCTGCATTTATTGATCAGAAAATACAGTAAAAACAGTAATATTGTGAAATATTATTACTATTAAAATAACTGTTTTCTATTTAAATATATTGGAAAGTACGATTTATTCTTGTGATGTAAAGTTGTATTTTCAGCATGATTACTCCAGTCTTCAGTGTGACATGATCCTTCAGAAATCACTCTAATATGTTGATGTGTTACTCAAGAAACATTTCTGATTATTATCAATGTTGAAAACATTTGTGCGTAGCTTCATATTTTTGTTGAAACCATGATGCATCTTTTTCAAGATTCTTCAACTGGTAGAAAGTTCATAAAGAACAGCATTTGTTTGAAATCCTTTGTAACGCTATAAATGTCTTTACTGTAACTTCTGATACATTTAATTAATCCTTGATAATAAAAAATATAAATTTATTTAAAAAATTCAAACTTTTATGAGCTCAGTTTGAAGCATTTTTGAGTGAACCTCTGAGATTTGTCAGCAAGAAAATGTAAAAATCTTACCCAAAGATGAGAATATTTAAACCGATCTCAGTGAGTTTTCTTTTATATGTATTCCTTTCTCCCCTTCCAGTTTTGTACCATTGTGTAAAAGTGAATTTAGTTGTGCTCTGATGTGTTGTAGTGCCAGTTCTCGCTGTGGCAGCACCTCCACATGTACACCTCGGCACTGATCTCTTCTATAGGCACAGCGGGCATGAGCTTCAGCTCTGTCACACCTCACGTTATAGTTCACTTCATTTACTGACACAGTGCCAATACTGATGTCTTTCATCTTCTCTAATCACTCAGCTTCATTACTCAATACCTGCGTCCCTGTGTCAGAGCGACATGTTTTCAGCTCCACGTGAGTCAGTGGAGTGTGCTGACACTGTGCTGATGAGCTATTGATATTTTGGAGAGCAGTGGGCTGAGGGCTATCTATGTGACCCATATGGGTGGGCATCTGCTTCATATTCTAGATTCCAAGAATGACAATTCTCTCATTATTTACTCACTCATTATGTCATACCAAACCCATATGCTGTTATTTATTTTCCTTGGATCATAAAATAAGAATTTTCATTTATCTCTTTTATAGACAACAACAGTTGTTGTGATTTGGTGCATAACGCTCCAACAAGGCCTACAAAACCACATTTAAATGAGTAGTTCACTTCCAGAATGAAAATGTCCTGATTATTTACTCACCCCCATGCCATCCAAGATGTTCATGTCTTTCTTTCTTTCTTCAGTCTCTGAGAAGTTTAGGTTTTTGTGGAAAACATTCCAGGATTTTTCTCTGTATTGTGGACTTCAATGGTAGCCAACAGGTTGAGGGTCCAAATTGCAGTTTCAATGCAGCTTCAAAGGGCTCTACACGATCCCAGCCGAGGAAAAAGAGTCTTGTCTAGCGAAACTATCGGTCATTTTCTAAGAAAAATACACATTTATATACTTTTTAACCACAAATGCTCGTCGAAATGAACATCGTGGATGACATAGGGCTGAGTAAATTATCAGGAAATGTTCATTCTGGAAGTGAACTACTCATTTTAAAAGTAGTCTACACAACTTGTGCACTATATATTCTAGGTCTGTTTCACGTTTTTGTGAGGAACAGACTCGCAGTACTGAGTCTTTTATTTTGGACAGGTTAAAGGTCAGAGATTTTGTTGTTTCTTATCAAGAAAAGTCTTGCTTCACACTCATTTGTATTCAGTTTCAAATCCAAGCTCAAAACATCTCATCTAAAGATGATTAGTGTGGAACATTTGAGAATAAGATAAGTACGTAATTGTTCTGTTTTAAAGATGCAATTCCAAAACTTCAGGCAAACCCATTTGAACCAAAATATTTACGTCTGGTACGTAGATCTTGAGATTTAAAATTAATATAAATATAAATAATTAAATATTAATATAAAATTCAATCATATCACATATTCGCAGTCTATGTGCAGATAAACAATATGTTTTTATTTAGTTTTTATTTTAAAATGTTATCTTTTATTTTAAACTTTACATTTTTATGGTTAATTAATTATTAACTTTTCATCAAAATAATTTGAAGTAGCTCCTGAGAGTTAATATTTTAATGATTTAAGTTCATATTTAAATAATCTACAAACTCATTTGCATGTTTACAGTTCTTTGTTGGTTAATGCTCACTTGACATGCAGGTAAACAAAAGAAACCTTTCATAATGTGTTAGTGTTTTATATTTATTGTAAAACATTTTTTGCTTATTTAATTAATTTATTTTTAATGTATTTATGGTTTATATTTTGATTATTTAGAGTTACATTTTTTTTTTTATTAATACTTTTTTTAATCAACTCACAGATCCTTGCAGTCCCTTAAAAAATGTCCGATGAAACCCTGTCCGGGTCTACTGAAGTCATATAACAGCTTTATTTGGGGACGTTTATTTTGAATATAGATTGAGCATTCAGGAGTTTTGTGCAATTTTGAACAGTAGTGTTTTTCATAAAAAATGCTTACACTTACTTACACTTCTTCATTGTTTCTGTAGATTATTGATTAGAAAATCAATAATACAGATATAATTGTTCTTTAAAACATATGTTACAGCTTTAAAAAGAATAGATTGATATATATGTATACTTGAAATATGGTGCATGAGTCAATTGGATAAAAATATTGTGTGCTCTACTCCTTTTAAAGTTGGATTTTATCCTTTAGAACTTGATTGAATTGTCAAAAGTGGATGTTTTGGTGTAAAGCAAAGCAAATTATTATAAGTGCATATGTACAATTTTACCACAAACTTCACTGACAGTCAAACTTCAAGCCTAAACCTCACTAAATGTATTGTATTATACTTATATCTAAATGTATTTTTCATCATGTATTGTTGATCTGGATACTTTGCCCTGTCACTGTCCCTCTCCTTCCCACCGGATTATTTCTTCTTCATGAATTTCTCCTCCATCAGAATATGATTTCCTCTGTGTTGCCTACGCGCTCCTCACCCACTCGGTTCATGTCGAGATCTCTGTGCACAGTCGGCCTCTGATGAAGACTGTTTTTTTGCAGCGAGGGGATTGGATTACATCGCTGTCAGTCATGGCACGAGCCCCCTGTGCCATGCTGACAACTGCAGCCATAGCAACCACGCCGTGACGACGGTGTTATATTAGGCATAGAGCTTCTTTCTTCTGGTACTCTGCATCTGCTTCCTTTGAGTGTGTTTCTACAGTGGATCCTGACACCAGCTTCTGTTAAACTGAGTGTGTTACACAGTTTCCTCATGTGGAGGAAGCACTTTGTTACTAGGGGTGGGCGGTCTGACTAAAATCCTGTGTGAGTCATTTTAGATCACTGTAACAGTATATATCATCAGCATAGTTCTTTTATTTCTATAGGGCTTTATTGTGAAATTACAGATCACTGCAGTGCAGAGTGTTTGGTGCTATAGCAACAGCAAGTTCATGGGTTTGATTTACATATGCATGGACTAATTACATGTATGATGTGAATACAATGTAAGCATCAAAGTGAAAATAAATGTTAATCAAATTCGATCGTTTTCCTGTTTTAGATGCAAAAGATATGATTAAATAAATTACAAAATAAATAGCTTCACATTATGAAACACTTGAGTTGAAAAGACTGAAAACAGTAAAACTAATATTATAAAACATAAATTCTGAATTATGTTGAATTATGCTTGGCAAAAGTACACATTTGTTCAAAAGTTTGCGGTTATGTTCACCAAGGCTATTTATTGGATCAGAAAAACGGTAAGAACAGTAATATTGTGAAATATTACAATTTAAAATTTATTTTATTTTCAAATTAAATTGTAATTTATTTCTGTGCTCAAAGCTGAATTTCCAGCATCATTACTCCAGTCTTTTTGTCACATGATCCTTCAGAAATCATTCTAATAATCAAAAAGACATACAATTTAATAAAACAGAATAATTCATAAAAATATTTATATAATAAATAATATATTTTTATAATGAATGAAACTGAATATTTGTGTACAAGAAATGTATTTTGTTAGAATAAAATACTTGTTTCTATACAATTTTCACATACACAATTATACAGAGTATAACCAGCAGTGAAATGTGTTCTCTGCATTTATTGGGAGTTCGGTGCCTTACTCAAGGGTCTCACCTCAGTCGTGGACAATTCCTGTAGAGCCGAGATTCGAACCCACAACCTTGGATTACAAGTCCTACGCTCTATCCATTAGGCCACGGCTGCAGTTCAGCGTGACTTGTTGTTTCTTTGTAATTGTGTGTGTGTGTGTGTGTGTGTGTGTGTGTGTGTGTGTGTGTGATATTTACTAGTAATCGCTGAGTAAAATGTATTAAAGGTATTATAAATAGCCAAATTAATGTCAACATGAAATCAGAAATGACTTTTTTTGGTTATTGTGACTATTTTATCAGTGCATATTATTATAAAAGAAAAATAGTTTGTAATCGCTTCAATCAAAACGCACCTTTTCTGACTTAATTTAGGTCATGAGGTCTAATTGCTATACATAGCTTTGGCTCCATTTGATCTGGCTCTATTCAGGTATGTAACACACTTTTTGCAATCCAATACATTCTGAACAGACTATATCTATGTCTTGCCCTATTTTTTCTCGTCAATAGTTTTATGTTGTCTTGACATGGTAAATTTTAGCATTTTATGTCAATATAAATGAGCAGCTAAGGTTATAGGAGGAGAGTTAAGGTTATAGACAGCTGACACATTTCTAGCATCATACTGTACAGTATTATATACTGTCAAAGCCGCCCATCCATACGGCCCTAGTGTATCCTGACATGAACTCTTGTTATACTGAACCGGTTACAGTTTCTGTACATGCGGAATCACGCTGAAAACAATGTGGCTGGTGTTCCCGTTCCTCTATTTCTTCCCTGACAACATGCTGTAGCTCATGCATGAAACCGCATGGCTCTAGGTATGTTTTTTTTTTAATGCGTGGAGTATTTGCAGTAGTGGAGCCACGTGCCTGAGTGTGAGAGTCTGTGTGCTTGTGCTGTATGTAGGTCAGTCCGATCTCTCGCTATCCTTCTGATAAACCCAGCAGTCTTGCACGGCATCACTATCTCTGCTAGCTGGTGTAACTAGTGGGACAAAGGCTACAGATGGAATCTTGCATTGGCTAGTGACAGTTTTTGAAAGATTAATATGATTAAAGCATTGAATGTGGCGTCATGTGACTGCCGTGAGTGTGTGGGTGTGTATTGCCATGGCTCAGAGAACCGAGGCAGCTGGTATTTACATGAACACAGATTGGCCAGGAGATAGCATGCCGAGGGATGAGACAGGAATGAGTTTTTCAGTCCTTTCATTCAGCTTGCTGTGAGACCACCATCACAAGTGCAGAAAAGTTTGTCCTGCAAAGTTTTATGGGAGCATGAGGAAGATTGGAAGTGTTTATTGGCTGATAAATGTAAATGTAATGCCAGCAATTGTACAATATGTGCAATATCATATGCAATACTACTACTACTACTACTAATTGTGTGTGTGTGTGCATGTTTATTTATTTATTATTATTGTTATTTTTTTTATTAAGTTTAAAAATTTAATTAAACACTACCATTCAAAAGTTTGTCAAAAAGGTTTAAAAATAATACTTTACTTTTATTTCACAAAGATGCAGTAAATTAATCAAAAGTGACAAATACTTGAAGACATTTATAATATAACAAAAATCTAGTTATAAATACTGTTTAGTTTTTTGACTTTCTTTTAATGAAAAAATCCTGAAAAAAGTGTCAGTTTTCACAAAAATATGAAGCAGCACAACTGATTGCAACCTTGATAATAATAAGAAATGTTTCTTGAAAAAATCAGCATATTAGAATGATTTCTGAAGGATAATTTGTCATAAAATAATAAATCTTTGTAACAGTATTTTTTATGTTAATATTTAATATATTTATGTATTAATATGTATATTAATGGGGCTATACAACAATCCTGCAATCCCACAGAGGATAAGCTGTTGGGAAAAATGAATTTATATTTATTATTATTATTAGGAAGCCTTTGTAAAACATTATAGAATTATTAGTTTGAAACAACTTTATAATATTTATTACAGTGAAATTATTTAAGCAAATGTCTTAATTTATAATTAAATGTAACAATGTATTCAATTATTATGTTACATTTCTGTGATGCAAGGATGAGAAACCTTTCTGGAAACAAATGTAGCATTTTCATTGGTGTAATTACAAAATGTACAAATCGTTTGAGCAAATTTTGATCCGCATTTCTCACACTGCAACTTGATTTTGCTAATACATGACTGAATCCACATCAGACCCGACCAAAGGAATAAAAAAAGCTTCATGTTCTCCCAGTGCCCCTCATTTTGACTAGAGGATGCGTCAGTGTCTGATCTGGAGAAAACATGCTCTTTGGAACGGGGCGGCGGATGAGTTCTTTTGATGCGCTTCCTGCTGGGGTGGTCTTTGAACACAGCTCTTTGGATTTGAGTCTGCTGACCCGTCAGAGCCGAGGCCGACATACACCCATCCGTCTCGCTTTAGAGATAAACTCCACAAACTGTGTCTGAGCAATGCCATAGACAGAACAGATGAGCTCCATCCTCTGTTGCAGATAAACTGTCCTGGTGACCACCAATACTCCATAATCATCTGCAGGACCTTCAGGCTTAATGTTTCACATTCACTGTCTTATACAGGGATTTATATGGAAGCCCGTTTCCGGCACTCAAGAAAAAATAAAAAGGGCAATTGTGACTTTTTATTTGCAATTCTGGCATTTTCTCAGAATTGCGAGTTAATATTTTTCGCATTTCTGAATTAGTTTTCCCGCAGTTGATTCTTCTCAAAGACCCATTCCCCTTTGTTACTGTTGCTGTATGTCCGACAATAGCGCTCTCACGCTAATATCATGCTCTCAGGCTGTAGAAAATACATCACGGAGCAAAGAGAAAACTGAGAACGCGCCTGACAGAAAAGACAGAGCAGGTTACTTTTGGTGTAAAATAAATACTTAAATATAAGCTGTCAAATTTGGTCATTTTGTAAGAAGTTGAAATAATAAACATAATTTTATGGCTGTTAAATGTGACCCTGGACCATAAAACCAGTCATAAGGGTAATGTTTTTTTTTTGAGATATATAAAGCATCTGAAAGCTGAATAAATAAGATTTCCATTGATGTATGGTTTGTCCTCCTTTAGTGGACTTTGCTATCCGAGGTACTACCAAGAGTCCAGAGTTTTGCGACCTTAGGGAGCGGGTTGGATTGTAGCGTGATAGAAGATTAGTTAGGTACGCAGGAGCTAAATCATTTAGGGCCTTATAGGCAAGTAATAATATTTTGTAACTGATACGAAACTTAATAGGTAGCCAGTGCAGAGACTGTAAAATTGGAGTAATATGATCATATTTTGCTGTCTAATATAACACCAAGGTTCCATAAGGGGGTTTTCACATTGATGCCATAGATTAGAAGAACCATTTTTGGTTCCCCAAAGAGCCTTTTTGCTTGGAAATCCTAAGAAGGATTTTTCTTAGTGCACAGAACATTTTAATAATCTAAGGAACTTTTTTCCACTATATGAACCTTTTGTGCAATGGAAAGGTCCCGTAAATGTTAAAGGTTCTTCACTGAACCATTTATTCAAATAAAGAACCTTTATTTTTAAGAATGTAAACATACAGCTAAAATTAATATTGATATTGGCACAGATAATTTGATCTTTGAAGAATGTGATTGAATTTGGTTGAAATATCATATTGAGATCTTAAGCAAAAGTCTCCAATTTGTGTCTTTGAGAAGCAATTGAGATATTTTCATTTATGAGAAGGTGGAGAGCATTATAGAGGAAAATGTTATTGCTTGTTCTTTAAAAGCTCAGAAGACTTAAGCATTTCATTTTGGCGTTTAGACACACACAAAACAATTATTGAGATAATTGCATTTAGACACACGTCAGACAATTATTGAGATAATTATAGCCATTTAGCCATGAATCAGACAATTATTGAGATCATTTGGTGAGAAATATTAGAGTTCAGATTGTGATCTTTGACTTTATGATTGACTTCTGAAAGTGTAGCTTTCGTGAGGCAGTTTCAGGACAGTGACTCAACACGAGTTTTCATGAAGAGATTTGTGCTTTACCTGATTTGTGTCCTAAACATCACAGAGCCCGTCCTATCCCGATTACAGCTCTAATCCCAACAGGGCGGATTCAGCAAACACTCATTCTACCTTCACGTGCAATTAAATGGGAAAAATGTCGGCAAAATGCAGATGTTGGTATGGCTGTAGAAGTGTGTGTTTGTTGAGATAAATCAAGGTTTGTTTATTCGTCACATAATAAATTATACAGGGTATAATCAGAAGTGAAATGTAAATCAAATCAGGTCCGCTCAGTGGACAGTGCAAAAGAATAAAAATTAAATAAAAGTAACACAACACAAGAGCATATATATATATATATATATATATAAAAAAGAGAAATAAAGAGTAAAATGTGCAATGGAATAAAAGTGCAAAACAAATAAGATGTGCAAAAACAGTATATTGGGACTTAATAAATAGTAATATGAACAAGAGGGATGAGGGGGATGTGCTTGTACCGCACATAGCAGCAATCGATGTGTTGAGTCTTGTCTGAGTTTGTGTTAAGGAGCCTGATGGCCTGACTCTCCTCAGTCTCTCAGTTTTTGCCATCATGCTCCTGAAGCGCTTGCCAGATGGCAGTAAACAGAAAAGATGGGCCAGTTCCTGAATCCCTGCTCCACCGCTGTGCTTCATTGATTGCCTCTTTCTCTCTGTCCGCTCGATGTGTTGGGTCAGATTACCTCATTTGATCACCGGCGACTCAAAGCATCCGAGTCCAGAATGTTTATGAGGCTCTTGGATTGAATTTAATCTGCGGGAAGTATCACAATCCTGTTGATCTGTTTTAGGGCTCCATTTAGATGATTTAAATGTGTCGGCAAGTGTGTTGGGAACTGAAAATCAATCCTTATTTAGAACCATTATCACTTTTAGATATAAAAAGGACTTAAATATGATAGAAAACTAGCGTAGTCTGAGCTGAGGCAAATCTTTTTGACAAACTAAATCGTTTGTAGTGTTTTATATTCACTTACTGAGTCAATATTTCTGTGAACTGGTAACTTTTACTGTTATTTGTGAGACCTTTTATGATACGAACTTGTTAGTCCAGTCATGAAACTCTAGATGGCACAGGCTGGCGGGTTGTTAATGTAACTGATGATATTCAGAGAGTTAAATGACTTGGCACAAGCTGATTGGTTCATGCTGCAAATGCAGCCAATGAGCTTACTGCGTTGCATTTAAATGGCTGGATAGCATTCACTTGAGATTCCTGCAGCACGCTTCAGAGTTTCTCTGAAACCCTCCACCTTCCCCAGCTCCACCTGTATAGATCTGCTATGGGTTATTTGTGCAGCAGCAGGTATGTCTTAAATACTCACGGCACCGTATCGCCATATGCATCGGCAGTAGCAGCAGCAGCAGCAATAATCTACATCTACATCAATAACCAGCAGCAATTCAGCAGCAGCGTAGCAGATCTATTCCACCAAGACCAAATGCATTAACTCTGTCATATCCATCACCATATTAAAATCTTCAGAGTGTTGTCATGATTGAAATACTTTTATTCAGCAAGAATACATAAAATGTATTAAAAGTGACAATAAAGATATTTATAATGTTACAAAAGATGTTTAATGCAAAAAAACATGTTTTTGAATGTTCTATTCATCAAAGAAACCTGGGGGGTCCACAAAAACATAAAGTGCTAAAAATTCAGCTTTGCATCACAGAAATAAATTACATTTTATATATTAAAATAGAAAACCGTAATTGAAAATTGTAATAATATTTCACAATATTATTGTTTTTACTGTATTTTTGATCAAATAAATGCAGCCACAGCCAAATGCATATAGTTTTATTGTTTTGTGTCGTATATTTGTTTAGAACCAAATAGAATTTGGAACAATTATTCTTGAAGCATAAATAGAATTGTTAATGGAATCGTAAACAGAATCTGAACCAGATGATTCCTTATGATTTCCATCCCTAGTTCTGAGAGAATCAGCAATGGTTGAAAGTAGTTGAATTAGAGCCAAGCTACTGTAGAAGTGTGCAAAAAATGAACTCAAATTAATCGGGCAGTCGTTTTTGAACAGCTTCATTTACTTCACTAAAATGAATTGGACTTCCCAGTGCAACATATGAGAACGAAAGCATGGCATTCTCTGAAAGTCTGTATGATTATTTCCTCCGTTTGCTTGCCGAAGAGCTGCGTGTGCAGTATAGAGTGCCAAAAAAACAGTAGTATTTCTCTTTTCAACACAATTATCTTCTGCTCACTTCAGAGCATAAATAATTTACCAAACCAGTGATTCCATATGCTACAAACTGGCCTGTTATCTGCACAAACTCTGTCTTTATTTTCCTCACACGTGTTTGCCCGGGCTCGGGGAGAAGAGCAATCACAGGCCAGGGGGAGAAAAAGAGAAGTGTGGTCGTTCATCCTGCCCTCCTGCTAATAGAAAACGTCAGTGTTCATTGTGCCCCCGCCTGCTGTGATCACAGCCCAGCGGCGTGTCATCTCAGAGGAGAGCCGGCCTCCAGGCGAGCTGCACACGTGTCTCTTTAAAGCTCAGGACGCTTGATTTCAGGCTTTCTGAAGAAAATGTGAGTGGTGTTGTGGGCAATTGCCAGGGCGTTGCTTTTCGGCCACTAAAGTGTTCAGAGTGGTTTTTTAGTGTGTTGCTATGCGGTTGTTAGGGTGTTTTGGAAGATTATTAGGTGGTTGTTCTCTGGCCCAAGTGAAATCACTCAAGTCTTTTCCTCAGGGTTTTTTTGTTGTTGTTTTTTTTTGCCAGTTTTGTGATGCTCTTAAAATAAATGTAAGTAATTTATTTTGTTTTATGTTTCCATTGACTCCGTTGATGGCCATTCCATAGTCATGTATTCTATTGAAATAAGTAATAAAAAAAATTGCTAGCAACATACACTACTTATTATTCTCTATTATTTATTTATTTTTTTTACTTTTTAGGAGATTTCTTTAAAATGTTTTTGAAAGAAGTCTCCTCACCAAGGCTACATTTATTCGATCAAAAATACAGAAAAACAGTAATATTGTGAAAAATGTTAGCAATTTAAAATAACTTTTTCCTATTTGAATATATTTAAACATTTATTTTATTCCTGTGATGCAAAGCTACATTTTCAGCATCATTACTGCAGTCTTCAGTGTCACATGATCCTTCAGATATCAGACACATTTATTATAGTTATTAATGTTGAAAACAGTTGTTGCTTAATTTATTTGTGAAAACCATTATATATATTTTAAGGATTCTTTGATTAATTGAAAGTTTAAAAGTATTTGTTAATTTTTTTATTTATTTAAATAATGTAACTTTTGATCAATGTAATGCATTGTATTTATATTGCTAAATAAAAGTATTTTTGGTTTAAAGAAATTATATAAATAAACTTACTTCTGAAATGTAGTTTATAAATCACAAAAATAACATTGTTTTTCTTATGGCAGTAGTTGATTACCTGTGCTCTTAAAATGTTTTATTTTGCTGCGAGGGGTTGAAATAGAGTCACGAGTACTCGTATAATTAGCCTGTTTTTGTTCTAGTTGACTACCTGGTGTTCTGTGTCTGTATTATTAATCCCATATACTCGGTTCTCTCTCATTTTATGGATGTTTTTGTAATGAGTAAAATTAAATATAGCAGCACTTTTAAAAATGTCCACAGCACTGAACAGGGATTAATTTTCTATAAAGCTGCTTCAAAACCATATGCATTGTTAAAAGTGCTATAAAAAACAAGCTTGACTTGAAATAAGTATAAAAATAATGTGAGCCATGTTGTACTGCACAATTGTAGGTAACCTGCATATTCTTACCACCCAAAAAATCCCACCTTGCACTTTTTCACTTTTTCAAATATATCAGATTACAGAAGTATTATGATTTGCTAACGGCTAACTTTATGTTGTACATAATCTGGAATATTCCTTCAATTTGTCACACCCACGTTGAACATGATACGTGATGAGACAAGATGATGAATGGGACAAAATCTAATGCAATCTAATGACTTGTAGAATCAAAGGGAGTCAGGAGGAGGAGTTTGATGGTGCAGCCAAAATATAATGAAGATGCACAAGCGATTATGAGCCTCCCTCTGATGTAATAATCTCATTATCTAACGCAAGAATCGTTTTAGCGCAGCGGAGAGGAAAAACAAAGTGTTTTGTTTACAACAGTGTGAAACTCCTTCTTTAATGGGCGCAAGAAGCATCCCTATACTGACCCCTTTCAAATGTAAATCCTGCTGAAATCTAGCCGATGGAAACCTGAGAGTTGTGTGGAAATCATTTGATGTGAAGGCACACGTTGGAAGGCGTGTGTCTTATGAACCTGAGCTCTCCCACAACATGCCTGTTCTCTCTTTCAAGTTGTTCCCTCGCAGCACTTGAAAGCCTGACGTGTCCATTAGTGTGTTTCAGCTACAATGACTCGAGTTGTGCTTGATTTGAAGCGCTGTGTCAGTCTACCGTAAACACAGGCTGTTTTAGACTTCCAGTATCTTTTCTTTTCCTGGATATATTGTATTTTTTTGGAGGATCGGTTTCAAAGCAGAATGTAACTGTATTCCTTTAGCCTTTGACTTTGTCCTTACTGGGTTACAATGGTCATTCAAAACCTGGAAATATAATTTAAAAATCATTATATATATTCGAATATTTTGCATAAAAGATGTTTACATGGTAGACAAAATAATAGTTGAATTTATAAAAATGACCCTGTTCAAAAGTTTACATGCATTGATACTAAATACTGTGTGTCGTTACCTAGATGATTCATGACTGTTTTGTTTTGTGATGGTTGTTCAATAGTCCCTTGTTGGTCCTGAACAGTTAAACGGTCTGCTGTTCTTCAGAAAAGATGTGCTCATCTATCTTTTCACACTGAAGACAACTGAGGGACTCATACACAACCATTATAAAAGCTTCAAATGTTTTATAATAGGTGCAAACGTTCACTGATGGAAAAACAGGCTTCAGCCGCAAGGGGGTAAAAACTTTTGAACAGGATGAAGATGTGTAAATGTTTTCTTTTGTTGAAAAATCATATTTTTTTTTATTTAGTACTGCTCTTCAGAAGCTACAGAAGATACTAATACTTTTCCCAGAAGACAAAATAAACCCCCCTCCTGCCTCTTTATACAATGTGTTTCCTTCTGGATCATCAGTGAACATTTGAAACGTGTGTGATAGTCCCTCAGTTTTCATCAGTGGGAAAAGATGGAACTCAAAATCAAACAGTCACTGCTGGAAAGGGCTCAAATACGCAAAAGATGCTAGGAATACAAAGAATTTGGTTTTGGTCTTTTGAACAAACAAACACACACACACACATACATCTCGCATTTAACATTTTAAAGGTGGCCTTTTTTCAAGATGTAAAATAAGTCTCTGATGTCCCCAAAGTGTGTATGGGAAGTTTTTACTCAAAATACCCCACATATCATTGTGTTATAGCTTGTTAAAATAGTGCCACTTTTAGGGTATGAAGAAAAACGCGCCGTGTTTGTGTTTGTCCCTTTAAATGCAAAACCCGGAGCTTAAAGAGCTCATGCTCCGGCATACCAGCAATAACAAACAATCTCATGCATTGAAACGGTCAGAGACTCTCAAGCGATCGACTCACATTGCTTTCATATGCAATTTTTAACTACCACATTCCTGTTCACGATTATTCTAGTAGCACTTGAAGTGAAAACAGGCAGAGACGATGGTAGCTTTAGCAACATTAGCTTTACAGAGTGCCAAGAAGCTCTTTCAGAAAGGACATTTAAAAGCAAAATATGACGTGCTTACTTTGTTTGGAGCTGATTTTTGCGCACAAAGCGTTGGTATTCATCCCTCTTTCAGAATCAAATTTAGCAAAAATCCTGCGTTGAAATGATCCTCGTTTGTGAGGCAGTCCAGACTCCAGCGTATCAAATAGGACTTAACACAATTTTTTTTCCAGGACAGTTTCTTCGAAAACTAAACTAGACCAGTGTCCTTAGCGAAATGGGAGTCTATGGAGACTCCTATGTTTGTTGGTGCATCCTAAACACAACACTTATAATGCCACTTTGGCGCTGACATTGTATATCTTCAGCAATGGCGGACTGCTGCTTCTCATTCAGGGCTGTGTTTATGCTAATAGGGCAGAGAGCGTCACAAAAGGGCGGGACTTTTTCCCTATGGTGACGTGTACATAGGGAGAATCCGCTCGTTTGGAGAGACTGTTTATGATTTATTGGGATTATAAAAAAACTTTGTGGGTGGACTTTTACCATTATAGGCTGGTTGCTTTCACACACTGCGGCCACACAACTGTGTTCAAACACCTTATAAAGGTTATATTTGCATAATAGGTGCCCTTTAATTTAGTGTGTTTAATTAGGTAAAAAATAAAAAACTCAGTGTGTCACTGAATGAGTTTGTATACAGTATAAAAAAATGCCATTAAATGTCCTAAAATGCAGTTCTTCCAGGCTAAGCAACCAATCATTATCAGCATTATGATCATAACCATGTATTTCTAGCTGTATATGTTGGAGACAAACTGATGAGATTTGAGTGTGGACCGGAAGAACCCGGCGAGCGTCAGCCTTCATCCTCTTTAGGAGAGAGAAGGTGAGGACAGGGCTAAAGACACCAGATCTCCACCTCGCTGTCTTAACACCAGACGCTCCCCAGAGATGCTATATTTATCTGCTCTGCTTATCACAGGCCTGTCATGCACTTCAATCTCATTTCTACTGAGCTCCCCGAAGATAAAAGAAACGTGCGTGTGGTGTTTTTATTTAGCAAGATGCTCATCTTAATTTAGCTCTGATCACCAGATGCGCTGCGTTCGAAGTTCACAGTTTCATTTGACACGTGAACACGTTCTGGTTTTAAATTAGCAGGAGCACTTAACATTTCACTGCAAGGAATAAAAAGCTGCATTTTATGACATTTAGGTTTTTTCAGATTTAATTTCTTGCCGAGCACAAGCGTAAAAGAATCAATGTTGGCTTTTAGCACTTTTAAGCTTAAGAGATTGATTCTTCTTCTTTTTGTGTTCAGTTGATCTAGATATGAGGGTGGTAAACCTAAATCTGTTTCAAACAAGCTTAAAGTCAACATGAAATAAAACCTGACCTTTAGCCTTGACTTTATTAATAAATATCCAGTTATCTGTTTCATTTTTATTACTGTTTTACATTAAAATGCTCTAAACTCTTGGCAGTTCTTTCAAACAATGAATCAATAAAAGGATCTTTAAAAAGCGGATTTAACATGCAATGCATTTGTCCAACAGAAAATGCCAAATGATGTAGTGTGCATTGCATTATACAGTATTTGACTCATATTTTGGCTAATCTGTGTATACAGAAAAAATGTCATACTATGCAATCTATGAAATAGTAATGAATTCTGCTAGAAACCTGCTAAAATTGCAAAAACGTTGTTTGTTGTATGATTATATTACATTACTTTATTTATTGGTGCACTTCATTGCAAAGAAAATATAAATCTTTATTCTAGTATTTAATGCCCACCTTTTGTGTTCCAATATTTTTTTTGATGGATACAATCAATAATCAGGCACTGCTTTATTTTTTGAACAATATGCTTTACTCATAAATACAACATATTGCAGTAGTAAAACAGGTTTCTTCAGTCCTGTTTGTGTTATACTTGTTTTCTGGCACTTTCTGTCATAGTAGTTCGGTTTGATACTCATCATTCCAGAACTCATGAGCTATTGAGACGGCGGTGCTCAATTATGAATTATTCACCCATTGTGCTCAGTTTCAGTGTTTGACATGAATTTATTGCACCGTGGTCCTCTGTGTCCTCTGTTACTGATGCGGTTCAGAATAGCAAACCCTGTGTAGATTGGTGTTTGGTTTATTTCTCCCCATGATGTGAGAGATGACAGTAAACAAACATGCAGTTCTCATACTATTTTTGCAGTATGTAAGGTATCTGTTTACAGGGAATGTGACCTACTATATTCACCAAAATGTTCAGTATACATGGTTTATTGTTCAAAAGTCACATTACCTTTTTAAGTTTTTTATTACATGGTAGAAACAGGTTTCCATACATGACTTTGCATGCATGTTTAAATCAGCGAGTGACATCCAGATGTCATGTTTAATATACTTTATTACATATGCAGTTTTGTGGAAAAATACCTTAATTTTGTCAATGAATATGATGAATCAAGAACTGGAAATGAAAGGTCAAGTTTATTAATTCCACGCAATGTGCTCTGTGGTGTATTGAATTTTTTGAGGAACTTAATAGATCATTGAGTAGATGCATGCATACATTTATGAACCATGCACTGCATACTGGAGTAGAAGTATACTATGGCAGCCATTTTTCATAAAATTAGATTAAAATGCCAAATAACTGTTTTTATATGCAAGACCTAACTTGTATAAATTACTAGTATGCTGCATTGCTGGCCAAACTATACTGCATGCAAGCATTTTCATAATGTGTACACTTTAACAAATGATTTATTAAAAATAATACGCAGGATTAAATATATGCTTTGGATAAAAGCATCTGCTAAATGATTCAATGTAAATGTAAAGTATAAGCACTATGCTAGCATTTCATGATGAACATAATATTCTAGTTGGAAGAGAAGAAAATGCATTCAAAATGTTTTATATTTATTTTTTTTCCCCCAAAGCAAGTGTGACTAATGATTGCACTAATGCAAGAAGACGTGGTCTATATCACAGTATGAATTTATAATCAGTTTGTGTATGAATGATGCGCTGGTATTCATTCACATTCACCCAGTCAGGCCAATCTGACATGATGTGAGATTTAGTTTTGAATATTATGTACTGTAGATATAAATGTAAAGTCACAGACTGAAATGCATGACCTTTAAATGTGTTGCTCAAAGGCACAGAGTGTCTTCAGTAATCCCTGTGAGCCGGTGTGATAGTCTCTGTTTGAGAGAGAAAGCTTGGGAAATCTCACTGACGCGGCTGATGAGAGACTAATCCTGAAATTACTCTCATTTTCCCCAGAATTTAGACCGTCTTAAGTGATAAAAGTAAAACCTTTCACATAGATTCATCTTTTGCAAAGCTATTTAGACCTTTCAGAAGTCTAGCATGGAGGGTTTTTGTCTTTGCTTCTCTTTGAATAAATGAGAAAGCAGACTTGGATGGAAATTAGTTCTTTTGATCATAATTTTAAGGAATATTTTGGGTTCAATACAAGTTAAGCTCATTCGACAGCATTTATGGAATGACGAGTAACCTTTTTTAAGGAAAATTGCAATTAACTTTAAAAATAATTATTCAAAATATTAAATAATAATAACTATTATTATTATTGTGATTAAATTATAAATATGAATTATTAAAAGAGCATCCCATTTAACTTAATATTTGTGGCAAGAGGTTTTAAAAGAAAAAAAAAAAATTATACGAATAGTTGTTACAAATATTAAATTAATGTTTTTAATAAATTATTGATATTAAACTGAATTATTAAAATATTATTAAATATAAATTAATTTAATATTTGTGGCATGATGTTGAGTACAATATTTTTATATTCATCCTTTTTAAAAAAGGAATTTAATTAACAGTTTTTTAAATAACAATTACTTTTTTTTTTTTTATACAATTATTATTCAAATAGTAATCATTAAAATATTAAATATAATTTATGTAATATTAATAATAAAATGGTTAATTATTAAATAAATATTAAAATACATAATTATAATCTAATATGTAAATAAGTACATCTTAAAGGATTTAAAAGCAGAAATGTGATGCTTATAATTTTATAAAAGCACTTACATTAATTCTGTTAAAACTGACATTATTTGAGCTTTTAGTTTTCTTTGGTTACAGTTAAATGTAATGACTTTACACAGAAAAGTTAGTTTTTCAAAAACACAAACACATTATGTTGTGCTATATTGAAATCATCATTTAATTGCTTTGGTTAAGCTTAGCTTACATTTAAACCCAGAATATTCCTTAAATATGCTGTGACCCCCAAAAATATTTGAAAATCATTCAGAAGCAGCACTGAAACATCTACGTGTTATGTTTACAGCAACGCTGCATGTTAAATTGGCCAAAAACATATTTGGACACTTAAGTCATGTTGTAAATGTCATTGCATTAGATAACAACATGTTAAAGCCAGTGGCATTTATTTTAAAGAAGGATAGAGCGAAAACATGTCACAAAATCTATTTTCGGGGGCCACTGCGTGTAAAGATTCACATTTCTGGGCTGGTTTGTGAATGATCTTCCCCAGAAATGTCATGTTTCATCTGCACTGAAAATCAAACGGTGGCTGATGTGAAGTGTCAGTCGATCAGAGAAGTTCAGCCCGCAGCTGTGATTGTTTCGCTCTAATCGGATGTGATCAGCCCCTCCATCTTGACCCACTTGCGCCTCTGGCTTTCTGTCCCGGCAGTCCTGGGGTGAGTTTCTCACATCCCTGTCGGTGGTTCTGCAGTGCAGCCGAGCAGATTTCCCCGCTGGCCTGAAGACTGCGAGTCTCATTCTTAGTCAGCAGTGCCCTATTTACACACTCTGTCTCCGGGTTTATTGTGGTGTGCTGTGTTGTTCTAGAAAAAAATGGCTGGATTAAAAATATTAGCAAATGTCAAGGAATGTATTAGACTTAAATTACCGAGGTACGTTTTATTGCTCTGTAATACAAATGGCTGCGTTATACAAGATTATTTGCAAATGCCAGTGTATGCGTTTATGTATGTATACATATATTGAAACCAAATGCTGAAAAGGGAATCACTTTGACTCACATTAAAATGTTCTGTGTGACCTTTCAGTAAAAGCAGGTCAGAGTGAATTATGCAATCTTTTGTTATGCTTTAAGGCTAGAAATATATTTTCCCCAAGTGCACAAACAGAAATGGACCAGTACTTGATTTGACCAGTATTTATAAGTAGATTTTCATGCATAATTGGTTTTCAGTTTCTAAATATATATTTAAATATTGTTACCTGGTAGAAAAACTAACCTTTTCTGTGTCTTTCTGACTTCTGTAAAGTTTTATTAGAATGTACAACATAACACTGTAATTCTTCAAATTATTGTACAACAGCTTAAATATTAATGTAGTTAATGTAGACATCTCAAATATTGCATCTCAAAAGTATAAAAAAAATGATATAAGCAATTTTGTAAAATTATAAGATTCACATTTCTTTTTTTAAATACTCTTTGTGTACTGCTTAAATATTCCTGCAATTATTTTGATAAGTATTAATTAAACATTTTTTATATAAATATATTTTAATATTTAAAAAATATATATTAGACTTTCATTCTGTGTTATTTTAGTATCATTGATATATTAATGTATTTTTGTTAATATTTTGATTTAAAGTTTATTTTATATATTTTTTTATTTTTTTTTAGTTAAATTGTAGCTATTTTTGTTTGTTATTTTCATTATTCTTTAAATGTCTATAGTTTTATTTTATTTCATCCTAATCTAAATGAAAATGAGAAATATTGCAATAAAATAAATAGTGAATATATATATATATATATATATATATATATATATGTGTAAATGTAATATATATATATATATATATATATATTTATATATATATGTATTAATTTCTTTCAGTTCATGTTCATTTGAATTAATGGAAATGATACGTTTTAGTTTTAGTTATAACCCTATCTTCTTTGTGATAAGTTGTCTAAAACAGTTTCCATAGACAGTGTAATGTTTTGTGCTGATGTGCTTGTGTCGAGCTGTATATACTGTTGACCTCTCTGACCTTAGTGTTTATGTCGGCTCTAATTAGCTTGAGTCCTGCGTGGCCTTTGATTAGGCGTTAAACCTCAGCATTTCAGCCTTGAGGTGGAACGTCAGGAGTTTTAATGAAGAACGGTTTCCTGACATGTGTCAGATTTGCTCTGTAAGTACACTAAATTAGCTGAAAGTACCTGCTCTGTGTGTTCGTGTTATGGATGTCCTTAAGAGGTCCATGGGAATGTCTCCTGAGGGAACTCTGTCGTCTTATTTAGGAACCCCAAAGCTGCTTTTACCAGCTGTCATGTGATCTTTGAGGTGAATAACCTGAGCAGACACCAGACAGGAGACCTCCATATGCCTGACTGCTTTATCCTTACTTTAACCCCTTAAAGGCACTTCAGGAAGACGTAAATCAGGCTAGCAGGTGAAATGGTCTTATAACCGGTTCTGGAGAAGAGCTAGCCAGTGATCTGTTGGTTTTATTGTGCGTTTTATGTCAAGTGTTCAATCAGACTTGGTTTTCCTCTTGAGCTCTGGGCTGAGGTTGTTTTAAGGTGAACTATTTGCGTCCCCAGATGAAATTGGAAAAATAATGACATTTTCAAACAGCTCGACTGAACAAACTCAATCCATGAGTTGAGCGAGTGTTGCTGTGATGGGATGATCAGGTAGTACACAAACTGAACAGTGTTTCAAAACCTCAGTCTTGCACTTTTTTCAAGGAAATGAACCCACGAATGGCTGTCTCTGGATATTCAAGTAGGATAACATATTTGAACAATATAGATTTAGATACACAGTTTAACACAAGATACATTTTTAAGTGACATATGATAAATCACTGCAATATTGGTTATCAGTGATATTTTATTTTTATTTAATTATTTTTGCACACTTATTTCTGTGTATTTTTCTAATTAGTTTACTTTTGTCCTCTAGCCTCCTGAGACCCTGCGTCCTCGTATGAGGACATTCTATTTTAGTGAATTTCTGTGCTACTATGTACATGTCACCGTTGTACTGTACAGAACACATTCAGGGCTTTTCAGAGATACTAACTTTTTGGATATTTCACCATGACCACACCCTCTCCTTGATCTTCAAAAATGTCTGAGTGACACTCTTATGGAAATATGATAATATTTTGTAATTATCATTTCAATCTCATTTTTATACTGTGTGTCATAAATCAACATCTCAGGAAAATGTTATGGGGTTTCAAATCAAAATATGACTTTCTGTTATGGACGTTGATTTCATACATTTCCTCATATGAGGACATGAGGGACTAAAAAACATGTTTATTATGCATTTTGGGAGACACAACAAATGAATAGGGAAATAAATTATATTTCAGTATACTATGAAATATTATATATTATTATGAAAATCTTGTCAATTATTACTCCCATTATTACACTTCTTTTTTCATTACATGTTGCCCCAAAAACACATTAATATGCTTATTAGATTTAGTTTATAGATAAATTGTATATAATGAGAATTGAA
The DNA here is from genome assembly GCA_027422405.1 of Ptychobarbus kaznakovi. Classification (NCBI taxonomy): domain Eukaryota; kingdom Metazoa; phylum Chordata; class Actinopteri; order Cypriniformes; family Cyprinidae; genus Ptychobarbus; species Ptychobarbus kaznakovi. The sequence goes on from CM049803.1 coordinate 26,147,690, forward strand.
ATATAATTTAATAATTTTTATTTTTTTTTTGTAATGCTCTAAACAATGTAATGACATGAAAAAAACCTTTTCCCGGGTCTCAGGAGGATTGAGCACGCATCAGGTAATCTTTAAAATACAAGTAATTGTTCAATTTAATCTTTAGCAATTCTCAAAATCATTAATTATAGAGTTATATTTTAACAGTAAAATTAAATAATTCTGCATAATTCAACATATTGATTTAAAAGTTTGTTTTATCTTAATTTTTATACACGCATATATATATATATATATATATATATAATACTGGTACATATATATATTTTTATTATTAATTAATATTATATATAATATTATAAAAATGTAATATGGCTAAATCAGGTTTGGAAATAACATAACTAATAATTGTATGTTAATTGATAGGTTAATAATAAGTTTAATAAATTATAAATTTAATGCATGCATTTTTGAATGATATGACTGCCTCCAAATTATTAAAAATAAATTGTATTTATTTAAAAATGATTAAAAGACACTTAATACAGCTTATAGAATTTGTTTTTAAAATTATATATATATTTTTTAACTATGAATGAGTACTTCTAGCTGGAAACACTTTTTCAAATGTATGTTTTTAATTAAATCCAACATTTCCGAGGCTCTAGTTTAGTCGTCATGGGTGGAGATCACTAAAGCTCCACCTTGTCCCGTAGCTGCAGGTCTGTCTGTTATTTCGACACAACATTCTCCCCCAGAGCGTCTTCTCACCGTTTACGAGCCAAAGCCACTCACGTTCCAGACCCCAGACTTAATGTCTTTTATCTACAGGGCTGAACGGTCAGGTCTGGCTCTTCTGTGGTGCTAAAACCTCTTTTCACTTCCCAGCCGCCCCAAGGGAGGCTTCTCATGAAGGTGGCATGTCAGATCGCCATCAACAAAGCGCTGCACACAGGCTCTGTATTCATATTTACTGCTGTACGGAGGGGAGTGTGGTCCTGCTGTGACTTCTCATCTCTGCCTGTGGGCAAAATAAAGAAAAACAGCATTAAAGTGTTTATGCCTGAAACGAATTAAACTCTAATATTCGTTTGTGCTATTAATGCTTTCTTTTTCCACAAGCTAAGCTGCGGTTGATTCATGTTCCCATCATGGGTCATGCTTCAATTGCACTGCTCGTGTTCCTCCATATTGATCTACAGCCTCAAGAGCAGAGGGTTTCTTTGATGTTATTTTAATGTTTCTTTTTATTGAACATTTCTACTCATCAAAGAGCAAAAATGAGCGTAGCTTTTCACCTGCTGAGTATGGATTCATAGCCATGCTGCATAAATGAATTCTCCTCGGAGAGCTTTGGCAGAGCCAGAAGGAACCGATCTCCTTTCCCACGTGGACATGATGTTCTTGCTTCATCTGCTTTCTCCTTTTGTATTTTTCATTTAAGGCTGTAGCTGAAGGAATAATGAAAGAAATGAGATGTTTCTCCGTACAGGACCCTGCTGTCTGCTTGATACAGCTAGTTTTGCGTAGCCAGACTTTGAGCTAGCAGCATAAGTCTGATCCACTTTACTGCTTATTCTGGTGATTAAACGATACACCGCTCAAAAGTTTGGAATAATTAGGACTTTTTAAATAGTCTTGAAAGAAGTCTGCAGTAAATACATAGTAAAAAATATAGTAAAATCTTCTATTGTGAAATAAATATTATTGCGATTAAAAACAACAGTTTTAAATGTATTTTAATATGTAATTTATTTATGTGATTCAAAGCTGAATTTTCATCATTACTCCAGTCTTCAGTGTCACATGATCTTCAGAAATCATTCTAATATGCTGATTTGCTGCTTTATTGTTACTGCTTGATTATTATTAATAGTTATTTTGTTATGCATGTGTTTGAAACATACAAACTTCAGTAAATTAACATAGTCTGTAACATGTCTTTTATTGTCACGTTTGATGTTTAATGCCTCCTAGCTAAATAAAAGTGCAGTTATAAATAAATAAATATATAAGCAGCACAACTTGTTTTAACATTGATAATAATAGGAAATGTTTCTTGAGCGTATTAGAATGATTTCTGAAGAATAATGTGACACTGAAGACTGGAGTAATGATGAAAATTCAGCTTTGAATCACACAAATAAATGACAATTTACAATATATTCAAATAGAAAACTGTTATTTTAAATCATAAAAATATTTCAGAATATTGCCTATTTTTATTTGACTTTTGGTAAAGTAAATTCCACCTAGGTGAGCAGAAGAGACTTCTTTCATAAACATCAATAATCTGAATTATTCCACCTCGTTTTGACTGGTAGGCTATGTAGACTGGCATAGAAATAATGAAATTCCAATAAAGCTGCAAACAATGGTAGCAGAAAATATTTTGACTTGTAACAATAATTCATTTCTGTCCAAAAGTAATAAGTACTGCAATAAATGCACGCAAATATCTAGTTTGTGTCAATCACAACACGTCTTTTTCTAGCCAGGAGATTTTTAGCCTGTGTTTTGTTTTGTTGTAAATGTATGATAGTGTGGTGAGAGAAATCCAGCAGACACTCAGCATCCGCAGCTTCAGATCCACAACATCACGTGCTGTAGAACAGCTTTCATTGACACTGGAGAGATGTGCTGAGGGTTGGTGCTGCTCGCGGTGTTTACCAGATAAATCCATGAGGCATATTATACTGTGGCCTGTCAAAACCGCATGATTTGCTTGCTGCCCTGAATATTTCAATCTGATCTTGATTGCTGACAAAAGCTGCACTTATTATAAGTGGTCTGGAATACAGCTTTTATAGTGTAGTGACCTAGTCTGAGTGGCCAAGTAGGGAACTGGGGTCCATAGACAATTTGAGCGAAACAAAGGTGTTTTAAAGATTAGTTCATCTGAAAAATTACACATTCTGATGTTTTTTTTTAATCCCCCCAATTATTTTGTATTAATTATTTATTTGGGTTGGTTATTTGGGTCAATTACCCCACCCCCCCAAAAAAATTATAATAAAGAAAATATAGATATATAGATAGAGAGATACACCTAATTTTTTATTATATATATACACACTTTTGATATTAATCTTTTAATATTTATATGCATATACACTTTTACTCTGCAGTCACGCATTAAATAAATCAAAAGTGAGATACTGTACTTTTGAACTTTCTATTCATCAAGTAACCCTAAATAACTGTTGCGGTTTCCAAAAAATATTAAACTAAATAATAAGCACATATATAAGCAGCGCAACGGCTGTCAACATTGAATAATCAGAAATATTTCTCAAGCAACAAATACTGAAAATTCAGCTTTGCATCACAGGAAGAAATTGCATTTTGAAATGTATTAAAATAAACAGTTATTTCAAATTGTAATAATAATAAATAAATCAAATAAATGCAGCCTTGGTTATTTTATAAAAATGATTAAAAATATATGGTTGTATAGCATTTTCTGTAAAGCTTCCTTTGAATACTGTGAAAAATGATTTACATTTATTTTATACTGGGTACAAATATGACTGTTCTTTACAGTTTCGCATAACCACTGCAGTATATGAAAATATACAGCTGGTTTATATTGTAGTAAAGGTTTGAAAACCCCTTGTTTATTGTACAGCTACAGGGAATGTGTTAGTAGTGAAACTGCATTATGATGTTCTCCCATGGAGCTCACTTCCTAGGAGCTCGACCCTTTATTACAACCCTGCCGAGCACACACAGACGAAATGCTACGTGCTGACCTTTTGATATTTTACTGCTGGAGTGCCGATCAGAAAATATTGGATGTGAAAGTGTGAAAAATACAGACGTCCTACTGTAAATTCTCTGGCAGGTGAGTGTTTTTAGTGCTGAATAAATGGCAGTGTGAAGATAGCAACCTAACCAGGAGTGATGCAACCGCTTTCATGGGACTAGAAATTTTTCAGACCTCACTGAAAACAAAAATAAGTGCATTTGATGTTTAATGCGGTTATGATATTTGCAGGCATGAAATGACAGACAAGAAGTACAAAATGTCACTCTTTGTGGCTAGTTAGGGCAAAAGCTCATGTTAAATAAAGATGGAAGAGATGGCTTTCATAACTTGTAGCATTATGTGTGAGTTTGCCTTTGGAGCGTCACTATCGGACTGCTCTGGTGGAAATTTACTTTGAAATGTGCAAAAGCCGGGATTTTGAAAGGCTGAAGGCACATGGATGACTGGATTTATCTTCAGAACGTCCTAAGAAGTTCACAGTTTGCTTATGAATTTAATGCTCTTTGCCTGGGGTCAGTTTTCTTGCATTTGATTGACTCACTTCTGAAGCTGACTGGAACAGGGACGAATAAACGTATGTGTCTTTTTTGCATTTCGACATGCAAAGAGCAGCTGATCTGGGGAATATATTCATGTAAAGTGACTTGAAAGACATTATCAGAGATGTCTAGTGCAAGTTCAGTGCATTATACAAATCAAGGTTTTTTACATTTTGATTAAGGATACTCATGTTTAACTTATGCAGTTTGTTCTAGCATCTCTGATGTAGTGGTTCACTGCACTCAAACGCATGTTGTCTCCTGAATGCATCAGACAAAAGCATCACCTCACAGAGCTGTTAATGAAGGTCTGCTCTTATTCAACAGACTGATCTGAGCACAATTGATCAGAGATTCAGAGCTCAGGAGATTTCAGAGTTCTCAGTTGTGGTTCATTTATGTATCAGCTTCAGCTCAGTTGTTTCTCCTAACATTCTTTTTTTTTAAAGCAGGATTGAAAATGAAAAAAAATGTATGAATTGTTAACAGAGTATGATTATAGAACTATAAAATAAATGTAAATTGCATATCTATCTATCGTTCTATCTGTTGTTCTATTGTTCTATCTATAATTCTATGTATCTATCTATCTATCTGTCTGTCTCTGTCTGTTGTTCTATCTGTCTCTCTGTCGTCTGTCTGTCTGTCTGTCTTCTGTCTATCTGTCGTTCTGTCTGTCTTCTATTGTTCTGTTCTATGTTCTAATCTGTCTATCTGTCTGTCTCTGTCTGTTGTTCTATCTGTCTGTCTCTGTCTGTTGTTCTATCTGTCTGTCGTTCTATTGTTCAATCTGTCTGTCTGTCTGTCTCTGTCTGTTGTTCTATCTGTCTGTCGTTCTATTGTTCAATCTGTCTGTCTGTCTGTCTGTCTCTGTCTGTTGTTCTATCTGTCTGTCGTTCTATTGTTCAATCTGTCTGTCTGTCTCTGTCTGTTGTTCTATCTGTCTCTCTCTGTCTGTCTGTTGTTCTCTCTGTCTGTCGTTCTATTGTTCTATCTATAATTCTATCTATCTGTCTGTCTCTGTCTGTTGTTCTATCTGTCTGTCTTCTATTGTTCTATCTGTCTGTTGTTCTATCTGTCTGTCTCTGTCTGTTGTTCTATCTGTCTGTCGTTCTATTGTTCTATCTATAATTCTATGTATCTATCTATCTGTCTGTCTCTGTCTGTTGTTCTATCTGTCTGTCGTTCTATTGTTCAATCCGTCTGTCTGTCTGTCTGTAACGAGGTTCGTTAGAGCAAGGATGACGAAGAAGTCAGGGTGTCGAGAAACAGGGTTTATTGTACCACAATATAACAAAAATAAAGCCGCTCGGCACACTGCCAACGTCCAAACACTCCAGTCCAACACTGTCCGTGCTCCCTCCAGAAAAACCTCCCTCAGTCAGGTGTGGGATCTGCTTAAAAGCCGTCTCTCTGCCAATCACTGGAATTAAAGACAGGTGTTAGTTATTATGCACTTGACCTCCTTATCACCGCTCGTTCCCCGCTGCAGACTCTGCTCTACCACGCCCCCCTCGCCACACTATCGTTCTATCTATCGTTCTATTGCTCTGTCTGTCTCTGTGCCTGTCTATCTGTTGTTCTATTATTTGATCTGTCATTCTATGTATCTATTGTTTTATCTATCGTGCTACAGTATCTATTATTTGATCTGTCATTCTATCTATCATTCTTTTTACCTGTCTGTCATTCTATCCATCTGGCTGCATCTATCATTCAATCTATCATTCTGTCTCTATCTATCAATCTATTGTTCTGTCTGTCTGTCTGTCTGTCTGTCTGTCTGTCTGTCTGTCTGTCAGTCAGAAACATATAAGATTTACTGTTTATAATATTTATCATGTCTCCATTTGTCATTTGCTTCCAGCTTCTTCTCTTTGGTGTTTAGGGGAAACATTTGAGATATCATATCAGAACTCATTTTTTGGTCTGCAGTGGTGCAGTAGGTTATTAACCAGACATGCTTGTTGCATCTCAGCAACTCCTGCTTTCAGTAATTGCTAAGATTGCGGAAACATTAATCATATTAATAGTTCTACAATTAATTTGAACCATTTCACATGCATTATCTTTAAAAACCCACCCGGCCCGCTCAAACCCAAACACCACAATGATTGACAGACAGAGATAGTGTTTCTGAATGGCGAAAAAAGAGCAAGCCGCTCTTCTGTGCACCATTATATTTTCAGCACCATTAAATCCCGGTTATTTTGTTGTTTTTCATCCCTAACCCATCTATCTCTAATACATGATCACACGCATGTTATCTATGGTAAAAGCGGTGCTGTATTTTCATCAAATGCTTCTCTCTATGAACTGGACTGTGGGTCCGTTTGACTGACAGTCTGAATTGTCTGCACACTGTTTCCCACACACCTGTCAGACGCTGATGGACCAGCACTTTGTCAGCCAGAATTACCTTTTATCATGACAGCTGGCGTCTCCTCCGAGCACAGGAGATAATGATGTGTGAGATACTGATCAACCCTGACCCGCTGCAGGCCTGATCGTCTCACAATGACCCCAGTGTGGGCAGATGGAAGTATCACCAATATATTACATCATACTGGTGTATATCACAAATGAGTTGCTTCTCTGGAAATTCAAGGAAGATTAAGCTAAAACAATATTTAGATTTGAATTAAAAAAATCGTTTGAAGTTCCGTTATACTGACAGTGACACAAAAAATACTTATTTTTTAAATGCACGTTTTTAAAACTTATTTAAATTTTTAGGTTTGTGGAGTCTAAAATCAAGGTGTAATTTCTCAAGACACGTATTTCACAAAACGGCCTGCTGCACCTTTAATTTAGCATATTTTGGAGCTTTTCATGTCAAAGCTCTTCACGTTTGCAGACCACCACAGCCTCAAAATCCTCTTTCTAAACCTGTGGGGGAGTCAGGAGACATAAAAGTGAAGTCTTTTGTTGTTTTCGGTGAAGCCATTGTGTAGGGATTGTGTTTATTCTTGCTGTTCCCAAAGACGATTAGCCTTGGGAAGCGACAGCAGTTCTGCTCCCTCCCACCGTTGGAGGAAGCACATCACGCAGTCATTAAGTCTGTGAGGTAAATGGAGAAGTGTATGCTGTGATATGTCTCTCTGCAGCTCTGTGATCAGTGTTTGCTTATTTGCATTAAATTATAATAGATGTTCATTTTGTAGTGCAACACCACTGTAGTTCTCTTTCTAGAGAGCTACCTTCCTGTTTGGTGCCTACATAGATGGCTGCCTTCTAAGACAACATCTTAACTGGAGTGGAACTGCAAAGTGACTGATTTGCAACGCTCTAGATGAATAAAGGAGCTTCAGATGTTGCACAAATAGCACTCTGAGAAACTCATCTCACAGCGGATTGCAATAGACAGTGACTGCCCAGTTTTTCATTTTTCTTCATACAGAACTGGTAAATCACCTCAGAGCTCATGATTGCTCTTTCTTGAAAAGTTTAGATGCTATTGGTAATTTATCTTTAAGTAAGTGGGACCACCTCTATAGAGTCACACTAATATTGAGTGAAATATTCCATTTTAAGTACACTGAACTGTTTTCAGTGTTAAATGCATTTCTGTCGACTCCAAACCCTATTGTGAAATATTCAATTTTAAGTACACTGTGTTTTCAGTGTTAAATGCAAGGTTTCTTTGAAGGCAACATCCAAACCCTCTTTACTCTCAAGCTGCCTTTTAGTGTCTTCTGTTCATGTCAGCGTGTGGCCATGGTTTCTTTGAAGGCAACATAATTTGCTGCCTAGTGTCTTCTGTTCATGTCAGCGTGTGCTTATGATACCTTAAAATGCTGTCTAGTTAGGCAGCTGAAACATAGCACACACACACACACACACAAACCTGCATTATTAATCCTTTTGATCTTTTATTAAAAAAATCACAAAATCCTAACCTTTCATTGAACTAAAACAATTGAAAATGGAGGAAAGTCTCATTATGAAATAAATGTTTTTCTCAATTACATGTTGGGCACAATTATTGGTACCTCTCGAAATTCTTATGAGTAAAATATATTCCCATTCATATTTACAATTTTGAGCACTCCAGGGTGATTATGAACATGAAATTATCCAGCCATGCGTCCTGCTTCACATAAATATAAATAGGAGGGAAAACAAAGCCCAAATTCCCTTAATCATCATCACAATGAGAAAAACCAAAGAATATATTTCTGATGTGCAGAAAAAGATAATTGAGCTTCACAAATTAGTGAAGTGGCTTTAAGAAAAGAGCTAGAGCAGTGAAAATTCCCATTTCCACCATCAGGGCAATAATTAAGAATTTCCAATCAACATAAAATATTAAGAAACTGCCTGGAAGAGGACATGTCTATATCGTCCTAATGCACGGTGAGAAGGAGAGTTTGAGTGGCTAAAGACTCTCCAAGGACCACAGCTGGAGAATTGCAGAAAATAGTTGAGTCTCGGGGTCAGAAAACCTTAAAAAAAATTGTCAAACAGCACCTACATCACCACATGTTCTTTGGGAGGGTTTTAAGAAAAATTACCGCTCATCCAAAAACAAACTCCAGCATATTCAGTTATCAGACACATCTAAAGACACCTCTGTCAAGTTTGTCGACGACACCACACTGATCGGCCTCATCCAGTACTGTGACAAGTCTGCTTACAGACAGGAGGTTAAAACAACCTGGAGCTGAACACGCTCAAAACAGTGGAGATGATCGTGGACTTCAGGAGAACCCCCCCTACTCTCCCCCCACTCACCATCATGAACAGCACTGTGACTGCAGTGGAGTCATTCAGATTCCTGGGCACCACAATTTCTCAGGACCTGAAGTGGGACAATCACATTGAGTCTATTGTGAAAAAGGCCCAGCAAAGGCTGTACTTCCTTCGCCAGCTGAGGAACTGCTGAAAAAGTTCTACTCTGCCATCATTGAACCCGTCCTCTGCACGTCAATAACTGTCTGGTTCAGCTCAGCTACCAAATCTGACCTCAGAAGACTACGAGGGTAGTCCGGACTGCCGAGCGAATCATTGGTACAACCCTCCCCAATCTCCAAGAACTGTACTCATCCAGAGTGAGCAAAAGGGCTGGCAAAATCACTCTGGACCCCTCACATCCAGCACACTCCCTCTTTGAACTGTTACCGTCTGGTCGACGCTACAGAGCTCTGAGTACCAGAACGACCAGACACAGAAACAGTTTCTTCCCCCAAGCACTCCATCTCATGAACACTTGACAATTATTATACACACACTATTTATACACTTATTTACCTAACACACATACTTAGTCTACACTTCAATTGCATATAATATACCTGTACACAAAATGTCCATTGTTATATACCTGTACATACAATTGTCAATTTGTATATTGTTATTCCTTATTTACTTCTTATTTTTAATTCTTATTTTTATTATTTGTGTTTTTTGTTCCGTCACTGTCATTCTGTTGCACTGCGGTAGCTTCTGTCACATAAACAAATTCCTCGTATGTGTAAATATACCTGGCAATAAAGCTCATTCTGATTCTGATACAGCACTCTGTGAACAGCCACACCGTTCAGTAATGACCCTCTGTGACTTACCCTCTTTGTGGAGGATGTCAATGATTGTCTTCTGGACCATTGCCAAGTCAGCAGTCTAACCCATTATTGTGGTTTCAAAGAACAAGAGATACCCGGAATTTATACTGTAATGATGGTCATTTAATGCAACTCAAATGTAAATATTCTAATATTATGAGATACTGGATTTTTGACTTTCATGAGCTGTAAGCTCTAATAATAAAAAATATATATATTTTTGAAATATTTTATTTTACATCTAATGAATCTAGATTATTATGAAAGTTTTACTTTTTGAAATAAGTTACAAAAATAGTGAACTTTTTCACGATATTCTTATTTTTTTAGATGCACCTGTACTTCAACTTATTTGTGATTCGTGTGATATCCACACCACTGTTCAAACATTTGAGGTCTCTTTTTTAGGATTCGAAACAAAGCTGTTGTAAAGCAGTTTTATTTTAGTATTATTTTAAATATTTTGATTTGGCTTTATTTTCAGTTTTTCATTTTTGTTTAGTTTAGTTTAATTTTGCTATGTGTTTCTGCCATTTTATTTTTCAGTTTTAATAATTTTAGAGCTTTATTTCAGTTAGTTTTTTCAAGTTTTATTTCAGCTTTATTTAGTTTTAGTTAACAATAGCATCACTGTTAAGACATTCTCTTTGCCTTTCAAAGCCGTAATGAAACATAGTGACCTGCAGAGTAAACACAGCCTGGCTGTCCACCCTCTTCATCAAATTATATTAATTACAACTAGTGAGTGGGTGGAATGAGTGGTTGGTCAATTGGTCTTATGATATAATGTTATTAGTGATGTTTGTGAAGCTACTCACCCCCCCCCCCCCATTATTATTTTTGAAATGGAAACTAATGATGCTTCAAATCGTGTTAATGAGATGTGCTATTATTTTGTTAATAAGCATACTTACTAATTTAATCTGACAGGTGATAAACCTGCTCTTGTTGAACACGATGAGGCCCGATGGGCCGCATTTACAGCAAGAACCTTCTGAGATTGTTATTTAGCCTCATTACATGGAGCACTATTTATCATGCAGGAGGTGCTGAATGTGAGATGGAAACTCAGTTATGGTGACACAGCTAATGTAATACAGTGAAAATTAATGGTAATAAAGCCTCGTTTTCTAATGTGGCTGTGAGATTGAGCCCCTGAAGCACAATCACAGTCCTTGTTGTCTTTACAGATCTCTATTTATCATGCTTAGCTGTCTTCACTCGCTGGATTCTTGGTTTAAGCTGCTTTTGTTAAACCACTGATTCTTGAGCCTGTACAATATGCTATGTATGCTTGCATTTCATTTATTATAACGGGAGTACTAGTCACAACTGTCATAAAAAGGAATAAAAAAGCCTTTGGAGGTGAAATTAATTTAATGGCCCTTTAATTGCAGTAAGTATTTTTTCTCCCCCCCCCCACTAATATAGTATAACTAATAAATTAAATTGAATAAATTAGTATAACTAATAAATTAAATAGTTTTGCATGTCATTGGTCGTATATTTCCTGTTTTGCCTGATGTTTAGCATTTATTCATACTCTGTTTATGTTTGGCAACAATTTGTTGCATTTGATGTGATCCCAAAATTAGAGCCCATGAGGTTCTTGCAGCTTCTTCTGTTCCCGTTCTCTATTTAGTGTTTGACGCTGCCAGTAGCACAAAGCAGCAGCTACTGAGCGGTGATTAACTCGATTTGATTGCCTAATTGTTTCACAGCCAAATAGTTCATTAGGCCAACACTCAGATTATCAGTCAGGTACAAAAGTGAACCTATTAAAATTTCAAAAGTGTGTAAACCTGACACCGTGGCTCTGTTCCAGCACTTAGTGGGCCGCCTCGCTGTCTGTTGCCTCCATACACCGTTGCTTTGTGAGGCAGCATCCAGACTGGGTTTGGAGTCTCATAAGAGAATGATTTGTAACGTCACACATAGGCAGCAACTCACAAATAGCACTTCACAAAAGAGTTTGCATGCTTTAGCATTAGCTTTAAAAGTATAACACACACAATATTGTGTATTAAGCATTTGGAATTTTAGCTTCCTAATTTTAAATTATTTGTTTATTTATTTATTTAAATTTTAAATCTGATCATCTAAGTTTGGGGTCCATGGAAGTTTGTTTCTGTCATGTAAAAAATAAAAATAAATAAGGTAACTGCAATGTTTTATCTTAGAATTGTGAGTTTATTTCTCACATTTCTGAGAAAAAGAGATATAAACTCAAAATTGCGAGGAAAAAATTATTGTGAGTGGTAAAGTCCCAATTATCTTTTAAATTACCAAAGTTTCTTCTACCTTTTATTCAGCAGGGATTGCATTAAATTGATCAAAAGTTATTTTGAAAAAATATAATGACTTCCACAAAAAATATATAGCAGGACATCTGTTATCAACATTTAAAATAATAAAAATGTTACTTGAGCAGCAAATCTACATATTATAATGATTTCTGAAGGATCATGTGACACTGAAGACTGGAGTAATGATGCTGAGAATTCAGTTTTGATCACAGAAATAAATTACATTTAAAATATATTCAAATAGAACACAGTTATTTTAATTATATATAATTATATATCACAATATTCCCGTTTTTATTGATCTGTCTGTCTATCTATCTTATAGGATATATAAATATAAAATAAGCTTCTCAGTGCATTATGGCTTTAACTTCTAAAAGTATCTTATTAGTCAGCATCATTATGATGAATTTTCTCTGGGACTAACTGGTGTGCTTTTTTCCAGGTCCGTGGGGCAGATGTATGGGCAGCGAGTGCGGTCCCGGAGGCAGTCAGAGTCGGGCGGTGTGGTGTGCTCATGTGGAAGGCTGGACCACCCTTCACACCAACTGCCTTCAGTCCACACGGCCGGCCAACCAACAGAGCTGCTTCTGCGTCTGCGACTGGCACAAGGACCTGTACGACTGGCGGCTGGGCGCGTGGAACCAGTGCGTTCCCATTTCGCTGCGCACCGGCCGCGCGGGCGTTTGCCTGCAGGGCGAAGAGGGCATCCAGACGCGGGAGGTGAACTGTATGCTCAAGGCGGACGGCTCGGCTGCGGACCACGCCATCTGTGAGTACTTGGAGCCCAAACCCCGGCAGGAACAGGCCTGTTTAATTCCTTGCCCTCAAGACTGTGTGGTGACCGAGTTCATCCCGTGGACCACGTGCTCCAAGACCTGCGGGCTGGGCCTGCAGAACCGCGTGCGCTCCGTCGTGGCGCCACCGCTGTTTGGCGGGCTTCCTTGCCCCAATCTGACGGAGTTCCAGACGTGCGCGCCGAGGGCCTGCGAGGGCAGAGAGACGGTGTTCAGTCTGAAAGTGGGCGGATGGAGCGAGTGCAAGCTGCCTTCTTTACCATCACCTCCGACCTCCTCTGCCGCCCCCTCGCGCACCGCCCGCCAAGCCCGTCGGCGGAAAGCCAAAGAGAGGAAAGGGAACCGAGACCCGGAGATGCGCGAGCTCATCAAGAGCAAAAGGAACCGCAACAGGCTGAATCGACAAGAGGATGATCTCTGGAATATGGAAATAGGCTACCAGTCTCGACAAGTGGTGTGTGTGCATCGAAACGGAAGCACAGTGTCTCTCAGGTTAGTGGCTTTTCCCATTAGAACCATATTCATTTGACATAAATAACAATGAGGTTATGAGGGGTGGAAGATTGATCTGTTCAGTGTACTGTATTACCAAGTAACTAATTTTCACAAAATGTGTTTCTGGATTTTTTGCCCTCTGGAAAGTGCAATGTTTCATCATAAACGAGAGTTAAACAGTGAACACAGTTAACATGACAGCCTCATATTTGTTGACGGGTCAATGACTGGATCATTGTTTTGTCCTATTTACTTCATTTGTGAAATACTTTACTATGCAATCTGTACAGTGATTTGGGTGCATGTTTTTATATTTATGAATGCCGGATATTCTTTTTATATTTTCTGATAGTCATGTTATATTGTAGTGTGACACCCGAAAACATGTGAATCAATATTTAAGGTAATAATAATAAAACAATTAATTAGCATTAACATACAATGACTTGGATACACCTCTTCTATGATGAGCATGTTTTTCATTTCTGAATTATTAATATTTATTTGATATTTTCTTTTGAGTAGTTCAGGTTTTAAAGTGTTTCATGGTGCAACTCCCCAAAAGTTAATGATATTTATAAACTAATAAACACTGCTATGTTAATATTAATATTTATTAATTCATTATTAATAATCATTGTTAGTTTTATTAATATTAATTATAATTAATTAACATTCCTACGAATTTATAAAAAAAAAAAATGAAATTGCAATTTGTACAATAACTAGGATACGCATCTTCTATGATGAGCGTGTTAGAATGATTAATATACATTTTTTGTTAGTTTAGGATATAAATGTCATGTGGTGTGACTCCCCAAAACGTAAAGAGTTTATGAATTAATAAATATCATTAAATCAATATTTATATATTTCATCAATTATATTAATAATAATTAACACGTATATTAATTTATTTAAAAATGCAATTTGTGCAATGACTTGGATACACATCTTCTTTGACCAGCATGTTTTTCATATTGAATTTATTAAAATTAATTTTAATGTTTTCTTTTCATTAGTTCAGGTTGTAAAATGTCTTGTGGTGCAACTCTACAAAAATTAGACATTTATAAATAATAAACATAATTAAGTCAATATTAATTCATATTAATTAATTATCAGTAATCTTTATTAATTATTATTATTATAATTGCAAATCTCCATATACTTTTTTTACCTTAATTCTTTTGATATAGATTTGAGTCATTATAATTAATTGATGATTATTTGATGTGCACACTCACAAGTATTCAAGGTGTATGAAAAATATTACCCTCACATAAAAGTTTGTCTTACTAAGGATGAGCAGTTTTAAACGTAAATGTATTTATACTTGAGGCTTTCTCAATACAGTATGTCCATTAATATGGTTCATTTCTATGTTTGCATTAAAAGAGACTCTTACGCATTAGTTTCTCCCGAGCCGCATCTCTTAATGGTTGTCAGGCTAATAGCGGTTAAATGAGTCTGAAACTAGGGATCCCGGCGTATTTCTGCACTCCGTCGGCCGCTGACAGTAAGAAGATGACGGCTGCGTGACTCGTCTGGGTCTCCGCTGTGCTGTCAAAGCACTCCCACGCTTGATGTCTATTTTCAACGGTAGAAATGACAACTGTATATTCCCCAGCAGCAGATTGTGTGGCACGGCAGGAATCTGTGCCAGCACTTTCCACCGAGTTTTGTAGTTATTTCAAAAGTTTATAGTCTGTGCATCTCTCTCAGGCGTACAGTGTTTGGCCTTTGATATGCGTTCCAGCTCAGGAACATGGGAACAGTTGAAAGGAAATCACTCAGAGCGTTTCAGCCTGAGGAATCTGCAGGTAAAGTTAGGTTTATGGAAACAGTTCAATAAGCAACATCAAGGTTAAAGCAATCCAGCAAAGCCACATATAATACACTGTCACATACACCATTCAAAAATCATTTTTGAATCATTTTAAAGTCATTTATGCTCATCAAGGCTGCGTTTATTTTCTTAAAAATGAAGTAAAACATTTAATATTATAATTTAAATCAGATGTGTTCTATTTGAATATATTGTAAAATGTAGTTTATTTCTGTGATTCAAAGCAGATTTGTCTTCAGTGTCACATGATCCTTCAGAAATCATTCTAATATGCTGCTCAAGAAACATTTCTGATTATTATCAATGTTGAAAACAGTTGTTTTGCTTGCTATTTTTGTGGAAACCATGATATTTTATTTTTTGGATTCTTTGATGAATAGAAAGTTTAAAAGAACACAGTTTATTAATTTTTCTTTTTGTAACATTACAAACTTCACTTTTTTTACCATTTAATGCATGCTTGCTAAATAAAATTATTAATTTCTTTTTAAAAAAAAAATCTTACTGACCCCAAAGTTTGGAAAGGTAATGAATATATGTAATGTATGGAATTGCGAAACACTCATCATACCTCCAGGAGAATAAATATTAATCTTTAATTTTTTGATCTTTGCTCCTGAAATATTCATAGCTGTTTTGTTTCTTCAAGAAAGTGAAAAATAAGTTTTTCTAAAGCACGTTTTCTGTGATCAGCCTGGAGTAGACCGTTCTTATTCTGTTTCTTTACTCTGCTTTTGTCAGTGTTGTAAACCCAGCAGTACTTAGTGTAATATTTTCCCAGACATCTCATCTGCTGCTAGTTCTTTGTGTTTGTGGCTTTACATAAGCTCTCGAAAACCAAAGACTGTAAATCATATACCTTTTCTCAGTGTTATGCATACAATAGCATTGTTTAATTGAGTATTGCCTGCTAATTTTATTTAGGATTTGATGGACTTCTTCATAATGCTCCTGTTGGCGCGCCGAGGCTCTCCTGAATTCCCACAATTGAGTTATTCTTACATTAAAGGAGAAACATCATTCTCATTTAAATGGAAATGATGGTGTCCTCATTCCATCAAGCTGCTGTAAACAACAACTCACCAGAAATGTGCAACACCTTCATAAAAACAATGCATGTTAGTAATATTGGGAAGTTTGAGGTACAGCAAAACATATTTCAGCAGAACAACACTGCTGGAAACCAATTTGACACTCGGGAAAATTCAAATCCGCCATAAATTTCCTGTTATATACATCCTACTATGCAAGTTATGGAAACTTTTTTTTCATGTTTAATTTCTACTTCTTTAGCAAACATGGCATTGATAGCTGATATGTGTGATTTATTTCCATTAATCAGTTCCAATTGTCAAAAAATTATATTTATTATTTAATAAATACCATAAAGTTAGTGTTAATATTAATATTAATTAATATGTATTAATTTATTAATAAACATTACTGTTAAGTATTATTAATATCACCATAATTAATTATTATAAATAAATATATTTTTTTATAAATTCCATTGAAAAATTCTCAGATTAGAAATCTCAGTTTTTCTTATATTAAAACAAAAGTTTTAAAATATAAACTTATTTTAAAATCTATTTTAACATTTTATTTTAAATATATAAAAAAATTTTTAAATGTTTGTAAAATATATTTTAATTGTTTACATAATTTTTGTAAAAAAAAATGTTAAGTATTAAATATTTTTTTAAATATTGTATATAAATATATATTTAAAAATATATTTCGAAAAATATTGCCATTGATTTCAGGCATGCCTAGTTACACTGGTGAATGAATATAAATGAACACTCTGAGGGAAATAAAAACAAAAAAAACTGTCAATGGGTCAATATTGTACTTTTAAGATGACCATTTTGTAACTTATTTTTATCTTTCTTCCTTGGGTTGGTTAATTAATTAATTTAATTTTGCCCAGCCCTAGTTACAATCTTAATAATAATAATTAATAATAGCCACATTTATTATATAGCACACAATCTCTATTCCAGCAACAGACTGGCATACTCTCTATTTCTGCCAAATACAGTTTACCTACGGCCACTATCGTTTTTACCTCAGGAAGGGTTATTGTGCTGCAATATGGTGTCATTATGTTGCCAGATTTTTAAATGGTTTCGAGACAAAGACATCTGAGTTTAAAGTGGGTGGAAAACAGTGGCAGCTTTGAAGTTTATGTGTTAAGAGTCCGTGCTGCCCTGAGGTGAGTTTGGCAGCCGCGGCACCTAAATGAGCGGTTGCTAAATGAAGCTACGCTGGAAAGGAAGCAGTCTGTAATTAACTGTAATAGCTCGTCAGCTGCATTGCCTACAGAGAAAATAAGAGACTAAGAGAAATTGCTGCATTCACACTGCTCGGCATTAAGTTACCGGCCACTGAAACAATTACAAAAGCTGTTGATCTGCGATTTGAGTTTATTACCAAAAGCATGTGATTAAAGTATTAGAAGACAAACTACTGTGGTGATACTGTAATGTGACGGCATCAGGGCTTCACAGCTTTTTATTTGTTAGTTGATCCCCTGGAATTATATTTTTTTTTTATTATAACTTTAAATTTTTCAATTTTAATAAAATTGATGTTTGCCCAGAAAACAATGTTCTAATAAATAAATATGATGAAAATAAAAATAAGTATTGGTCATAATTTTATCAAATTTTGTAATTATTTGTTTACTAAAAATAAATAGCAAAAATCTACTTTAAAATATTTTATTATGAACTAAAAAACATATTTGTATATTATAATATTTGTTTATGTAATTTAATTTGGTATAACTCTTGCATAACACTCTCATAAAAAATATTTCTACTCTAAGAAACAAATATTTCATTTTCAGCATTTCGTGTTGTTTTTTTTCAATATTATTGATATACTGTTATATAATTTTTATTTTGAAATATTATTTATTTTTATAGTTTTCATTGTAGTTTTAGTAATTTTGTGTCTTTTTTTTAAATGTCTGTAGTTTTTATTAAATTATTTTTAGGTTGTTTAATTAGTTTGAGTTATTTTAATACTTCAACTGACACTAAACAAAAACTTCTTGATAACTGTGAAATCGTTATGTTGTCATGTTGACTGACCAGTCCTTCTACTCTTCTGTCCTGTATCAGCCAGTGTCCCCACTGGAGTCTGCCGGAGACGTACCAGTCCTGCCTGATGCCCAAAGACTGTGTGGTCAGTGACTGGAGCTCGTGGGGCTCCTGCTCAAAGACCTGCTCGGACCCCAGTGTTCCTCAGGGCTCACGCTCCCGCAGCAGACAGCTGATACGGCTTCCTACCGGAGGAGGGTCCGAGTGTCCCCAGCTGGAGGAGAGCCAGGCCTGTGAACCTGAAGGGGACGGGGTGTCGCCCTGCGCTGCGTAAGTACCACGGAAATGCTGTGTTCTCACTACATTATACATTTGATCATAATGTATGTGTTTTCAAGCCTTGAAAATTCCCTGGTTGCATCTCATGCTATAATAGACAGAAAAGTGAAGTGTAATCATCCAGTATTCAATACATATCTATTAGACACTTATATATTTTCTACACTTATATGCATGCTATATGTGATACAAACACTACTGTTCAAAAGTTCAGTGAGTGTCAGTAAGAATAAATGTTGTAAAGAAAAAAAGTATAATATTTTTTTAAAGAAATACTTAATACTTTATACTTAATTAATACTTAATTTTATTCAGCAAAGAATAAATTGAATATTCAGCAATGAATGTATTAATTGAATAAGTATCCAGCAATTAATTTATTAAATTAATTAAGTGGCAATTAATCATTAATTTGAATACTGTAATTAATGTATTAATTAATTAAGTGGCAGTAAAGATTTCTGTTTGCAATTTTTTACTTTCGATTCATCAAATTATCCTGAACAAAATTAAACTATCACAGTTTCCACACAAATATTAAGCATAACAACTTTTGTCAACATTGATAAATATAATAAATGTTTCTTAGGCAGCATGTCCGAATAAAGTGATTTCTGAAGGATCATGTGACACTGAAGACTGGAGTAATTATGCTGAAAATTTAGCTTTGAATCAAAGGAATAAATTACATTTTCATATATTTTATAATATAAAACAGGTATTTTAAATTTGTAATAATATTTCACAGTATTATTGTTTTCACTGTAAAAAGACGGTTAGTCGGCTACCTTTTTTACCATGAAAAAAACATCACAGCTTATTAATGTTTGCTAGAAACTGACTGCAAATGTAGAGATTGATTGGTATAAAAATATGTATGTTCATTTATTTGTCGTTTTTGCTGCACGGGCCAGTAAAAATGTTGGCAGGGCAAGTAAAAACCTGAACCAGTGGCTCGACAGGGTCAGACGGAAAAAAAAAAACCTATTTGCTCTATGATATCTGAATGCATGAGTTCATACAGTCAGTTTGAGTGAGTGCTTTTGAATTGCAGATATAACACTTTATTATTTAGACATGACAGCCAGTCGTATCTCTGTTTGGGATCAAAGGTTTTCATTTTCATGGTTTTGTGTGTGAAAATGCATCGCATGATTGGAGTGATGATATTATGAGAGGTACGCCAACAAATTGATGTCATCTTGTCATATCTCATTATGTGTCAACCCAGAGGAAACATTATTGCTCAGAAGTTGCTCTTTCGTGCATCTCAAATGATATAATGTGGTTCCTAGTAAGCCTGTCATTGAAGTTTCAACTATCTCAGATGTTTCTTCTTCAGAGAAATCAAAGTTAGAAACAAATGAGACAATTGTTGACATACAGTAAAAGTACAGAGCAATAAAATAAACCATCTGGGCACACTGGAAAATCATGCCTCTATGTACAGTGGGGCAAATAAGTATTTGATACACTTCCGATTTTTCAAGTTTTCCCACTTACAAAGAATGAAGATATCTTTAATTTTCATCGTAGGTACACTTCAACTGTGAGAGACAGAATCTAAAAAAAATCCAGAAAATCACTTTGTATTTTTTAATAATTAACTTCTTTATTGCAGACCTGTTAGTTTGTCTTTACCCTCCTATCCTCCACTCATTACCTGCACCTGAACTCGTTACCTTATCCTCCAATCTCAATCAATCACCTGTTTGAACTGTCAAAGACACCTGACAAAACTGCACATTGGGCTACAGGACAAAAGGCAAACAGCTGTGAGAAGCAACAACTGTTGGCGCAATTATTAGAAAATGTAAGAAATTCAAGATGAATCTCACTGGGGCTCCATGCAAGATCTCGCCTCGTGGAGTTCAATGATCCTGAGAAAGGATCAGCTGAACAAGGGGACATGTGACATCTCAACGAAACACTACTACACCATCATGGATTAAAGTACTGCAGTGCGCGCAAGGTCCCCCTCTCAAGCCAAACCCTGTCTGAAGTCTCAAAGACCATCTGGATGATCCAGAGCAGGCATCAACTCCATGCTCCAAGCTCCCAAGAACCCAACCGTGTGAAGCATGCTTTCTTTTCTGCAAAGGGGACGACTGCACCGTTTGAGGGGAGGATGGATGGGGCATGCCGAGAACTCATTCTGATCGGGGTGGGAAGTTCATGGGAGCGGGAGAGCCGCTCGCTGAGATCACAGACTTCTGCTCTGCTGTGATATGCAAGCATCAGTGTCTTGAACTCTGCGAGCTGCAGTGCAGGGAGATAAAGAGAGGTGTGACAGCTTTGGACATGTGCCGCTGCAGCATATGGATCAGATGGAAGTCAAGCTGAAGAGCATTGGATCGGGCTGGACAAGAAGTCAGCGTGTGCTCCCGAGCTAGAAATGTAACAAGAAATATTTATTAAAACTATAGAGATGCACTGAGAATTATTTTCCAACCTGGCTTGAAAATGGAAGTGATTTGGTTTGATAGCATTAAGGAAATGCTCACTGGTGAGCAGAGTGGAGACTGCGAGATCTAATCTCGTTCTGAGAAACACTCACTCGCGAGATTTAATCTTACTGCTGTCAAAGAGAAGCAATTGAGATGTTAACGAGATCTCATTTGGGATTTTCCTGTCCTGCGGGCATGTACATGAAACAAGCGTCACAGCTGCCATATGTTAACCGGCGTGGAGCGGGATGCTGCTTGCGTGAGCGGTGGTGCCAGTGAGAGTCAGCACATGAGCATATGGAGATGGGGTGAGACGGATCGGGCTGCTCTGTGCTCCCGAGCCAAGAGAGATGCACTGACAAATGGAAGTGATCAGGCTCGGTGAGCTCGAGAAGATGAGCATAGATTGAACAGGCAGCTCGAGAAGATGATAGATTTTTTGCAATTCTGTCTCGCACTATAGCGGAAGTGGGAAAGAGAAATCACAAATGACATCTCTTTAATATTGCTATTTTTTCCAAGACCGAAATGGAATTAAATGGAGGTTGAATGGAGATTCTGAAGTCTTTTCAGACTATAAAAGGCCCCAGTAATCAAATGTGTCTTGAGGTTTAAGAGATCCATCCATCCATCCATCCATACGGGTTGTATGCCAGTCAAATTGCTTTTATTTTCCAATTAAATTCCAGAATTTGTAGGTAAACAGGCTACTGAATTGCTATTTGCATTGCAGGTTTAAGAAGTAGAATTCAAATGCATTTAAGTTCATATATTGAGAATATATATATTTTTTTTACTAGACACATTTGTCTTATGATTTCAGACATTTATTATAAAATTATTTCAAGATCCATTATTGTTTGTTTGTTTTTAACGCATTAATGTAAACATTTATTTGGATACTCTTGGTTTATCGTGTGTAATGTGCAAATGTATACGACAGTGACACACAATCCACATGGAATGACATTGTTGCTTGTAAATGTTTGGAAAGATTTATTACAACAGTATGGTTGATCCAAAGCACAGGTTCAGAACATAATAGCCTGTATTTGATGTTAATTTCAGTTATGCCTGGCGGAGCACCGAATGGAGCGAGTGTCGTGTTGACGCGCTGCTCAGCCAGCAGGACCGGCGGCGAGGGAATCAGACGGGTTTGTGTGGCGGAGGTGTTCAGAGCAGAGAAGTGTACTGTGTCCAGGCCAACGCAGAACTCCTCAGCTACATCAATAACAACAAAGACAAACAAGGTACAGGTATCTGCTTGACAGTGTATAGATATCAGAAGTATGACATTTTTACTTAGGCATTAAGTTCTGGACAAACTTTTATTGTTGTTGAGAGAATCACCTGAACAAATCCATGATTGACCGATAGCAAAAATGTGTTCAGTCCCAAACCCTTCACTACAGTGACTATCTGAGCTGTGATAAATATTGACTGAATGACTGACTCACTCACTCACTCACTCACTCACTCACTCACTCACTCACTCACTCACTCACTCACTCACTCACACTCACTCACTCACTCACTCACTCATCACTCACTCACTCACTCATCACTCACTCACTCACTCACTCACTCACTCACTCACTCACACTCACTCACTCACTCATCACTCCACTCACTCACTCACCATAAGATAATCTTCACTATATATTCACCACTTTTCATAAGAAAAAGTTTTATATATGTTTCCTTTTAGTTCTATTTAATGCTATGAGTGAATCTTTGATTCATATGATTCCATAAGACAGTCTTTGAGTTTCATGTGATGCCATAAGTGAATCTCTATAAGAGAATCGTTTTAAGTTCCATTTGATTCCATAAAAGAATCTTTATAGGTTTCATATGATGCCATAAGCAAATCTTCATTAGTTCCATTTGATTCAGTAAACAAATCTGTATTATTTCCATTTGATACGATGACAGAATCTTTGTTCCTTAAAATACCATAATCAAATTTGTATTATTTTAATCTTTACAAAGTTTCATAGGACTCCATAAGAGAAACCTTAAGTTTAATATAATGCCATTGAAGAGTCATTGAGTTCCATATGATGCTGAAATTGAAAACACTAAAAAAAACATTAAATCAATTATTTATTTATTGCAAAGTATCTATTATAATAAAATGACATTTTGTGATTATGTTGTTTTGCAAACATTTTTGTACCTCTCAGAGCAATGTAGATCTAGAATACATGGATCTATCCGTTATGCCTTTCCTTGCTTTCTCTGTCCACCACCCACATGCATGTGTTTAAATCTCTTACTCTACTGTATATATTGCATCAGCATTTCTTTGCATGCTCCACACACACACACACACACACACACACACATCACTGGATGAATGGCCCACCCGTCTTCATGGAAAATAACTTTTTTATCATTCTCCCTCCTCCTCGCTCTTTTGATGCTCAGAACTGTAGGGCGAGCACATTGAAACTTATCGTACCGCACATGTCTCCGTACATTAGAGCAGATGAGCGCTGACTGCATGAAAGCTCCAGTTAAAGAAGCGCTATTAGAACAGGCCACTGGTGGAGCTGCGTATGCTGGGAAATCTGTGTCCTTATCAGCGTGGTGCAGGAGACGCCTCGCTTTACTGGGGGGTAATCTGCCCCACCGACAGCAGATACATGAACGCAGACGGTGCAGAAAGTTAAAGAGAAAATGTGCTGGAGCGTTAGTCAGCTGATGGAGTCGTGATGTTCTCGCTCTGGGAGGATGTAGTTAGCTTCAAGATGCTTTGATGTGATGAAACCTTCATCAAATCTATCTGGAAGTGATGCTCATTTACATTTCCTTCTAAGAACACAACACTGCACTCACAGCACAAACAGAGCGATATTTCCCACAGGTGGCATCGCTCTCTTAAAACCAAGTGTTTCCAAAAGGATTTGATGGCATAGGTCTGGAGAACTTCCAATTTGATTCTATAAAGGAACCTTTAAACATTTAATATGATGTCATAAGCTAATCTTAATGTTCCATGATTTTCCATTTTGTTCCAAAAAAGAATCTTTATAGATTTCCTATAAAGCCATAAGAAAATCCTTATAATTTCCATTTGATTTCATTAGAGAATCTTTATAAGTTTCATATGATGCCATAAGTGAATCTTTGCCATTTCTATTAGATTCTAAAATATTATTTTTGTAAGTTCCATATGATTGCATAAGACTCTTTTAAAAGTTTCATATGATGTATGAATCATATGATTTGAATCCATAAGAGAATTTACATTTGGCTCCATATCCTATTAGAAGTATTAAACTGATACATTTGTATAAGTTTAATATGATGCCACGACTGAATCTTTATAAGCTCCATTTGATTTCGCAGGAGAATCAAGTTCCACATGATTCTATAACAGAATCTTTCTACTGTAAATTTCATGACTCCATAAGTAAATCTTTGAGTTCCATTTGATTCCATAAGATAATAATTTCAAAGCCCATATGATGCTGTAAGAGAATCTTTGTTTAATGCCATATGAGTATCCTTGAGTTCCATATGATGCAGAAAATGAAAATGATTCTTTACTGAAGTGCTGCAAAAATCCGTTGAAGAAGCTTGATTTGGAGAGTGTAGGAGGAATCCTGCGGCTTTTGACGGAGATCTGGGCCCAAGTAAAAGCTAACCAGCTTATACCTCACATTATCACATTACTGTCTGAATGAAAGTCAATGGAGGCGATGTGCGCTGAATAAACTGCCGTGACATTCGATTGGACAGAGCTATATTTGGGGTTTGCTATGAAAATAATGACTGCGTTTTAGGGGAACCGAATGTGACAGATGTGATTCATTTATGGCATTGCAAACCGTTGGGTTTGACTGGTTATCACGAGTAGTTTGGCCCTGCTGGTAAATGACATAACCAGATGTTGCATTAACTGAACATTTTTCTGTCACTTACCAAATTGTAAAAACACCGACAGATAATTCAAAATGCTTTGTGTTGTTTTGACAGATATAGAAATAAGTTGTCTGGCCTATTGCTTTTGGTGAAGAAAATTGAGAAAATTAAATGTGAACGTAGACTGAGAGAGGTGCGAGTAAGAATTTAAGGAGAGAAACAAGAGTTTTTCATATTTTACTGACAGGTAAGAGTAGAGCATGATGGGAAATTTACAACCCAGGCCATCAGAATGACAGAAAATGATTTTATAATCAAAAGTGCCTGTGCATTGTGATTAAATGGATATCATTTGATTGTATTTTCTGAAGCACTCTTAAAGAGAGCGGAAATGGTTGTTTTTCCCTTTGTGACGTGCTTGTGACCGCTCAGGATAGTGATAGTAGCGCAGCCAGCTTATGCCCTGCGTTACCCCTTAAAGCTGTAATATTCTGTCACCGTGTAGAGCTCATAGTGAATGTATTTGTTTTCCCGTGAATGTTTATTAGCAGTAGTTTGTGTGTTTTGTAGAAGGTCAGTCTTCAAACGGCCAGATGCCTAGTGTCCCTCCCCTCCTGTCTATCAGCTATGAGATCTCAGGTAAGATGTTTAACCCCTTAAAAAGAATATCTGGGGTAGTTTTTCTACTAATACAAATAATACACCAATATTGCTTCAAAAAGAATGTTTTTATTTATTTAATAAATGTAATTATATTTTATTAATTTATAATTTTGTATTATTAATATATATATTATATTTAATTATTTTATTTAATAATTTTAATTTTATTTTATATGATATTTAATTATATTGTATTAAATTATGAAATTTAATTCTATCATGTTTATTTTTTATTTTATTTTATTTTATCCTAATCTCTTTCCTTTCCTTTTTTGTATCTGACATAATGGTCTTTGTTTGATCAAATCTCTTTGCCTAAAGCATGTTTACATATTTAGTTTGCTTGGTTTGTTTACTCTCTGTATTCTTGTAAGCGTTTGTGTCGATGGAGAGCTCATTACAAGAGTACATACTGATGCAACCCTCTGTGCTTTAGTCATCGCTCTCCTCTGGGCACCAGACAACTGACAGAGATTGATCGTTCTGACTTACTGTACACTCTTCCTCAAAAGAAATAAAGAAGCATTTTGTTTGTATTTGTTTTATTTGGACCTTTTAAGCTAGACCCTCCTGGCTTTCATTTCATGGACTCTATAACATGGAGCAAATCGATCAAAAGTATACTGTATACAACTGAGCAAATGTGACGGTAGAGACATTTTCAAATAAATGCTGTTCTTTAAAACTTTCTATTCATCTTTAGCAAAAATATTAAGCAGCAGGTCTTTAACTTTGATAATAAGAAATGTCTGTTGAGCACCAAGGCAACTTGTTAGAATGATTTCTGATTGCTTTTAAAATTCAGCTGACAAATTCAGCTTTGCAATCACAAGAATAAATGACATTTTAAAATATATTCTAATAGAAAAGTTATTTAAAATTGTAACATTGTTTTACAGTATATTAAAATAATGCAGCTTTAGTGAGGATAACATGCACAAAAACGTTGTCAGGTAGAGTATTAATACACATCAGGGCCATCTTAGGTTTCTCATCTGTTTTCAAGCAGCTACCGAGCACCAAATCTTCCTCATGCTTGAAGCGAAGCCTGTCCGCCTGGGTTTATCAAAGCAGGCACAGACCGCAAACTTTGATTAGACAGAAAGTTTGCGCAGAAGGGCTAGACCATCTGGCACATAAACAAGGACACCCTGTGCCGTGTTATGTTAACTTAGACGATGGTGCATTACACTGAAATCTGTCTCTCCATTAATTTGGGGAACATGCGGCGCCAGAAGAGTTGAACGAGGTGAACTGTCATTCGCCATGCACATTTCCAGAGTTCAATCATCATTATTTTTTTTGAAGTCTGTGGTTCAGTCAGTCTTCTCATACTTTTTAGTTGGCAGTCTGTGCGTGTGGAGAGCATTTTGTTTTGGAAATCTCTAGAGAGCAGAACTCACCACATCAGCATGGAGAGCTCCACGAGAAGAGTTTACCTTGCTTTGATGCAAACGCAGCAGTCATGTCACCTGTCACCCATCAAGCCGACAGCAAAATCCTGTGTTTAAACATTAATGCACCGCTTTTATTTGTGTTTTTGAATTTGTATTTTATAGTTCCTTAAAAAAAAAAAACTCAGTTTCCCACACACTGGGTCCAGATGGGAACTACAGTGCATTCAGAAAGTATTCAAACCCCCCTTTTTACATTTAATGTTCTAGCCTGATACTACAATTGTTTAAATACATTTTTGTTTCTCATTAATTCTACCTCATAATGACAAAGTGAAAACAGAATTTTAGAAGTGTCTGATTTTATTTAAAAGAAAAACTGAAATATCACATTTACATAAGTACTCAAATCCTTTACTCCGTACTTGAAGCACCTTTGGCAGCAATTACAGCCACGAGTATTTTGGGGTATGATGCAACAAGCTTTGCACACCTGGATTGGGGGATTTTCTGTCATTCTTCTTTGCAAATCCTCTCAAGCTCGGTCAGGTTGGATGGGGACCCTCGGTGGACAGCCATTTCCAGGTCTCTCCAGAGATGTTCGATAGGGTTCAAGTCAGGGCTCTGGCTGGGCCACTCTAGGACATTCACAGAGTTGGCCCCAAGCGTTGTCCCCAAGTGTCCGGTGTTGCCTTGGCTGTGTACTCAGGGTCATTATCCTGTTGGAAGGTGAATCTTCTGCCCTGTCTGAGGTTCTGAATGCTCTGGACTGGGTTTCCATTAAGGCTATCTCTATATTTTGGTGCATTGAGGTTTTCTTCTACTCTGACGAGTCCCTCAGTCTCTGCCGCTGAAAAACAGCCCCACAGCATGAGGCTACTACCAGCACACTTTACTTTTGGGATGGTACTCTGCAGGTGATGAGCAGAGCTGGTTCCCTTCAAACATGATGCTTAGAATTGAGGTCCATCGGACCAGAAAATCTTGTTTCTTAGAGTTTGAGGGTTCGTTAGGTGCTGTTTTGTAAATTCCAAGTGTGTTTTCATGCGTCTTCATTCATCTCCACATGATCATGGAGCTCAACTAGAGTGACCATCAGGTTCTTGGTCACCAGTCTAGACAAGCCCCTTCTCCATTAATTGCTCTGGGCTGGGCGACCAGCTCTTGGAAGAGTCCTGGTTGAGCCAAACATCTTCCATTTGAGAATTATGGAAGCCACTGTGCTCTTGGGAATCTTCAGTGCAGCAGAAATGTTCTGTAGCCTTCCCCAGATCTGTGCTGCTATACAGTCCTGTCTCTGAGCTCTGCTGGCAGTTCCTTTGAACTCATGGCTTGGTTTTCGCTCTTATATGCATTTGTGAACTGGGAGGCCTTTTATAGAGAGGTGTGTGCTTTTCCAAATCATGTCCAATCAATTTAATCTATCGCAGGTGGACTCCAATCAAGGTGTAGAAACATCTCGGCAATGATCAAGAGAAATAGGAGGCACCGGAGCTAAATTTCAAGTGTTGTTGCAAAGGGTCTGAATTCTTATGTAAATGTGATATTTCAGTTTTTTTTCTTTTTAATAAATTTACAGACATTTCTAAAATTCTGTTTTCATTTTATGACGTATGGAGTATAGATTAATGAGAAAAAGTTGAAAAGAGTGAATGGGGGTCTGAATACTTTCTGAATGCACTGTACAGACTTCTACAGCATTTACTACAGTCATTTGAGGACTATTCCTCTGACAGGACTATTTTAGATTTATTTGTTTGTGTTTAATCTAAGTAATAATAAGTACTTTATTATTTTATTTTTGTTTTTGTGAATAGGGTACTAATTTATCTAATATATATCACCATACTTCCCTATTAATAACATTTAAGCATTGCAAAAAAAAATGGTATTACAAGTGTTTTTTTAACTCAATATATCAGAAAATACTGTCAATAGCCAAAAATAAAATACATTTTGACCATGTTTTTAGGAATAAGTGTTACCAAAGTGGAGATTTCCAGCTCTGTACAGAAAAATAAATAAGTAAAATAAGCAAAAACAAAAAGTATTTAATGTATGTAAATTTATTTTGGATGTTTTCTTCTGAAAGAAATCTGAAAAAAATTCCCAAAATCTCAAAATCGACCATTACATAACAATGATTTT
Organism: Ptychobarbus kaznakovi; assembly: GCA_027422405.1. Lineage (NCBI taxonomy): Eukaryota > Metazoa > Chordata > Actinopteri > Cypriniformes > Cyprinidae > Ptychobarbus > Ptychobarbus kaznakovi. Next base: position 26,176,896 of record CM049803.1, read on the forward strand.
GCCTTAATTTTTAATTAAGTGTAATATTGGAAATTTTTACATTAATTATTTTTTTTATTTTTTGCCTATTATTTGAAATGATTTCATTTTCATAATTTTATTTCATTATATGACGTATTATAGATTATTGATAACTGGGAACTTTACTAAATTAGTCCAAATATTTAATAAACAAACGCATCGGGTTGGGGATATGCATTCAAATTATGCTGAAATCTCAGGAGATTTTTCCTTTGCTGTGATGTAACAGGGAATCAGGATTCTTCAGAGTGTGTTTAATGTTGCCGTTTGTTGTTTCCTGCAGTTACATAAAGCTAATTGTGCATCATGTGTCATGCTCCTGTAGGAGTCTTGCTGCAGTGTTTTAATGCCTGTGTTTGCGTTGTAGCATCCCAACCCATAGACGTTCGGCTCTGCAAGGGAACGACTCCGAGTACCACGCAGCTGTGTCACATCCCGTGCCCTGTGGAGTGTGAAGTGTCCCCGTGGGGCGCCTGGGGGCCCTGCACCTTTGAGAATTGCGATGAACGGGTTGTGAAAAAAGGTAAACATTGCTGAAACCAATAATATATTCACTGAAAAGAAAGTGTCAAATACTGAGACACAATATTTTACTGTTTTACAGCCAGAATAGAACATTTCCTTTTGATTTAACCAATATCTTATATAATTTTTCCAAAATGCTGCATTATGGCATATCAGCAGAAATTACGCTTTAAACACCTTAATATTTCTCTACTGTACATTGATTATAACTAATTGGCCAATTTTTTATGTAATTAAAGCATTTTCTTTACATTATTTGAACACTATTTTAATGACAGTTAAACACATTTGTCCCCATTATTTTATGCATTTTCAAATGTATTAGATATATTATATATTTACTCATGCGTGCATGTATATGTATATACAGGTAATTTACCAAATTTAAATACGTTTTTTAATAATTTTGTAATAATTATTTAAAAAATGTTCATTGAATGTATGTTTTTTTTTTACATATTACTTTTGTTTTATAGCAAAAGCAGATAACTCCACATTTCATGTTTTAGATAAAGTGGCATTTATAGTTTTTTGCAAATTAACTCTTCATATTCTTATTTTTTGTATATGATGCCTACTCTTTTAAACACTACTGAATTTGTATTGCTTTACATTTGCTTAATTGTAAAAAAAAATGTCAGAATGTACAAAAAGTTCCTAAAAATAGGTTTGATTTAAAAAAAATTATATGAAAAACTATTTCATTTATTGCTTTATAATTGCTTAATTTTAATGAAAAGAAGTCATAAAAGGTCCTAAAAATAGGTTTTGTTTGTTTATTTATTTATTTTTAATGAAAACTGTTTATTTGTTCTTGAGAGTTGTGTAAGATCCACTCTAAAAAAAATCAATACAACGAAAGGTCACGCATCCACCAAAAATCCCCTTAGGACAAGTTGGTTAAAAGTAATTGGGTAAAATGTCATGAAAAATGACATAAATGATGTCACTTTGATATTTTGTCCTAATCCAGTGACATTTTTCACTGTGACTTACAGAAGGCATTATAGAGACAGCTAATAGACCTTTTGTGTCATGTTTATTTGCAGGTTTCAAGTTCAGACGACGTACAATCACTAATTCCCCCACGGGTGGCGAGGGGAACTGTCCTCATCTGGTGGAGGCCGTCCCGTGTGATGATCCCAGCTGTTTTAGCTGGCAGCTGGTCAAGCTACAGGAGTGTATCCCAGAGGAAGACATGGACTGTGGAGAGGGAACACAGACTCCACAGGTCCGCTGCATCAACAGCAACGGTATTAAACACAGGATTACACTGCAAATAAAATCACTTTTTCCAATTTGAACAGTTAAAGACTGTAAATGGCTACAGTAAAAATCAGTTGCCTCCCTTACTATAAAAACTGTAATAGATCTAAAGGGATCATTATTGTCATTTTAAGATAAAAAAGTACATTTAACAGTATTTAAAATTTTATGTCATTTTATAGTTAACATTGAAAAAACTTAAATTTTTGCAATGTAAAACATGTAAATTGACATATCCAGAATGGACGCTTCACTTTTTTTTATTTAAATAATTTTTTCTTCTTAGTTTTTCAGTTATAAGTATGTTTTTCAGTATATAAGTATTTTTCAATTTTATTTATTTAGTTATTTTATTCTATTCTGTATTTTAATCATATTTTTATTTAATTTTAACTAATTGTATTTTATTCCTTTTATTTATTATAATCCTATTATATTTACTTATTTTAATTTGTATTTATTTTAATCTAAATTTTTTTTACTGTAAATTTTAGTCCGTAAAACGTAAAATTTTGCTGCTGTATTTTTCACGCCGCTGCTATTTTTTACAGTAAATTTTACTGCTTTTTTTACAGTGTACTAAAGCACTTTTCGGACGAGATTACTTTGCTAAACAACGTTTGAGTTACAGTTGTTAAAATATGACATCTGTCATTTGTTGATTCAGATGGGATTGGGATCTCTGTTAATACATGCATCATGAATTAAACTTGATTACAATCACGTATGTCTGTGAAACCTCCTCAGGGAAAACTAATCCAATCCAAATAGGGCTTAAGAAAACTGCAACGGGAGCATGTGGTCTTTTTCCAAAAATGCTCAAATAATCTCTTTCGTGAAGCTTGCCAGATGATTCTAGCGCAGAAGCAGGCCAGGAGATTCTCACTTGTGTTCTGACGGCTTCGGTGGCGGATGTCTTTAAAAAGCAGGATTGATTTTGAATCCGGTAATTATCCTCTGGGAATTCAAACACTATCCTGGCGGAGGGCAGCTATATCTCGTCTCTCAGCTGCTGTGTCCGGAACGTTTTCCCTCTCAGCTGGAGCTCTTCACAGGGATAATGCTGCAGAGAGCAGAGGAGTGTAATGTGTAAACATGCTGCTAATGGAGATCGTGTCCTCCTACAGCTCAGCTACTCAATAAAGACAATCTCAGCCGTGCCTGGAGAGACACTTGTATATTTGACTGGCTAAAGATTCGTAAATCGGCCTCTTCAGCAGCAGCATGTTGATGAGGTGTCTTTCTGCAGCGCTATTTAAGAAAATACACTGCTATTTAAAAATTGGGTAAGATTTTTTATATATTTAGAAAGAAATCTCTCATGCTCACCAAGTCTGCATTTATTTGATTTATTAAACAACAACAACATCAGTAATATTGTGAAGTATTAGTACAATTTAAAATAACTGTTTACTAAATAATAATTTGTTACATTTATATGGCGATTTTCTGGGTACTCAAAGCGCTTTACATAGAAGGGGGGATCTCCTCATCCACCACCAATGTGCAGCATCCACCTGGATGATGCGACGGCAGCCATAGTGCGCCAGAACGCCCACCACACACCAGCTTACTGGTGGAGAGGAGACAGTGATGAAGCCAATCAGTGTATGGGATGATTAGGAGGCCATGATGGTCAGAGGCCAATGGGCAAATTTGGCCAGGATGCCGGGGTTACACCCTACTCTTTTTCGAAGGACATCCTGGGATTTTTTTAATGACCACAGAGAGTCAGAACCTCGGTTTAACATCTCATCCAAAGGACGGTGCTTTTTACAGTATAGTGTCCCCGTCACTATACTGGGGTGTTAGGACCCACACAGACCACAGGGTGAGCACCCCCTGCTGGTCTCACTAACACCTCTTCCAGCAGCAACCTAGTTTTCCCAGGAGGTCTCCCATCCAGGTACTGACCAGGCTCAACCCTGCTTAGCTTCAGTAGGCTAACGGTTTTGGGCTACAGAGTGATATGGCTGCTGTCTTAAGTCGCTGAGGTATATTTGTAGCAATAGCCAAAGATACATTGTATGGGTCAAAATTATCGATTATTTTATGCCAAAAATCATTAGAATATTAAGTAGAGATCATGTTCCATGAAGATATTTAGTAAATTTCTTACCGTAAATATATCAAAACTTCATTTTTGATTAGTAATATGCATTGCTAAGAACTTCATTTGGACAACTTTAAAGGCTATTTTCTCAATATTTTGATTTTTTTTTTGCACCCTCAGATTCTCAAATAGTTGTATCTCGGCCAAATATTGTCCAATCCTAACAAAAACCATACATCAATGGAAAGCTTATTTATTCAGCTTTCAGATGATGTATAAATATCAATTTAGAAAAATTTACATAATTTTTAAATATGCTGTTAAAATGTAATATGTAATCATTACACAAATGAAACAACAATAAATGTTTTTGTATTCTTTGAATACAAAGTTAAAAAGAACAGCATTTATTTGAAATAGAAAATATTTTTAACATTATAAATGTCTCTGCTGTCAATTTTGATCAGTTGAGGAACTGAGCTTACTGTTTCCTACCTTTGTATTTGTTACAATCTTTCGATTTGTACTTTAAATAATGTACTGGAAATAGTTTTAGCATGCAAAATCGTCCCAGTACTTTAAAATGTACTACTACTTCATCTAACGTTACGCGTTTTGTGCTTCTACAGCCTTGAAATGTAATACTGCCAGTTGTCTTGGAACTGAGCAGTGTGAAACGAAAGGGCTAATGTACCGCACAAATTTCCAACGTCAGTACTCACTGTCACCCTTTAAATAGTACTGGGAAATAGTTTGCCGTCCCAGTACTGTATTGTCCATTGGCTGAGTACACAGATGAGCTCACACCATTGGCTGAGCAAGTGTTGCTGTGTCAGGATGCTAAAGCAAACAGAGCAATGTTTTGACAGACACATGGTCACAGCGTTCTGACAGTCTTCTGACACACATGAAAACTTGACACCCCTGTTTCTCAAGTCTAAAACACCTCGTTAGTCCTGCTAAATGTTCTCAAAGTTGACAGCTTTGTGCGTTATTTTTGTGCATCTGATCTAGAAAACTGTCATAAATGTGGGTGAACAAAAAATTATGTTTGACGGTCAGTTTTCAAATCTAAAAATGCATGAGATCTCAAAGAAAACGTAATTTTAAGTTTTCTCTGGCCAAGAACCGTCCGACTAAAATATCCAATGAATCACAGTGTGCTTTTATTTCTATCAGCAGGTTTATTTGCAATAGCTTATTACCAAAGCAATAGACATAACTCAAAACATTCAGTGTCTAACCTGGGAAAATTTGGCCAATTCATTCATTCTTACTCGAAAGTGTTCATTTTTAGCAACCCGGTAGCTTGCAAGCCCATAGTTTCAAGGCAAGCTGGTAAAAAGAGCTTGTTTTTCTGTCAGACTCATCTAAAAATATCTGAGGACCAAAATGGATGTTTGAAGCTAATAACAGTGGCAGCTTCCAGAAACTGCTGATGAAACTTTGTGTAATTTCTCACAGTTTTGCCACATTAAGTCTGAAAAAAGATAAACCATCACAGCCTCTACAAGGAAACATCTGCTGTTTTCAAGAAATCCCTCTGTCACGTGACCACTGTCTTTCAGAGTCTGCTGTGTGGCCGTGTGAAATGACATCTATGAAATAATCGTAACGTGCAATAATGTTCTCTAGCATCTGCCGCGTGAGCAATCGAATGCCCCCCGTCTCGCCATAACCTGCCTCTCTGTAGCCGTACGCTGTGGGAGATTGATTCCATCGCGCACTGATTAAAATTGATCTGCTAGTTGTTTTTTTACAGCCAGACTTGGCATCTGCTTCGCTCCGACTGTCTCTGCGAGTGAATGCGTACAATATTGCTTCACAAATGGCCACAGTTCTGACACAGATCGATGTAAATATTGTGTCGCTATCTGCTACAATGAAAACTTGGAGTGTCCCTGCTTTTGATGGAAATATTTATTGGGTGTTTGTGGCTCAGTGCTCAAGCAGAGAGTGTGTTTTTTTCTCCACAGCGTGTCACTGAGCTAAAGCCAAAACTGAGCTGATACTCATCAGATTTGGCTCAAAGTAAAAGATGTGATGAACACCCTTGAGAGAGGCTGTGCGTGGTAATGAACGCTGCCAACCACGGACACGCTGACAACAGTTGCACGTTTTGTTTTTGCCTGTCCTTCAGAACCATCTGTATGACTGCTTTCTACTGATTTTTAGGATGGCACTGTTTCAAAATAGGACAACAGAGGGGTTTGAAATGCATTAAAAGCTTGTCTGGCTGGATCATATTTTGCATTAAGAAAATGTTGCCTAATTTTAGGTCCATTAACATAATTTGCATTGTGGCGTTTATTTTCATGACAGTTAAGAACATTTTACGCCCTAATGTTCATTACCGTACTGCATCTTCTGTATGTTCTTTTTGTAGCTCCCATTATTCTCAATTATGATTTTGTTTGTTTTTTTTTGGACAATATATGCTAATATATGCTTTATATACTTATATAAAGTAATACTTTTTTATATATTAATATTTGTAATGTTTTATATTTACATCATTTTCACTTAAATATTGTAATATTTTATATTTTAAATCAGTTTAATTTCATATTTAAAATGGTAATATTTTATGTTTAATATCAATTTCATGTAATATTTATAATTTTTATATTTTATTTTTAATGATCAAAAATCAATTGGCATTGCAACAAAATAATACTACGTTGGTGTATGAATATATAAGAATTAAGTGACTGATTTATTTATTTTTATTACTTTTTTTGCATTAAAGATATTTTATTGCATTACAGTATTATTGCAATAATTATGGGAGAATGCATGCAAAAATCTAAAAAGTCTTAAAAATAGGCTTGATTGTCTTGCCTTCTTGCTTCTTTTGATATTTGAGATGAATTATGACCCAGACATGTGCTTGACAGGTTATATCAGCTTCACCCTTTGTTGTACAGTATATGACCTACATGTGGGATCAAATACACCAGATGTTACTATTACATAAATTATGAATTTTTAAGTGGATGTTGGTCAAGACCACCTGGGAAACTATATTTATTTTTAAGTACTGTTGAACAATTAATCTTAAATTCCTGTACAGCTATAATTATTTTCATCAGCGAGCTTATGCTGGTGCATCATATGCATCAATGTATCAAGTTTGACAGCATGTATAGTACTGTACGGTAGATCTGGAAGAATAGTGCTTAATTAATCTGAAACACGTTTTAAACCCACACATGTTTTGTGCTTCAGGTACCGAGGTGGAAAAGGAGATGTGTGCGGATGAGGTCTCCCCTTCATCTGTGCCCTGTGTGGTTCCCTGCCCTAAAGACTGCTCTCTCAGTCTCTGGACTGAATGGTCCACCTGCTCCCAGACCTGCTCCAGCAAAACCGCAGAGGGCAAGCAGATGAGAACCCGAGCCATACTGGCTTACAATGCAGGAGAAGGTACAGAAGATGAAACTCAGACAATATTAACGCTAAACACATCGACAGAAACAGTACTAAACAATACAAATACTTACAGATTTTAGGCCAAAATATATGATCATTATATGGGAACACTTTAGATTAGGGGACACTGTTCGTGCTTATGCCATGTGCTGTGATAAATTATATATAATACAATGACCTTCATACATTACTAAATACTGTTTGGGGTGTCTCTAACAAGCTGACATGCAAAAACCTTGCAATTTGCTGTGGTCTGTAGTGCATAAGATTAGCCTAAATAAGCTGACGGGAAACCGTCAAGGAAAGACTGCCGTTCCACAAGGGTGGAGTTTTTCAACCTAAAACTGTCTGAGATTCTGATGGATGACTCCTGCGCTGTGACATCACCCACAGTCAGTGTCCCGAGGCTCTTAAATCCACTTCATCTGTTCCAGCGAGGCTTAAGTGTCAGTTTACATGAGTGGGGCTACAGAGCGTTCCAATCAAAGAGAAACCCAGTTCACAAACGACTTTAACTTCTGTAATCAGATGTAATTCAGAATCCAATTCAACAAATGTGATTATTATCCATCAGGAATTAAAAGGATTGTGTAAAGTAGGAATTACATGTCAGAAGAGAAGTTTTAAAGGGATACTCCACCCCAAAATTAAAATTGTGTCATTAATCACTTACCCCCATGTCGTTCCAAACCTGTAGAAGCTTCGTTCGTCTTCAGAACACAATTTAAGATATTTTAGATGAAAACCGGGAGGCTTGTGACTGTCCCATTGACTGCCAAGTAATTTTCACGGTCAAAGTCCAGAAATGTATGGAAAGCATCGTCAGGATACTCTATCTGCCATCAGTGGTTCAATATGAATTTTATGATGCGACGAGAATACTTTTTGTACGCAAAGAAAATTAAAATAATGACTTTTTTTCAACAATTTGTCTCCTCTGTGTCTCTTTGCGTCAGCCGAGTGCCATTTTAGAGATTATCCACTGAACGCAAGCAGCATACGCTCTCCTGTATCCACCTCAACGAAAGGATACGTACTCTGTGTATTTACACTTTGATTTGAACGGAAATAGCGCATCCTTGTGTTGCGGCTGATACAGAAGAGCGTACGCAGTTTGCGTTCAGTGGATAATCTCTAAAATAGCGCTACGGAGAGACACAGAGGAGACGAAATTGTTGAAAAACCAGTCATTATTTTTATTTTCTTCGCATACAAAAAGTATTCTCGTCCACTGATGGCAGATGGACTATTTTGACGATGTATTTTATACTTTTATGTGCCTCAACAGTGTTATTTACTTGGCAGTCAATGGGAGACACAAGCCTCCCGGTTTTCATCTAAAATATCTTAAATTGTGTTCTGAAGACAAACGAAGCTTTTACGGGTTTGGAACGACATGGAGTAAGTGATTAATGACACAATAATTGTCAGAAGAAATCCTCTTTAGTTAGTTAGTTGGTTGGTTTGTGAGCTTGTTAGTTATTTTATTAGAGAACCTTTAGAGAAAATATATCTAAAAATGTTTGGTTTTATGTTTTTGAGTATCTTATTTGATACATCAGGCTTTTATGGCCCATATAGAGTATGTTATTGGACAATATTGAATTCGTACTCAAGAAATAAAACAGCTATCAGTAAGAAAGTATGAACAAAAAGGCATGTATCAGATTGTGTGCAACACGTTTATATAAATAATGTTTATAATTTAGAGGTTTTAGACATTTGTGTATCAAATATGATAAAGTTGAAAATGGCTGCACATTTTCTCCTCATTAGTCATTTGTGGTACATATACTTCTCAGTGAAGTCCATATTGAATTATTGCTGTGCTTTCTCCACAGTGACGTCAATGGTAGTGGCATGGATTACAGTTATGGAGGGTAACACGTCAAAACATCTCATGGTTTTATGGCCTGTAGAGTAGTTTTCCTGTAGAAGTCTGCTTAGATTTGTTTGGATGGTTTGAAGTAGCCGCTAAGTCTTGTCTTTTCTTACTGTTGATTATTTTATTGTTACTCAAATATGTAAAACTTAGTACTAGTCGAGTAGATCTTGAAATATTTACTCGTACCACTGCTTGTCTTAAGTTAAATGCGAAGCCGCTCATAACTTTTGCTTTATCTCAAGGTCTTACAAGGGTTCCGAAGTTTCCTGAGCTCTATGGTACAGTTGCTTTCTTTTCATCTCTTGTGTGCAGTTTGTAGATTTAGATGTGCAATAAATAGCTTGTGTTTGAGTATGTATAGGGTTAGAAAGTGTTAACGGAGGCTTTTATTCTTGGTCTTGTTTTCACAAGTTTAATGTTGCATCCGCAGAGAATATAGATGAAGAAAGTGAGATCTTGCGCTTGGATGCATTTGCTTCCAAAGCACCATTTTCCTCTAAAGTAACTGTGTTTTTGAGCGATGAGTTGAGTGTTGCCCTTTGGGAGGCGGGTAGATTTATGTGACGATGAGTCTATGCACCATGCTTTCTGTGCTAGACATCTGCTTGACGTCTGACGTAAGATGCCAAATGCAGCCGTTCATGCAGCGGGACTTTATACATTATGCATGTTCTTGAGAGTCCATTTGTGAACAAGTCAGCAGAATTATGAAACTCATACTGTAAACACGAACAAGTTATAGTCCTCTGGGTCTCTTATGAAACTGATATAGCTCATTGCAAAAAGCCAGAAATATACTTGTGCATTAGTATGTGAACGCAGACATTTCTTGCTAGGCAAACTTATAAGCATATTGTTGAGAGAGCATTCAGAATGCTATATACAGATATTATACAATATACAGAATCAACCAAATAATATACAGAATCAACCAAATAATATACAGAATTAACCAAATTTGCCATAAGTTGAATATATTAAGTTTCTACAATATATAAATATATTGTAGAAACTTAGTTTCCTGTAAAGCTGCTTTGCAATAATTGTATCATAAATAGCACTATATAAATAATCTTGAATTGAATTGAATTGAACTGAATGCAGTTCATAGTGCTGTGCATGCATTGCTTTCTCATGTTGTAGCATGTGTCACTTCTGTGGTCAGTTTAGTCTTTCTGATCAGAAACTGTTATGTGGAGCAATAGATTGATCTTAAATTTGCTGAAGTTGACATGTTTTTATCTAGCTACTTGAATAATAACATATACAATTTAATGGCCCAAACATTTTAAAGCAGCGCTGTGAGGTGGACAACAATTTGATGTATTTTATATTATTATTATTTTTTTTTTCACAAGCCATTCTTGATATTGTATTTAATCATTGTTATTTAAATATAATAATAATAACAATAGTTTGATAATCATATAATAACATCTATAATAATTATATATAATAAATTAATGGTAATTACTTTTTAAATATAAACCTCTTTTTAAAGCTGATTATTTAAGTTCTTGAAACATTTAAAACTTGAGCTTTAGTAATAATTAGCTTTTATTTTACAATTTTAGTGTTAAGATTAATTATCAGCTTAATTATTGTCTCCTGTATTGTTCACATTTTCTATATTGGTCAGTTTAATGTGCTTTTATTGCAGAAAATTATTAAAATAAAACTGTAATTTTGATCCCTGGAAAAATTATGGAAACAAAATATTAAAAGCCATCAAATTTTCTATAGTGAATATAAATGCTTTTTGTTTATGTGTACTGTTTATGTATTGTCATATCGGATATTTTGTTCACTAATAAATTACACAGAAATACCTATGTATTTTATTTTATTTTAGTTATCTTTGGACAGGTTTCGGGTTAAAGACATTTTAGATATATTTTGTACAATCAAAAAGCAATCAGTACTATTAATATTATTTTTATATAAATATACTGTTTATTAAATTCAAATTAAGGCATAACATTTTCAGGCATTGTATTTATCCCTGATTTTTAGACCATTATTCAACAAAACCCAAATAGTGATTTATTTCTATTCTGAATTGTCTTTGCTGTTAGCATAAACGTAGCACAATAATTAATATTATGTACCAGCCATCCCATATATGTTTGCATACTTTGCGTTTTGCATATTTCTGGCTTAACACCTGATCATGAGGTTTCATTTCACGAAATCAATTCATTAAAAACACCCACAGAAACGTGCTTTCTTTGATTGCAGAACATCTTCTGAAAAGCTCAATGTCAAGATTCTGTGGAGGCGTTCACAACGCTGCACAGTTCAGCTTCATGGAGACATAAACATGTTCCTGTGGGAAGACCACAAATACTCATTTAGGATTTTCACACTTCGGTTTGTTCATTCTTAACACTGAGTGTTTTACACTCTTCATACTTTACCCTGGGTTAGTAATTCATGATAATAGACGTTGAAGTTTCACGCTGTACTTTTGTAAACCCTGGCTTGCTTGCTTGCTTGTTTGCATATTTATGACTTTAATAACATTGATTTAGGAGTTTACTTCAGATGCTGAACAGTTTTACTTACTGCGGCTATGCAAAGTGCATGAATATTTTATGAGCTAAGCACGGAGGAGGTTTATGATTGGTTGTCTGTTGCTAAACGGCAGTGTTTCTATACTTTATATGGGAAGATTTTAATTTAGTTTCATTCTTCTGTCCCCTGAATATTATAATTTTTTTATTTTACAGTAAATCCTTTTATAAAAAGAATGCATATCATTTACAGTAGCTTTAAAGTTTAGTTTGCACTAACAACATAACTGTTGACTTTCTTCTTCTCTATAATAATTAAGCAATTTTGGAAATGAGCATGATCAAACATATTGTGGAGTGGAGGCTGGGTGGAGTACACCTGGATACCACATTATACTTGAAGGCTCATCAAAGCCATGATCAAATCTTTTTTTAAGGACATGTGATAAATGTTTTGACAGATGAAACCTTGTTTAAAGAAGTATGATTTTTCAAAGTATCAAAAGTGCCTTGAACTGAAGAATCATGTTTTGGCATCACAAATCAGGGCACACAATTACAAGAAAGAGCCTTGGTTACCTAGGGCTTAAAGAAAGTGTGAAAAGCCCTATTACTAGCCTTCAACTCAATGCCCAATATAAACACAATAATCACCTGTTAAATGGATCTGACAGTCAGATCCAATAGCTATACTTTGTGCATTATAGAGTTAAAGCAGGCAGACATATTCACTCACTTCCTCTCACAAAGCTCTTGCTGTCCTCTGAGAATGAGAGCGCTTTGATTCACAGGCCCACTGGGCTGCTCTGTCATCTGCAAACCTGTAAATGTCAGCAATTATTTAGACACACCGCGCCGTTCTCCGCCGGCTGCATCGACTATCTGCCACTCGTGAGGAATTAGGAGGCGGCAATTATGTGGAGTGTTTCATCTTAATCAATTTACAACAAGTTTAAGCTACTGGAGACGACGGCGTTATGTTGAGATTTGAGAAAATGAACACTTGACCTGTCTCGCTCCAGTGAACGCAAGCAAGAAAAAATAACAAGGAAGAAAAGACATTTTCATATGCATTTGCAAGGCTAAAATTATCTATGCAAAATCATTTTTAATTCCAGTATATTTTTAAGTTTTCAGTTGTCATTTTTTTAAATCATGTATATTATATGTATTTTGGTATAGTGGCCCATGGTGGCGGTGGGGATATGGTATGTTATGGACAACGAACACAGGTGCATTTTATTGATGGTATTTTGAATGCACAGAGATACCGTGACGAGATCCTGAGGCCTCATCACCTCATGTTGCAGCATGATAATGCACAGCCCCATGTTGCAAGGATCTGTACAGAATTCCTGGAAGCTGAAAACATCCAAGTTCTTGCATGGCCAGCATACTCACCGGACATACCCCCCATTGAGCATGTTTGGGATGCTCTGGATCGGCGTATACGACAGTGTGTTCTAGTTCTTTCCAATATCCAGCAACTTCGCACAGCCATTGAAGAGGAGTGGACCAACATGCCACAGACCACAATCAACAACCTGATCAACTCTATGCGAAAGAGAAGTGCTGCACTGAGCGAGGCTGACTGGTTTTCAGACCCCCCCCCCCCAATTCAGTAAAACTGCACATATTTAGAGTGGCCATTTATTGTGGCTAGCCTAAGGCACACCTGTGCAATAATCATGCTGTCTAATCAGCATCTTGATATGCCACACCTGTGAGGTGGATGGATTATCTCGGCAAAGGAGAAGTGCTCACTAACACAGATTTAGACAGATTTGTGAACAATATTTGATAGAAATAGGCCTTTTGTGTAATAGAAAAAGTTTTAGATCTTTGAGTTCAGCTCATGAAAAATGGGGGCAAAAACAAAAGTGTTACATTTATAATTTTGTTCAGTGTATGCAAATATATTATTCAGTAAGGATGTATTAAGCTGATCAGACCGACAAAAGATTTCAAATCAATGCTGCTCTTTTAAATATTCTGTTCATCAAAGAATCCTGAAAAAGTATAAAATATTTAATTACAAAAATATGATACACAACTGTATTCCACATTGATGATGATAATAATAAATGTTTCTTGAGCAGCAGATCATATTAGAATGATTTCTGAAGGATCATGTGACACTGAAGACTGGAGTAATGATGCTGAAAATTAAGCTTTGCATCACAGATATAAATTACATTTTTGAATGTATTTAAATAGAAAATAATTATTTTAAAAAGTAATATTTCACAAAAAAAATTTTTAATCAAATAAATACAACCTTGATGAGAAAAAGAAACTTCTTCTCAAAAAATGTTACCTAAGCATAGTGACATTTCTGGATATTTATTATTTTCTTCTCCTGAGTTGATGTGCATCTTGAACACTTCCAGTGTGGAGATCCTCGAGCTGTGGTGGTGTGACGTGAAGTGTAGTGTAGACACGTGTCTAACCTAATGCATGTCTTCACACTCCTGCAGGAGGTTCCAGCTGTCCGAACACCAGTGCCCTGCAGGAGGTGCGGAACTGTAATGAGCATCCGTGTATCGTGTACCACTGGCAGACGGGCCCCTGGGGACAGTGCGTGGAGGACACCACCACATCCACCCTCAATACCTCCTCCAGCGCAGACAAGTCCACCTGCACCATGGGTGTGCAAACGCGCAAGGTCATCTGCGTAAAAGTCAACGTCGGACAGGTGCCGCCCAAAAAGTAAGTCTGCGTGCACGTTCTAGAGGCCATTTTTAGTTGTTTTCCCTACTCTGAAGAATTCTGTATGTAAATGACTTCTTGCATGTGAAATGAGCTACAATCTCGCAGGTTGTGGATTTGCTATCAGCTCCAATATAATTTGCATTGCATAATCCTTCAACAACTTCCTTTTTATTGAGGTGTTTTTAATTGATGTTCCATGTTTCAAAACACTGGATAGCTATTAATATGTAAACATGGGCAGTCACATGTTATTGTACTTATGGTTGAGAAGTTCCTTAATATGGCAGAATATCTTTTTTTAGATCGTCAAAATGACATAAGAAATAAAATGTTCTATTGGATAAAAAAATGAAGTCTACATAAAAAGTGAATTAAATAAGTAATTTTTATTTATTTAATTTATTTTGAAATGTGGCATTATTTTCATGACAAATTCCCATTACTGTAATGTGTCATGTATGAATGTATAAAAAAATATTTTTTTCGTTTTTTCATTATTTATATATATTGTATATTACTTTTTATACATATACTTAATTTTATTTAATATACATATTTTATTTAAAATAAAATTAATTATTTAAAATAAACATTTATATACATTTAAAAAAATAAAAATAAATATTTTAAAATTGACTTTTAATGTGTATTGTTATACCTCTTTCTTTCTTTTTTCTTTCTTTCTTTCTTTCTTTCTTTCTTTCTTTCTTTTTCTTTCTTTCTTTCACTTTTTGTGTTATTCGTTATATCTTCATAGCTCTAATATAGTATAAAATAATTACATTTCTTCATTTTCCTTTTTTATTTAAATCTGATACATTTTTTAAATCTTTAAAAATTAAATAATTTTAAAGGCAGAGCAATTAAAATGTTCTGCATTACAGTAATGAGAATGCATTGTTTTTTATCATAATAACAATGTGATGCTTAATTCACATGCAAAACATGTAGGCCCTAAATTGGTCCTAAGATAGTCTTTAATCATCTTTTTACACATGTCATTTCTGCTTTGTACTTTTGGAAATATTCTGGACATATTGATGACAGAATTCATGACATGTTTTGTTATTTCGTGATGCAATATTACCATGTGTTATTATGATGTAATCACATATGGCGTGAATCATACCTCAACTCGAGTGGAGAATTGTTCAGAAGAAGATGGATTGCTTGTGTTTGAGTGGCAGATTGTAATTGCTCTACACATGTCTGCGTGCTCACAAACCCTATCATTCCACTGCAGGCAAACGAGCTGCTGAAAGCCCAATAAACATGGAGTCACAAACAGGCTAATTAGCACACTCATTTTCAGACTGCCTAATTTCCTATTGATGATAATAGTGGTAATTAAGAGGGTTTGATTCTTTAATGCATTTTAATCACCTCTATATGAGAGGCCTCTTGAGGCTTAGCACAAACAAACCCCTAAAAATACATCATTGATCCACTTAGACGTTGTCCTCCTGACAGTCCTTTGTGGAAACAATAGCAGTGTTTTTTTTGGCATAGACAAATAGAGGCTTAGCTATTATATTGCATTTTCCACTGGCTTTTTACCACTTCAAGGAGCAGAAAGTTGTGTTCTTGTCTAGACAGCGTAGGTTGCAAAAGTGCAGTTTGATGAAGTGTTAAATTTTAGGACTGCAAAAAAGAAATAATTTTCAAACACTCAAGTCATTTTTCAATGTTCATAATGGTGTAGAAAAAGTATTGTTACTGAGTTTTACTTCTGTGATGTATGGAAGCCCTTTTCCACGACAGAATAAAAAAAATGAAATAATGTAATTGCGACTGTTTATCTAATAATTCAGACTTTATTCTCAAAATTCAAAGTTTGTATCTCACATTTCAGACTTTTTCTCGCAATATTGAGAGATATGAACTCAGAATTTTTAGATCTAAACATAGAAATCTGACATTGTTCCTTTACAAAATTTACATTTCGCAATTCCCTTTTTTAATTCTGGGTTTACAACTTGCTATTCTTTTTTTTTTTTTTTTTTGCCACAGAGTAAAAAAAAATTAATTGCTACTTTTCATCTCACAATTCAGATTTTTTTTAATGTTGCAATTGCAAGTTTATATCTTACTATTCAGACTTTTTTCAGAATTTCAAGTTTATACTTTGTCTAAAAATTCTGAGTTTATATCTCACAATTCAGTTTTTTTGTTGTCACCCTGAAATAAAATAATTTTGACTTTCCTCACAATTATTAATTTTTTTCTCGCAATTCTGAGTTTGTATCTTACAAGTCAGACTTTTTTCTCACAATTTTTCTCAGAATTGCGAGATATACATTTATAATTACAATTCCATGTTTATATCTAAAAATTATGTTTACATCTCACAATTTATTTATTTATTTTTGGTCATAATTCTGGGTTTATATCTTACCATTCTGTTTAAAAATAAAATAAATAAATACAAATAAAAAGGTAAGTGCTAAGTTTATATTTCAATTCAGACTTTTTCAGAATTCATGTTCAAAATTTATGTTTCACAATTCTGCCTTGATATCTTGCAATTCCATGTTTATATCTAAAAAAATAAATATTTTTTTTTTATCATGAGATAAAAAGGGCATTTCGACTTTTTTTCTTACAGTTCTTACATTTTTCTTTCACTTGTGAGTTTATATTTCACAATTCTTCATTTATAACATGCAGCATTTGGGCGTTATACTTTATACTAGTATGTATTCATATTGCTGGAAGTGGGGTTGATAATGAGAGATTCGGAGGTGTAGTTGCTATATTTTGATGAATGATTACGATTGTAGTCATGTCTATTCTATGGAATAGCATGTGGTATAATTCATATAAGATCAGAAATGTGTATTCAAAATCAAAATGATACATTTGACTTCATTTGTCTGCATTTGTTACCCCAAATATGTTGTATTGTTTACGTGGCTCCAGAGGCATTTGGTGTGACCCAAAACAAAATCAAAATTCATATCCGCTCTCAGACCTGCATTTCATTTTGAATATCTTGTCTAGACCTGCTCACAGTAAATCATAATTCAAGTTTTTGCCCAGGTCTGGGGCAGGCAGAGCATACGCCGGTTTTCCTACCCTGAGCCACTTTGTGTCACTCACAGCATCAGAGTGAGAGAAAACGCACACACACACACACACACACACACACACACACACACACACACACACACACACACACACACACACACACACACACACACACACACACACACACACACACACACACACACACACACACACACACACACACAGACAGCGATGTTAAAGCTCAGAGCCCGGACCTTTGATGCATCTCACAGTAACTGACAACTGCTGCTGCCATTCAGGTTTATCTCTCGCTCTGACAGCTTAGAGAAGCTAGTTGTTTTTTAGGATACTTTTACAGACAGTATAGTGAGCAAAGAGCAGGAAACACACGTCAAGAGCATGTGTCACAACAGAGACAGACAGTACAAGAAGGAAGAGCGTTTGTAACACTTAATACTTAAGGTTTTCACACAAGATACACGTTATGTTTTAGCAGCAGCAAGATGAGATGTTGCATTTTTATGAAGTTGCATTTCATTTGTTTTTGTTGTCAACTAAACCTAATTTTCAGTAATTGTAATAAAGGGGAAATAAAATAAAATATGAATATTAGATGAAAAACTTACAAAAATAATACGTTTAGCAGGCTAACTGAAATAAGCTTCTCTTGAGGAACTAAAACTGAAATAAAATTAAACTTAAATAAACTAAATTAAAAAAAGAAAATGTTTGATAGATAGATTTGATATTTCAACAAGATTTTGCATTTTTATGAAATTAATTTGTTTGGGATTATTTGGACGCATGCAGCGTTTAAAATGTATGAGTGTTTTTTTATTGTTAACAAAAACTCTAATTTAATTTTCAGTAATTGAAATAAAGCAGGAATTAAATATAAATAGATTTTTTTTAAATGATAAATGCCATATTTGCTAACTGAAAGAAACTTATGTTGAAGAACTAAAAATAAATTAAAAACAAATAACAAACATAACAATAGAATAAAAACTAGTGCTGTCAAATGATTAATTGTGATTAATCGCATCCAAAATAAAAGTATTTGTTTACATAATATATGTATGTGTACTGTGTATATTCATATTCAGAGTCATATTTATATAAATACTAACACATGCATGCATATATTTAAGATCAATGTGTTATGTTTATATATTAAATATATTTATTATAATATAAATGAAATGAATATATATAAATTCTATGAGTATTGTCTGTGCGTTGTTGTTGTCTCGGTGCACTGGAAGCTTGTCTCATAAACAAATTCATTGTATGTGCAAGCATACTTGGCAATAAAGCTCTTTCTGATTATGATAAATATATACATGTAAATACATAGTTTTCATATATACTGTGCATGTGTGTATTTAGATATACATAATAAATATACACAGTATATATATTTTGTGTATATATATATAATATTATAGAAATAATCCTAAAATAACACTGGAATGAGCATATGCATTAATTTAAAAGAAGATGAAGATGCTGCATTGATTCATAGTCGAATATTATTGTATTATATTATATTATATGATTGATTTATTTCCCCATTTAAGTAGACAGGAGCTGTACTTGCACGACTTGTTCCTACGATAGTTCTGGTTATTTAATTTGCTTATCAAGTCACAAAAGTTGTACTTTAAACGAGTATCCTGTTAGAAGTGATTAACAATACGCAGACAGCGTTATAATAGTATTTCCAGGAACTCTAATGAGCTACTTCAGTAAAACCTTCAAGGAAATGTGATCCCTCACTTCACGCTGCTGCTAGTTATGACAGTTAATCCTAATTGAAAAATAATGACAACTTAGAGAGGGCAAAGGGACGATGCATTGTTCTTCCTCATGGTTAAATGTATGAGCTGTTTTTTTAATGGTGCTGTTGGAATATTACCAAGCCTTATTCAAAACAAATTAGCTTTACATTTTTAATGAGTCATTTCCGTATGTGATATTGCACTCTTAACCAATTGTAGCAGGTTAGGCATTAAATAGTTGAGCCAGTGCCGGTCTTGAAAGGTTGCTAATGCTCTGTCAGAAATGTACCCAATCTCCAGGAGAGCCCTGCACACCCAAACCGGATTTGTTTCTCTGGTAGGATTTATCGCTTCTGTTATTGGTATTACGAAATATTGTGGCAGATTTGCAACCCTCATGAAACATGGAGCACATGGCGACTGGCATCGCAGCGTGCCGGAGCCTGGAGGATTTGATCAGAGATCAGATTACCCAGTGTCCCTCCGCTGGACTGCTGCATCCCTGTTTATCTTTATCCCGGGGAATTCGACCGAGCCGGAGCGGTGCTTAAAATACAGGAGCAGATTAAAGCTAACCCCTGATCTTAAATTGAGGAGTTGTAACAGTGATAAAAGAAGAGTAATACCCAGTGACTGACTACTGTAACAGGAGAGGTCTTATCTGCCTCGTCTGGCCGGTACATAATGCAGCCGCGGAGCAGGGAAAATACGATTGGAAAAAAAGAAGCATTGTTGTGATACAGATGCTGCTGAGCTTTGCTCTGCAAGGATTCTGATGCAATCCATTGTGGAGTTGGGCTGGGCAATATAACTAAAACAATAAAGCTGAAACTAGAATAGCTATAAAAAAAATGCATCTAGATTTTTTCCTGTCCTTTGATACTTCTCAGTATTTAGAGCAGGGTTCCTCAAATCTTTCCCTGGAGGGCCAATCTGCTGCAGAGTTTAGCTCCAACCCTGATCAAACTCACCTACCTGTGTTTTTTAATGATAGTGAAGATGCTGATTAGCATGCTCAGGTGTGTTTGATTAGGGTTAGAGCTAAGATTTGAGGATGGCTGATTTAGAGTTTGGATGTGATTTGAGTTAGGCCTGGGCGATATGAGCAAAAATGAATATACCGGTATTGTTTGGCTGATTTGCGGTATACGGTATATATCTCGGTATTTTGTATTTGGATTAAACAAATAAAGTGAATGTAAGGATGCAGGCATATATTATGTGCAAAAAAGGGTTAAAATCACATTTTATTCTAACATTGTAACATTGCCATCTAAAAACTAAAATAATGCTTTTAAAGCAGAAGTTAAATTTACTAAAATAAAAATCCCAAAAATCACATTTTGATTACCCCATTACACTTTACAGTCAGTGCTATCATGCACATACACTTATATATTTCAGCAAAATGTATATTTTAGTCCGAGTTATTTCATTGAGCTCCGTCTGTTTGGCACGCATGCGCACGGCGGCGCTCATTCTGAAGTTTAGCGGAGAATCACAAAGCAAAAGCTCATGCACTTCTGACAGCTAAATGGAAATATTTCCATGGCTTTCTAACATTTACAGATGGAGAATATACCTGTGAGATGTAAGTTATGCATTAAGGAAAACAGCACATCTCAAACACATTAAACAGCACGAGTAGCGTCTCTGTCAGTGGCACACGCAGCCTTTCTATCAGAGCGTCTGACGGAGCAAGCGTGAGCCGCTTTAAACTTACACTATATAAACTATAAGCTACTATATCTTTCGAGGTTTTTTTAAAGCCCTTCATATAAAGCATGTCACATGTTTAGAACAAATTGTATTATGCACTTTCCCACATTGCTTTTCACTTTTTTTTACTACAGTGCAATAGACAACAATATTCTTTTTTTTGCAGTGTGATCAGGAGGGGGGGGGGGGGGAATTATAATAAAAATTCTATATTGTAGAGGTTGGGAGCAAAAATTACAAGCCTTATGTTTTGGGGAAACAGAAAACTATCATGTTGCTAATAGAAGACATTTACCTTTTATTCTTTACAGTTTCTTTACTTGGTCTTTAAAAGGTCTTAAATCTTAATACACAAATAAATGCCGTG
Organism: Ptychobarbus kaznakovi; assembly: GCA_027422405.1. NCBI lineage: Eukaryota > Metazoa > Chordata > Actinopteri > Cypriniformes > Cyprinidae > Ptychobarbus > Ptychobarbus kaznakovi. Next base: position 26,198,194 of record CM049803.1, read on the forward strand.
TGGAGACTAAATCTGAGAGTTGATATAATGAATTGAAGTGGAAAGTTTGAATTGACTTAACTTCCAATAACTCCATTCTAATGCCGTTTATCTAGTTTTCTGAGATGCAGTGTGCATTTCAGTACTGATTATTTTGTAAACCAGTGAATGTAATGCTTTACAAAGAAGTTATTGAAGGATGGAGCAGTTAAAAAAGTATATTGGAAGAAGTATGTGTTGAACAAAGATAGTGTTTCTCAAACATCTTAAGGGCACAAGCACAGCAGTAATGGCCTGTTTCAATTGAAGGGTCAGAGAGGAAGAGCAGAAAATGATGTGAAAACCTTGACTAAAACAGTCAGTGCTACTCAGAGGAAAAAAAATATTCTACAAAACATCCATTAGAAGAGCTTTTTTGGCCCTGTGTAAAGTGAAAGTGTTTGAATAGTGTGCTCAGGTGACCTGCTGTAGTTAAGTCTGATAATGGATCTCGTTTAAAAGTGTGACACAGCTTTCTCTTATCCACCTGCTTCCTGTGATCAAAACACATGTTGCGTTGAGTGTCCTGCTGATCTCTCAGTGTCTGTGTGATGTTTCAGATGTCCTGAAGCCCCTCGGCCGGAGTCCGTGAGACCCTGTCGACTGCCCTGCAAGAGAGACTGTATAGTCACACCCTTCAGTGAATGGACTGAGTGCCCCACTTCCTGTGAAGCAGGTACACCGCATCTGTCCATCCAGCCATCCTAATATCTATTGTTTTAACATTATATGTATCTTATATCTGTCGTTTGTTCATTATATCTGCCTATTGTTATATATATATATATATATATCTGTCTATCCATATCCATTGTGTCATTTTTCTATCCATCCCTCCGTCCGTCCATCCATCTATCCATCTACTGTATGTCTGTCTGTCTGTTGTTCTATCCATCTTACCCATTGTTCCTTATATCTATCTATTTATCATTTATTATATATATATATATATATATATATGTTCATTTGTTCTATCTGTCATTTGTTCATTCTTCCTATTGTTCTATCTATCTATCTATCTATCTGTCTATCTATCTATCTATCTATCTATCTATCTATCTATCTATCTATCTATCTATCTATCTATCTATCTATCTATCTATCTATCTATCTATCTATCTATCTATCTATCTATCTATCTATCTATCTATCTATCGTTTGATCATTATATCTATGATTCGTTCATTGCATCGTTTGTTCTATCCATTATTATATGTATCTATCCATCGTTTGTTGTGTTTATATCTCTATATCTATATTTCTCTTATCTCTCCATATACCAATTATTAATTCATTATGTCTGTCTATCTATCTTTCAATCAATCATTCTTCATTCTGTCATTCTCATTCATCCATCATCATTAAATCTGTAGTTTTTAACATTATATGTATCATATATTTTTATCTATCGTTTGTATATCTATCTATCCATTGTTCATTATAGTTGTCAGTTTTTTGTACATTCTATCTATCATTCTGTCAGTTGTTCTGTCTGTCTGTCTGTCTGTCTGTCTGTCTGTCTGTCTGTCTGTCTGTCTGTCTGTCTGTCTGTCTGTCTGTCTGTCTGTCTGTCTGTCTGTCTGTCTGTCTGTCTATCGTTCTGTCTGTCTGTCTGTCTGTATCGTTCTGTCTGTCTGTCTGTCTGTCTGTCTGTCTGTCTGTCTGTCTGTCTGTCTGTCTGTCTGTCTGTCTCTGTCTGTCTGTCTGTCTGTCTGTCTGTCTGTCTGTCTGTCTCGTTCTGTCTGTCTGTCTGTCTGTCTGTCTGTCTATCGTTCTGTTGTCTGTCTGTCTGTCTGTGTCTGTCTGTCTGTCTGTCGTCTGTCTGTCTGTCTGTCTTCTGTCTGTCTGTCTGTCTGTCTGTCTGTCTGTCTGTCTGTCTGTCTGTCTGTCTGTCTGTCTGTCTGTCTGTCTGTCTGTCTGTCTGTCTGTCTGTCTGTCTGTCTGTCTGTCTGTCTGTCTGTCTGTCTGTCTGTCTGTCTGTCTGTCTGTCTGTCTGTCTGCCTGTATGTCTGTGTATCGTTCTGTCTGTCTGTCTGTCTGTCTGTCTGTCTGTCTGTCTGTCTGTCTGTCTGTCTGTCTGTCTGTCTGTCTGTCTGTCTGTCTGTCTGTCTGTCTGTCTGTCTGTCTGTCTGTCTAGTATAATTCGTCATGATATTAAGTTAGTATTTGAAACGACAGGTGTGAATGGGCAGAAGGATAAACAGTTTCACTACCGAGTGATCATCCAGATGCCAGCTAATGGAGGTCAGGAGTGTCCAGACGTCCTTTATGAAGAGAAAGACTGTGCGACTCCATCTGTCTGTCCGGGTTACAGGTACAGCTTCACCCACGAGCACAGCCTCTGCACTATCAGCTATTCTGTGCTGGATTTCACATCTATTGACATTCAGGATAGATATTTGCTAAAACTGACCTTCTCGAGTAAATAAAGATATGTTCACTTATAGGAATAATTCACCCCAGAATGAAGATTCTGGCATTATTTGCTCAACCTCTTGTCATTTAAAACCTGTAAAACCCTTATGCAGTTTTTTTTTTCTCAGTAGTGAAATGGTTAATCCTGATGAAAAGAAAGAAGTTAAATAAAATGTTATCAGATTGTGGGCAGCTTAATTCAAATGAGTTCATTTTCCAAGACAGTGGGTTTCTCGATATTTTTTGAAGTTAAGGCAGCTAATTAGGATTTCCAGTGCACTAACTGATCTACTTCTACCAGTAATTATAATGATATCCCTTTGAAATTGCAGGTGGAAAACACACAAGTGGCGTAAATGTCAGCTGGTCCCGTGGAGCATCCGCAGAGACCTTAAAGGAGCTCAGGAGAACTGTGGAGCTGGAGTCCAAACTAGAGGTACGTCAGCTGTCATGTTACACACTCACATTCACTAAACACAATCACCTGTGTCTTATTCACTAGCCGCCTGCAGTCGAGAATTACAGTGTGCAAAATGCATTCAACACAGAATTTGTGCATATTTACATAATTATTTTAATCGGATGCTAAAGCAACTCGGGCAGAGTGTGCACAATTTATTCTTAGTGATTTCCGGCCACAGTGTCCAAATACTGTTTCTGTAGCTGTGAAATCTTATGCAATAACCATACATTTGGTATACTATCTGATCTAAGATCTTCTCTTGAATATATGGATTGCTTCTTCTCATTTGCATTCTGCTTTATTCCTCAGAGTCTGTCACTTTCAAAAATCTTATATTATTATTTTCAGTTTTCCAGTTGAAGCCGGTGCCCTTTTCTTTATTTGTCCAGTTCTTTTAGACATTTCTGTCACTCGTGAGGCCGTGAAAGACTTTATTATGTATTATCCTGGTATAGATATCGGTCTGACAAGGGCTTCCATCACACTAGACTTCACATTTGCCCTTCAGTGCATGTCAGGAGCAGAAGCAATCCTTCTAACTCTTGATCTGATTGCTCTTGACAGTGCGGAAGGACGTCGTTGTGTTGGCGTCATCACTCTATTGAACTCTGTAGTGGCCTAAAGTTTGACCTAACGGTTCCTGTTTACTCGTCTTCACGTCACTTCCAACGCGACTGTGTGCTTTAACAGATTACACAGCTTCACCAGAATGACAAAAGCTTAACAGGCTTGTGTTTACAGATGTGGTAGCTTTCTGAAGCACTCCTGGTCAACTCATTAGTGAGATCTTGTAACAGTTTATTAATACATTAAAATGAGTTATGGTGACAAACCTAATAGTGGTGTATAAGTGACCATATAGCTTATTTTATTTTAATTTATTTTTGGTTTGTACCAGCCATTCCTAATATTGTATTTAACCATCATAATATTTGAATATAATTTAATTGTATTATGAATGTATGTATTGTTTAATTTTTAAACCATATATTATATATTTATTGTATGGTAATTTAATTATATATTTCAAATTGTACACTGAATACAAGTGGTTTTTAGTTATGTTCTGCCATTTAATATTTCTGATATGGCTAGATATTGCTTTGTTGGAAAATAATACATATCATTACTTAGAAATCCCTGGAACTCTTTCTAAAAATTATTTTAATACATTTTTTTAAATAATTGTAATTCATATATTATAAATTATAAACCATATATTATATTTGTATTATGTATTAGTTTTATTGTACATTTAAAAATCTACAGTGAATATAAATGGTTTTTAGTTATGTTCTGCTATATGATATTTTAGATATAGCTAGATAGTGTCTTATTGAATTTGAATAAGTACACAAAACAGCTCGCAAAAAATCTCTCTTTTTTTAATATAATAATAATCCAAAACAACTGAAAAAAATCATTGGATTATAAAAGCTACAGAAATGTAATGCCTAATTTAAACTGGTTTCTGATCAAAGTGAACAGCATGACTCTCTCTCTCTCTCTCTCTCTCTCTCTCTCTCTCTCTCTCTCTCTCTCTCTCTCTCTCTCTCTCTCTCTCTCTCTCTCTCTCTCTCTCTCTCTCTCTCTCTCTCTCTCTCTCTCTCTCTCTCTCTCTCTCTCTCTCTCTCTCCCCCTCTCTCTCTCTCTCTCTCTCTCCCCTCTCTCTCTCTCTCTCTCTCTCTCTCTCTCTCTCTCTCTCCCTCTCTCTCTCTCTCTCTCTCTCTCTCTCTCTCTCTCTCTCTCTCTCTCCTCTCTCTCTCTCTCTCTCTCTCTCTCGCTCTCTCTCTCCTCTCTCTCCTCTCTCTCTCTCTCTCTCTCTCTCTCTCTCTCTCTCTCTCTCTCTCTCTCTCTCTCTCTCTCTCTCTCTCTCTCTCTCTCTCTCTCTCTCTCTCTCTCTCTCTCTCTCTCTCTCTCTCTCTCTGGCTTGTCATGTCTATAAATACGCATCTTCTGTTCACCTGCAGCTTCTCTCTCTGGTGTCTGGTGCTCTGTGTAATCAGCAGGAGTCTCAGCGCTGTGTCTGTGTGTGTGATCCGCAGCTATCTCGTGTAGGCAGCTGGATGGTACAGTGGCTGATGTGGTTCAGTGTCTGAAGTTTTCCAGCAGCATGCCGGTGATGAGCCAGCCCTGCCAGTTACCGTGCCGAGACGACTGCCAGCTCTCCAACTGGTCCAAGTTCTCTCCTTGCACCTCAGACTGCATAGGGGTCCGTACGCGGAGGAGAGCTCTCATGGGTAATTAGGACATATGCATCATTAACACTGTGGTTTGAACTCAGAAGGCTGCTGGTTCCATCCCAGAATGGAGAGTGGTATTTCCCCATAATGAGAAATGACTTCTAGTACAAGATTCAAGGCATTATGGGATGCATATGTTTATATTCCATTATATATACTTTGATATACTTCACATTATCATAGGCCATAAAATACTTTGAATGTATTTATTGGGTTGGGCAATACACGTTTTTGATATTTAATTTTAGTTTATTTTATTTTTTTTACAATATTCAAAATAGCTTTTTTATATTGTATTTATACAATTGTTTAAAATGTAAAAAATTAAGTAAAAAAACATAGTATTCAACTAATATTCAAAAGTTTGGATTTAAGTAATTAATTAATTATAACTAAAAAATAACTAAAACTGAAATAAAACAAATACAAATAATGAATAGAAACTATAAAGACATAAATAAATTAAGAAAAACTAAAAATGAGAATTTACACACATATATATATATGTGTGTGTGTATAAATAATATATAAATGTGTACAAATAAAATATACAAAGAAAAACTGATTCAAAATATTAAAAAAGTATTAATATTGCAATTATTAAAAAATAGCACCGCTCTAAAGCTGAAATTATTTGATAAAATATACAGTAATAACCAATATTATTGTGAAATATTATTACAGTTTAAAATAACTTTATTGTAAAATATTTTAACTTTTAATTAATTCCAGAGATGGCGAAGTTTATTTTATTTAGTTATTTATCTTTAAGTAGTTTAAAAGAATAGCATTTATTCGAAATATAAATCTTTTGTAACTTTATAAATATCTTTACTGTCACTTTTGATCAATTTAATGTGTCCTTGCTAAAGAAAAGTATTAATTGCTGTCAAAAAATATACTGACTTCAGACTTTTGAACTGGAGTGTATTATAACATATTCAATCCCTTTTATTTACTGTATAAACACCAATAGAACAATACATAATATCTATATATGATAACTTCCTGAATAAATTGTGAGTGGTATCTAATAAACCTGTGTTTATTTTTAATATATATATTCAATATATATATATATATATATATAAAATGAATTAATCATATTTTGCCAACTAAAACCTCACAAACATATCATGATATTAGATGTATAACCCAGCCTGAGATATTACCATGAAATATAAACACCACAGCATGATATTGCCTCATATCATGTCCAAAAATCATGGCAATATGATTATAATTTTTGTAAGTATTAGTCCAGTCGTGCAGCTGCAAGACACGGCGGATCTGAGGCAGGCGGGAGGTTTAGAGGTGACCTCATTAATTAGTGCCGTAATCAACACTTACTTCCTCTGATTACAGGAAAAAGCAAGAAGAAGGACAATTGTAAGAACAGCCAGATGTACCCGCTGAGCGAGACCCAGTACTGCCCCTGTGACAAATACAACGCCCAGCCGGTGGGTAACTGGTCTGACTGCATCCTGCCCGAGAGCCGCGTGGAGAACGCCGCAGGCATGAAGGTGCAGGGAGACGTGAAGGAGTGCGGACAGGGCTACCGCTACCAGGCCATGGTGTGCTACGACCAGGACAACAGGCTCGTGGAGACTTCCCGCTGTAACAGTCACGGTACGATGTTCATCTCTGAGCATAGAGTTGCCGTCATTAGCTGACAGTGCTAAGTAACCTTCCTGGACTGCACTAAACTCATTTATATTAATAAGCCAAGCTAAGCCGTGGGATACATTCCCATCCTGTGAGGATTTGACGGTTTAGATGTATGACCTTGCAGACAGCACAGATTTTTAAAAAGCAGCTTGAAAGATCTCGAAAATATATACATTTTAAATATTGCTTATGAAAAATGTATCCAGTTTTGCATACAAAAAAAAAAAAAAAGCATTCGCATGTTATTTCCATACAAAAAATACCCAAAAAAATCACATTTATTATTTTATTTTGTTTAATTTAACTTAATTTTATAATATTCCCAGTATTAATAAAGTATTTAATGATTATGCTATTTAACCACGTTTTTTAGATAATATAAGTGCAGTAAGCATTTAAAACTGGAGCTCAGTTTGAAAAGCTTCATAAATAACATAATCATTAAATACTGTATTAAGACTGGGAATATTATTTTATAAATAAAATAAAATAGTGTTTAAAGAATAATACATATATATATATATATGATAAATATTTTTTAAGCTCCAGTTAAGACATGTAATAAATAATTTGTGTTATTTTTTATTTTATTTTCCACCCAGTCTTAATTTAGTATTGAATGATTATGATAATATAAGTGCTTGAAGCTTTTAAAACTGCAGCTTAATAAATAATTTATTTTATTTTTTAAATTTTAAGATGATAATATACGTGCTTGAAGCATTTAAAACATCAGCATTTTTTATTTACATTTTTAGTTTTTATTTTACTTAATGTTGAAAATAATTGTATTTTGTTAATTTGAATTTAAAATATAAGCTGCTTTTTAAAGATTTTTTATTAGGTTTCCATAGCCATGGAAAGCCCAGACAAAATAAAACTGCAATTAAGTCATGCTATAAATTATTCTGGTTTTTAGCATTGTTATTATAGATTTAAAAAAAGGTTGTATACAAACAAGTATGAGAAAATCAAGCATTCATGTCTAAATTTGCTGAGTGCAAATTGCAGCTTTTGTCTGGCTATAAACCGTGGCATTTAAGGACAGTTAAATCACACCTTCAACTGATCATGTGTTGTTTCATCTCCATCAGCTTCCTCTCTCTCGTGACCGTTCCTCTCCTCTGTCTTTAGCTGATCTCTCTGTTCGTCAATCTTTTGCTGCATTGCTCTCTTAATCTTGTTATTTGGATGACGAGCGGACTGGTACGAGTGCCAGGAGCTGCTCGCTTGACTTTGTCCTCTGCCGAGTGTCTGTTGCACCCTAATGATCTGCAGGTATAAATCTCCGGCCCTCGTTAAAGACCGCATGCTGTCCCGGGCTACCCTAATCAGAGCTGACATTAACCACTGACAGATACTCTGGCTTTTACAGCACACGAGTCGAGAACGGGTTCTTATTCAGGCCGAATACATTTCAAAAAAATGATTTTCATGATATCAGGGTTAGAGATTGGTTCTGTAGTAGAAATATTGTTTATATTTGTAATATAAATAATTGTATACTTAATAATGTAAATGTTTTTAGATTTAAATATTTAATATTTAGATTAAAAATGTGAATTAAAATGAATGTTGTCTAAAAATTTTATATATTAAAAAATAAATATATATATATATATGTATATATTAATTTCTATATTTGTAAATGTATGTCTTTTATATTAATATATTTATTATTTACGATATTTAGTATTTATTAAATAAATATTTTAAAATGTATGAATTCTTTATAATTTGTATTTTGTATTTATTATTTGTATTTATAATGTGGATTTTTTTTGTATATATATTTACCTTTTAGAATATAATTTCAAATTTTTCATTTATTTAATTTTTTATATATATATATTTTTTTATATATTTCTTGTATTTATAAACAATAAATATTATTACATATATAAATATTATATGTAAAAATAAATGTATGACTACATAAATCCAGTCACTGGCCAGTTGACTAATAACTTCTTGTAGGAAATGCAACATAAATAAATGGTTTAGTTTGAACTGCAAGAATCACATGAGTAAAGGTTTATTTTTAAGACATAAATTGCAACAGAATCTCTTTACTAGATGAGTTATATGAGCTGCCGTATATTAATAGTAACGCTTGATGATGAGAACAGATAATAATGATGATTTGATGTTATCCGGGCTGTTCGGCAGCCCACATTTAAAAACTGTGAGACGAGAGTTGTCAAATGAAAATGAAGTACGAGTTTTTATGAGAAATGTGATTAGGCTTAAAATAATCTTGGCAAAAGGCTCAAATGTTGTATTATTCAGTTACTTCCTCTGCTTTATTTCCCAGGAGTTTAAAGTCTTGAGAATTTAACTCTACAATTGATTTAAGTCAAATAATTTCCCAGAAAACATCAGAAATCTGGCTCATAATCTGATCTATACTTCCGTCACTGGCTTCACAAACACCCTCCCGGGGACTTTGACATGAGTTTGATGATCTCCTAACGCTCTTCAGCGTGGTGAAGTCATCATCAGATCCCTCTTCATCAGTCTCATTACTTTGTTCCAGTGAGCTGCCTGCGTAGGCTGCATTTTAAGGTATCGCCAAAAGCACCGATGCATATATCTTCCACAGAAAAGACAATCCCATAATACATTACAACAGCCTAGATGTAGATGCTACAACTGAATATGATTCTAAATGATGTAATTCATGAAACACTGCACAGATATTGATAAAGACTATGAAATCTAATGAAAAATGGAGTGCTTTACTCATTTTGTATGCGCTGTGTTTTATACTTCATGTAGAACGTTCCAAATCGTTCCATCTCAGTTAAGATGCCGTCTTAGAAGGCAGCTCACTAGGTTTTGGAACGGAGCCATTCTCTCTCTGTCTCTCTTCTTTCTCGCTGGGTTAATCACTACAGTTCCTCTTAACAGAAATCTCTGTTACATGCTGCCTCAGGCTCCTAAGTGAATCATTGAACACTCTTACTTCTCTCCTCCTAAAGAGAGCTCAACATAAATGCTTGTTTATTTCTGAGCTTGTTTTACTGGTGTTTACTTCTGATTGTATGCATACTACCATGCACAACTTTAGAGTCAGTAAGGTTTTTATAAATGTATTCTTTATATTTAAAATATCATTTTATGTGTTTAAATTCACATATTTATTCACTGTTTTTATTTAAAAAAATGCATTTAAGTATTTTTAGGAATATACTTGTATGCAAAAAATTGGTTTTAAGTAAACAAAAACAGTCACTCTATTGGGAAATGCAATATAATCCAAGATGTACAGTAGATTATTGAATGTTACTAAAACAGTGATGTAAATTCTGAAATATTACATAATATAATATGTAATAATATAAATATATGAAGACTGGAGTAACGATGCTGAGAATTCAGCTTTGCATCACAGGAATAAATTACATTTTAAAATATATTGAAATAGAATGCATTTGTTTTAAATAATAATAATATTTCACAATATTGTACTGTATTCGTGATCAAATAAATGCAGCCTTGGTGAGAAAAAGAGACTTCTTTCAAAAACATAAAAAAACTTACCGACCCTAAACTTCCTGAAAATGATTGTGAATCAAGTTTTTATGTTTTTTATGTTTAATGCTGTGTATACAAGCTTAAAAAAACATTTCTCATGGGTTTCTGATGTTCATGTTTTGCTCTTCAGAGTCTGATTCAAAAGACTGGGTTCTCTGGAAAATTAACATACATTAATTTACTCACACTCATGCCTAATTATTTACTGTCAAACCCAAAAACCTTAATTACAATGAAAGCATACAGCACGATCGCTTACTGATCTGAACTGAACCAACACTGAACTTGAGCTAAATAATAGAAATAAAGGTGACTTTATTTGATCTAAAACGAGTCCATATTTTGTGACTTGTGCGCTTTATTCCAAGTGTACAGGAACAGGCTGTGTTTGGCAGAATTCAGAGTTTTCTCTTGATAACTCACCCTGTGGTTGTTGGTGTTTCAGGGGTCAGAACTCAGTCAGCATGTGGATGTGTTGAAGGAATGAGGTCACTGCAGACACAAAAGAGTAACACCAGATCCGCTATATTTGGTGAAGGCAGGGCCACCTCTGAACTGTCTGTAGGGCCCGAGAGCGTTGTGTGTTGGGTCAAAGGGTCAGCGCACGGTCAGTGGGGCTTGTTTTACTCTGTGTTAGCCGTGTAACAGGCCTGACAGAGGCGACTGGAGAGCAGCTTTATACAGATGCATGGTGACTGTGCAGGGTATTTTGAGTCGCTGCAGGATCTCTCTCCTCCGACGGCCATGTCAGATCCTGGTCAATCTTTCAGGCTGTGAAACTCACCCTAGACATCTCTGATTAACTGCTTTGATTTTTCAATCAGAAGCTGCTCTAGGTGCATGTTTTACGGCTTGTGTTCGAATTATTTGTTCGAAGCACAGAATATGCCAAGTTTTCAATGTCAGGTAGAGGTGGCGTTGTTCTTTTTAACAGTATTCCGCTAAATTAGGACTAACGTATTTGAGGGTATCGCACAAAACCTGTCTAGAGTATGTCTGGGTTATTCTTTCAAAGAAAGAAATGAGTAGGTTATATGTTATGTATAAGAATCTGACAGCTATTTTAGGATCTTTTAAGTTCTGAAATGTTTTGCATATTGACATTAATTTAACATGGGAAAATTGTATCCATAATTAAAAAAAGGTGTGCAGGATTATTAAAAAAATATTTAAAGTTATTTTTATTAGTCTTTTTTTATTTAAACAGATTAATATATTTTATTAACATTTAACAAAATATTTGATTTGATTAATTATATATTTTAATAAACTAATTGTTTTAAAATTATTTACTTTTACTTTTAGATATTCTTGAAATGTCAAAACGTCTTGTTCCATTAACAAAGGTGAAAATATGTATAATTTATTATATTTAATTTATTTATATTATATTTAAATGTAAATTTTTATGGACTTTCATAAATTATAAATAAATGTATATTTTTATTATAAATTTACAACATTAATTGTCAAGAAAATTATGCAAAAAAAATCTCATACGTCCTAAAAAGGCTTAATTTTCTGTATATAAAATATAGTAATTTTATTTATTTTTTCTTTTGTTTTCAGGATAAACATTTTCTTTGTTATTTTGTGAAATTAATTTATTAAATAACATTGAGTCTGCTCATTAAATTGTTCTGATGCATGATACTCGTGTCGTCATTAGCACCGTATTTCACACAGTTGCACACAGAGTCCAAAATGAACACTCAGCATGCGCCAAATGCTTGTAATAATTGGGTTTGGCAAGGAATAAAACAAATAAAGCTGGCCAGTTGGATGTTTTTAGCAAACAAAAACTAGGTTGAAAACTGTCAGACTGAACATCGTTCAAGTGTTTCTCTTATTTTGTGCCAAAACAAGCTGTGTATATAGCAATCAACACCTGACGAGCAAAATAAAATTATTATGTTTGTGTATATATATGCCTTCATATGCATTCTTGTGTGTGACTGTATTACGATACAGCATGGTTAGTGGATAAATAAGATATTAAGGAAACAAATGTTGATTACAGCATTATTTAAGCACATGTTTTAATTGAAAACCCTGTGCTTAAAGAATGAACTGAGGTCATCTCTGTGGGTGTTGTGCACTGATATTGTGGACATATGTTTGATATCATAGCTGTTTTAATCGTGTGCTTGTGAATGACTGGAGCGCTGAACTGACCAATCAGCTTCCAGAACCATCCGTTTTATAATGTATTATTTAGCACAGTATTTTGGAAGCAGCGATGTCTACATTTGAGCCAAGTGTTGGCCGCTCTTGAAAGGCTGCTGTGAAGGATATGGTGTTCAGAGATAATGTGTGTGTGTTTATTGGGCCTGCGGTATGTACTTGGAAAGGGCAGATCCTCTTGAGCCAAATGAGAAGGAAGTACACATGGCTTGAGCAAACAGCAGTAATAAAATTCAGCATTAGCTGCTAAAGCACATTCTCTGACCCCGCAGCCAACAAATACTGCAGCTCCAAACATGCCAATTTATACCAATTGCTTTTACACTTTTTATGCGCCTCATAATGCTCTCTGCGAGGTACAAGCTTGCTTTTCATTTTTAATCAAGATTTAGACCATGTTTAATCAGTAAGTCTGTTAAATGCATCATTACCCTGCAGGAAAATCCAGCTACATTTGATGGTAGTTTGTTTTGCGTGGTTTCTGGATGGTTATTTACAGTCAGTAGCTGGTCCAAGATATTAGTTTGACTAGCTGGTGGGACCGACTTGTTTAAAGCTGCTAGGATCCTGGGTTTGCAAGGTTATAATGTTACAAAATAAAATTTTGAGCAGCTTGACCACTTTATTTGACCTGTTTTGTCCAGAGAGATCTCAGTAAGGGTTCGTGCTATATTTATCGTCTGCAATAATATCGTAAGTTTTAACGATGTGCGAGCTCAAGTGTCACTGACTTGCAAAAAAAAAACAAAAACAGGTCTTAAAAGCCTAAAAGCAATCACTGCATGATGAAGCCTTTTACAATGCAGTTAGAATGACCCTATAATTATGAAAGAAAAATATCCATGTATGGGTTTTTATTTTTTTATATTTATATAGTAAGGTAAGATCCCACAAGCAACAATGCCGTTTTCCTAAATATTAGCGCGTAAGCTTCTAAATGAATCAGCCATTTTGAATGAATCGTTTGAGTAAATGATTCAATGAATCGCTCGTTAAGACAGGGACTTGCTGCCACCTACTGGTGGTTTTAGTGTCATATTTATCCTTGACCGGTCTAAACCGCAAAGGCATAGAATTTAGTAGGGACGCTCGGGACAAGTCAGCGACTACTAAACTGTCCCTAGCAATAATTTTGATCCAAAAATTAAACATATGTGTAACTACTGTTGTTGAATTCTCGTCTGCATCTGAAATAGGTCATACCTTTAAAATGACCTAAGAAGTTTAAGAAATAGGCTAGAAAACTGCATGCTGTCAAGGACGCACATTTAATAGCCTACATGGGTGGAGTAAGAACATATAAAGTAGCCAAAGTGTTTGAAACATATGTGCACAGTTCAGTTCACCGGTTACTCTCTTTAACTGTGTGATGTTTTGTGTTCATCTGCTTCTCTCATGTTTACATTGAATTGTACACTAATTAAATTAGATACAACAATAATTTCACAAATATTTATTACAGTAGCTTACCGATAAATGTAATATTCACTTAATGGTCATACCATCGGTGGAGCTGAACTTCGGAGCGGGTTCGCGAATCTTTTGATTCCAATACCAAAACCAAATCTACACCCTTGCGCTTAGGAAAATATTGTTTAATTATTATCATCAATAAATATCATGATATATTTTTTGTCAACATCGCACACCCCTAGGCTTAACTGCCAGACAGGAGAGACCATCTGATCATCTAAAATGACCAGCCACAGTTTAAGTGTTTATGTTCCCTTTTTCAGGGTATATCGAGGAGGCCTGCATCGTCCCCTGCCCGTCGGATTGTAAACTCAGCGAGTGGTCCAACTGGTCGCGCTGCAGTAAATCCTGTGGCAGTGGGGTCAAAGTTCGCTCAAAATGGCTCCGAGAAAAGCCTTACAATGGAGGAAGACCCTGCCCAAAACTGGACCACCTTAACCAGGTAAACACCACACTTCAGTATGCATAGAGGAAAGACTTTTCCAGATGTTAAATGACATTGTTTTATATAGATATAGTCCATGAGGTTCAGGGGTTCAAATAATACATGTGCTGCTTAAAATCATTAAAGCAAAGAGTTTTAAAGATATTAAATGTATTGTACATTGTTTTATATCTTATACATTGAGTACCTGCTTTTTCTGTTCCAACACGGAAATGAAACCTACAATACAGATTCACATTACAGTTACATTTTGGGATTACAATCTCACAGATACAATATAGATGTTGGTGTATTTGCTAACAAAGCATATTCTAATGAGCATAAATGTTATTATAGTCAACTAAAACTAAAAAATAAAAAAAAATATTTGAAATAAATTAATAAAGTACTAAAATAACTCAAATTAATAAATAATATAAACTAAAAACTTAAAAACGAATACAATTTCAAAAACAAAATTACTAAAACTAAAAGTAATTAAAGATAAAAAATGTAAAATAAAATCTAATTGAAAATATAAAAATAATTTTTAATAGTACAGTATGTCAGTGACACTGAAATAACACTGAAACATACATATCACATGCAAAGACTGTATTAAATAGTACATTTTTATTTTGATGAAACTATTTTATTGCTACTTTTTGATCTTGAATAAATTAGAAGTATAGTTAAATCATTTATCTTTTCTCATCCCCCGTTTTGGATGGTTTGGATAGAGCGTATTGTAATGCACTGTGGGATTGCCAAAGGATACATGAAGTACCTTAAAATCTGTCCAAAAGAAGGTATCAGCAGGCGAGCGTGCTGATTTAACATTGCTTAAGGCAGAGGAGTACACCTGTGATATCTGAAAATACTGCCTACATAGGCAGTTCACTAGGCTTTGGAACGGAGTTCAAAGTTTCCCTCAATTTCTGGAACGGATTATTCCGTGAAAGTCACATGCTTAAGTGAAGTGAATCTTAAATTATTCAGAAATACTTGTATTTTCATCTCTATTTTTTTTTTTCCTGAGATTTACTAGAAATAGACAACACCACACCAAAGTGTTTCTGAGATCTTTGCTCCTGACAAATATGTATTCTTGATATTGGTTTAGTTTCAATGCTTTCCTTTTATGAATTAAGAGATTATTAGAGTGGTTAGAGGTCATGTCGTTTCACATTTAACAATTGGAGCATGTCTAGACTAGAGAAAGAAATTACACAGTCTTCTGTAATTTGTCAATGTGAAATTCAAATGTAACCTGTTTATTTTCCTAATTGATATTTCTGGCTTTGTAAACTGTATATCATGTTTAGTTTGTAATAATGTTTCTTAATAAGAAGTGCATTTTATCTGAACATGATGTTTTACGGTGCTTTGGTCTCTAGATGCAGATGTTCTAATGACATTTTTCTCTAACTCTCCACAAACGCTGCTCGGCCACAGGCACAGGTAAAAACACTTTTATTTCTGTCTGTCTTTCATTGTTTTTTGACATTGCTCTCATTCCAAAGTTGATTTAAAATGTAAAAATAGCCTCCCTTCCAAAAATGGTGTTTCCAACTTTAAAGATATGGCACACTTGCAACTGGTGCACTTGAATCAATACTATTTATTATGTATTTAATTTATTTGTTTGTTTGATTATTTTTGACATAATCTGTTGAATGAATATCCTGATATATATTGATTGATTGAGGGATTGATTTTATTTTAAATTGATTTGCTTTGTGTATTTAATTTTCCTTTTTATTTCTTTTTAATCTGTATATTTGTTTGTTTGTTTTTTATTTTTTTATTGTATTTAATTTAGCTCTTTATTTATTTTAATGTGCATTTATGTATTTATTTATTTATGACCATCTGTTGAATTAATATTCGATTGGGTTTATTTATTTATTTTCACTCAAATTCTTTCATTATTGATCTAATTATGACAATATGTTGAATTAATATTCTGGTGTTTTTGTTTTGTAATATTTATTTATTTATTGTGATTAACTTTAATTTATATATATATATATATATATATAGACAAAACCGACGGTGCTTACAAGGATACTCGCCAGCCAGGATTTGAAAGCTGCGGGAATGAGTAATGCAATATATGCGCAATCCCGCACTGAAATTCAGGACATAATTAAACATAATTCTATTATACAGAGGATTGTGAAATAGATTCCAATGACTTTTCCAAAACTTTCTGGGTTTATTTCTTTTTCCAAATCGATACAGGCTTGGAAATTCCATGACTTTTCCAGGTTTTTTTGTGTCCGTACGAACCCTGAATTTGACGATCGGGTGCGGGTCTGGTGCGGTTATCTAAATCAGACAAAAATATAGGTGGGGCGGTTGGCGGGTGGATGCTTTATTTGAAGCTGCGGATTCGGGTGAAGTTTTAGCTCATCCGCGCATCACTAATATATATATATATTTAAAAAAATCACAGAAATCTAATCTTTAAACTGTTTTTAGGCATATCCCAAATTTTACTAGCAGCAAAAACGGCAAATGATTCATATTAAATGTAGTACATTTATGTAGAATAGGACATAAAACCGCCCCTATACAGTAATATTTAGTTTGACCTTCCACTGAAGCGTCTCATCTCTTTCAGTGAGAAGTGTTGTATTGTGTGTGACTGTATATGTGTTGCAGGTGTATGAGGTGGTCCCGTGCGTCAGTGACTGCAGTCAGTATATCTGGGTAGCTGAACCCTGGAGCATGTGGAAGGTCAGTAACGTGGATCTGAAGGAGAACTGTGGCGAGGGTGTTCAGACCAGAAGAGTCAGGTGAGTGTCAAAGATGCCTTTCCTTCTATTTCCTGTACTGTTTCTGAATTCTACTGTGCTCATCTTTGATGGTCCTGCAGGTGTATGTTGAACACAGTGGACGGTCCCTCTGACGCGATGGACGACTATCTGTGTGATCCAGAGGAGATGCCGCAGGGCACGAGGGAGAGCCGCCTGCCCTGTCCCGAGGACTGTGTGCTGTCCGACTGGAGCGCCTGGACCTCATGTGACCTGGTCAGGGTTATCTCTAATCCATTTAAACCCTGTTCACACTAGGCTTGCATCTCCACATTAATTTGATCTCTGTAATATTTCACTTCTTCTCAGAAAAGACTCTAGTAATGTCACGTTTCAGAAGAGATCTTAGCAATGATTTTCCAAGAGAGCAAAGTCTGCAATCAAAAGATCTCACGAAAAACTCAAACACTTCTCAGAACAAATAACTTAGCTACTATCCTCTATATATTTTTTTAGCATTATGCACAATATTTTGACGTTTATTTTTATATTTTCAAAACAAATTTTTTGTTGGTTTTAATATTTTATGTGCTTTTGTCATTTTTATTAGTTTTTAGTTTTATATTTGTTTATATTAATTTTTATTTCAGCTTTGGATTTAATAATTGTAGTTCTTCAACTTACAATTTATTTCTTAGTTGCGAAGGCAACATTTTTAAATTTTCATTACAGTTTTTTTCAGTTCACGTTTTTCATCTATTTTTTTCACTTCTGCTTCACAAACCTAAAAATGTATTTTTTAGTAATTAATTTATTTCAGTTATAGTAATTAAAAAATAATAATTAAGTTAATGTAATATTTATAATTTATTTCAGCTTTATTTCAATTCAAAATTTCTTTTTAATAATGTTAATCATTTTTATGAGTATTTTAATATCTTTAATGTATTAATTTTTATTTATTTATTATATTAATTTATTTAATTAGTTATAATTTTACGTTTAATAATTTTAATACATAAATATATTTATTTCAGTTAGTTGCCAGGGCAACATTTCTAATTTTGCTTTGTTTGTTTTTTTAAGTTAATGTCTAATATTTATATTTTATTTTAGCTTTATTTAAATCCCCAAAACAACAGCAACGTAATTAACAATAACAACACAGATTGTTTTATCCTAAGCATCTGAGACATCTAAGAAATCACTTAAAACCCTTGAGCAGTCTGAGCAATAACATTTTTGGCTTATGCTAACAGGGACATAATTTTATCCTGGGCTTATATGATTTCAGTCAGAGCCAACTGACATTGAGGCATAAAAAATCAGAGCAGGTCACTTGTTAGACAGTAAATGAACAGCTTGAGGAGAAATATGAGAGAATGATGAGCTCACTAACATGAATGAACAGCTGTCTGTTTTATCGGCCTCTTAAAGCCGTGTTCTGGAAGAGGAGACCGGGAGAGGACGGCGTTTGCGCTGCGTCTGCCTAAAGAAGGAGAGGACTGTCCGGCTAGCATGCAGACCGAGCCCTGCCTCCTGAACCGCAACTGCTTTCACTACAGCTACAACATCACCGGTGAGTAGAACACAACTGCAAACAGCTTTCCTAACTATGGTTGCTTGCTTGATTTGAGGAAAAAATCGAATTGAATGCAAATTAAAATGCAAAAAAAAAAAATTGTAAATGCGTAAATAAATAAAAATAATTATATAATAAAAAAATCCAGGTTTCCTGTGCTTGTTTGTAGGCTGCACAATTTGGCCCACATCTTGGCCAACACTTTATAACAATATGGCTATAAAATAATACTAATACTAATAATAACATTAATAATAATAATACAAATAATAATTAAAATTTGGTTATTATTTTTTTAGTTAAAAAAGCAGTGCACATGGCCAATATTATTATTATTGACCAAATTGTGCAGCACTAAAAACAAGGGTGTTTAAAAATATATATTATTAATTATTTGTATTATTGGCCAAGCATGTGCAACCTTACAAACTAGGCCTTTTTAAAAACAAAATTAAAATTGTTTTCATTATTATTATTGTTACTACTACTAACCTAAAATATATACATTTTGAAATAAAAACAAAACAAGAAATATTAGTATTGTAATATTTCACTGTAAAATAAAAAAATCTGGTATTTAAGAAACAAATGCATTATAATAAAATATATATTTTTTTATTTGACATTACATTAAAATGATAAAATAGTAATATGTATGTGTCTTGATTTCCCAAATGGCTTGCCAAATTGTATTGTTTCTAAATTTAATGTGAGATTAATGATCCAAATCAATAAATAAAATCAATGTTTTTACCTCATAAAACATGCTGTTTCTCTCTAAAAATACAGCAGGGTACTGCAGTCAAATTGGTTGTGAGTGCCGTTTCTTGCTGACTTGCTTCATGCTCTTTGGCTGCCTGCTGTTTTTTAGTTCTTCTAGTCTGGGCATTATCCACACAGCACTTCCTTTCCTCGTACTGTTTTGAGTTACCGTTCACATGAATGAGTCATTCAAGAGTTTGGATCATTACTGGAGCTGCTTCCTCCATCTGCTCAGACTTCATTCACGATTCCCCTCCAAGAGCATTAAAGTGAAGCGCAGCGGTGGTGTCGGTTTCTGGAGCTGAGACTGAGTCCTCAAACCATCCGCTCACGAGGACGCAAGCAACCTCTGACCCAGACGTGTAGTTTAATGAGAACCCGCAGGGTGAAATGTGTGTGTGTGTGTGTGTGTGTGTGTGTGTGTGTGTGTGTGTGTGTGTGTGTGTGTGTGTGTGTGTGTGTGTGTGTGTGTGTGTGTGTGTGTGTGTGTGTGTGTGTGTGTGTGTGTGTGTGTGTGTGTGTGTGTGTGTGTGTGTGTGTGTGTGTGTGTGTGTGTGTGTGTGTGTGTGTGTGTGTGTGTGTGTGTGTGTGTGTGTGTGTGTGTGTGTGTGTGTGTGTGTGTGTGTGTGTGTGTGTGTGTTCACTTAGACTGGAGCACTTGCCAATTAAGTGCCAGCGCTGTGTGTGGAATCGGTCTCAAGACGAGGATGCTGGACTGCGTTAGAAGTGACGGCAAATCTGTTGACCTCAAGTACTGCGAGGAGGTTTGTGCATTTATTTACAGACGCTGCCTCTTGTGAATTTCATTATTTTCTTCCCAGTAGAAGTAGCTAGAGTTGCTTTCCAGTACCAACAAGAGAATAGTGTTAAAGTCTTAGGAAAGTTTGGGTTTTACACTTCATGAAAAGCGTCATGACTTTTATAACCCTCACTCAGAATGGGCTGATATTATATATATATGGATATAAATATGTATGTGTGTTTGTATTATATTCATGAATAATCTGTTTGTGAAGTGAGAAGTGATTCAAACTGATATATTGAATATATATATATATATGTGTATATCAACTTATATAATACCATTCAGAGGTTTTGTTTCAAGAAGATTGTTGTCACTTTTGCTCTTTTTCTCACAAGACTGTGTTTATATGATCAAACAGTAATATTGTAAATTGTCGCTACAATTTAAATTAACTTGTTTTCTATTTGAATATATTTTAAAATGTAATTTATTTCTGTGATCAAGGCTGAATGTTCAGCATCATTACTCCAGTCTTCAGTGTCACATGATCCAGAAATTATTCTAATATGCTGATTTGCACAATTTGAAAACAGTTGCTTAATATTTTTATGGAAACTGTGGTACATTTTTTCTGGATTCTTTGATGAATAGAAGGCTCAAAAGATCAGCATTTATTTGAAATATATTTTTTTGTAGCATTATAAATGTCTCTACTGTCACTTTTGATTAATTTAATGCATCCTTGATTAATAAAGTATTAATTTATATAAAAAAATCGAATCTTACTAACCCCAAATTTTAAACTGTATATTCATCAAAAATATGCCTTAGGAGACACCACTAAAACATAAAAGATAGAAATTCTTCTGTAATGATGTTATCTCTACTAATAAGATGTTGAGATCAAGTGGAACAGAAACAAGGTTGTTTAATAGATTGTAGAATAGATTAATGTGAAAAGAGATAGCAAAAGATCAGTCAAAATCTGACAGCTCTGGTCACTTTAATTGGACCCTGTGGGCGATAAATCATATTCACGGCATATTAACCCTGTAACCCAGTTTTCCACCAGCCCTCTTTATATCAGGGTTACAAACCTCTCTAGTGTAGAACACAACTATATATATATATATTGATGTTTCTCCTTTGGAATGACCTTTTTTTCATGGATGCTTATTTCTTTTCCCCGCAGCTGCGCTTGGAGAGGAAATGGCAGAGGAATGCTTCCTGTACGGTGGAGTGTCCAGTCAACTGCCAGCTCTCTGATTGGTCAGCATGGTCAGACTGCTCACAGACCTGTGGCCTTGAAGGTAAAGCCGATTAAATGGACAAATATATGACTTCTTGCTGCTGTAATAAATATATTTGTAATTGTCAGATACACACAATCAAAAGTTTGGGGACAGTTAGATTTTTTTAAGGCTGCATTTATTTGTTCAAATACATAAAGACCAGCAATATTGTGAAATAATATTGCTATTTACAATAACCATTTTCTATGTTAATACATGTTAACGTTTGTGTGATGCAAAGCTGAATTTTCAGTCTTACATGATCCTTCAGAAATAATTCTAATATACTGATTTGCTGCTCAAGACAAATTTATTATTATTATTATTATCAATGTTCAAAATAGTTGTGCTGCTTCATATTTTTGTGGAAACCATGGTACATTGTTTTTTTCATGATTTTTTTAATGAACAGAAAGTTCAAAATAATAACATTTATTTGAAATATAAATATTTTATAATAGTATAAATATCTTTGCTGTGACTTTTGATAAATGTAATGCATCCAAGCTGAATAAAATGATTAATAAAAAAATCTTACCGTCTCAGTCCAATATATTGCACACAAAATTGGAAAACGCATGAAAACAGCAAGCTCAAAATCACATTTTCTGACTTAAAGTGATGATGAAAATTCAAAAAATGAAAATTCGGTCATCATTTACTCGCCCTCAAGTAGTTCCAAACCTGTATGAATGTGTTCTGCTGAACACAAAGGAAGATATTCTGAAGAATGTGGGAAACTGTTCTGGGGCACCATTGACTTCCATAGTATTTTTTTTTCCTACTATGGAAGTCAATGGTGCCCGAAAACAGCCTGGCTACAAACTTTCTTCAAAATATCTATCTTTTGTGTTCAGTAGAACAAATAAATTCATACAGGTTTGGAACTACTTGAGGGCGAGTAAATGATGACAGAATTTTCATTTTTGGGTGAACTGTCCCTTTAAGTGCAACTTTAAAGTAAAGACAAACAAAACAAAACAATGGTCTTGGTGTTGCTCACCTGTTTGAGGCTAGGTAAGTATGTAGGCTGTAAAATTGAGAAAAAGAGAAAAAAGACAGCATAGGAGAATGGAGCTAGAATTCGGAAACACGAGATGAAATGGTGGACTTTGAGAAGGTACTGTTCGACGAAAACAGATGGAAGCAGCGCTAGATAGAAACTGACAGTCTGCTTTCAAACACTTCCAAGAAAAGGCAGAAAAAGCAGAGCGAGACAGAAGGCGGTGCATTGTGTGCAGTTTTATGCTAAACACGTGTGGGATGAGCTAGAGAGTTATCTGAGACTGCCGTGCCTTGAGCTAGAAACTGAAAGATGTGCGTGTGTGTGCGTGTGTGTGTGTGTGTGTGTGTGTGTGTGTGTGTGTGTGTGTGTGTGTGTGTGTGTGTGTGTGTGTGTGTGTGTGTGTGTGCGTGTGTGTGTGCGTGCAGAGCACCAAATCTGTCAAAAACAGGATCAGGTTATATTTCACTTCAAAAAAATCTAAATTATTTTTACTTTATTTTTCACTCTCGTAATGTTCACTATCATTCAAAAGTTTAGGGTCTGCAAGTCTTTTATTTATTTGATTTTTTGGAAAAAAAATAATAATTGCATTCAGCAAGGATGCAATACATTTATCAAAAGTGACATTAATAACATTTGTAATGTTACAAAATATTTACATTTCAAATAAATGGTGTTCTTCTGAACTTTCAATTCATCCAAGAACCTTCAAAAAACTTATATGGATTCCACAAAAGCAGCACAACTATTTTCAACATTGATAATAATAGAAATTGTTTCTTGAGCAGCAAATCAGCATATTAGAATGATTTCTGAAGGATCATGTGACACTGAAGACTGGAGTAATGATGCTGAAAATTCAGCTTTGCATCACAGAAATAAAGTACATTTAAAAATATATTCAAACTTAACTAAAACTAAAAGAAAACTGTTATTTTAAATTGTAATAATATTTCAAAATCTTTTTTTACTGTATTTTTGATGAAAGAGCCTTCTTTTAAAAACATTTTTAAAAAGTCATATGGACCCCAAACCTTTGCAAGGTAGTGTGAAAAATCTCTTCTAAATGTATTGTGAAAAAAAGTGATATAATATAATTGTGATGTATTTATAACTACATAAAAAGTCCTATTACCATATTTTTACTGTGGTACAGAACATGATTTTTGCGGTCAGCGATTTCTTTAAATGGTGTTGCTCTCTGTGGAGCTGAAGCTCAAACTCATTTCTCTCTTATGTCTGAATTCCTCAGGGAAGATGTGGCGCAGACGGACGGTGGTTGAGGCGTCTCAGGGGGACGGCAGGCCGTGTCCGTCTCAGATGGAGCAGTGGAAGCCGTGTCCTGTGAGACCCTGCTACAGATGGCAGTACGGCCCGTGGTCCGAGTGCCGTGTCGAGGTCTTTTTCAGTTCTTATAGATCAAACAGCAGAATGTAAATTCACAGATCAGAGTTCATCAAGCGCTGCAAGATGAAACTTCAGCACAGAAATGCATTCATGTTCAAAGAAAACATTCCAAGTTTGGTGAACTCAGACTTGCAAAGGTTCTATGTCAAGTCTATATTTCACAATTCATGAACTTTTTTCTTAAAAAAAAAAAATCTAAATGTCGATGTCATACGATAAGGTTCACAATAGTACCACGTTCATAGATTTGGGGTCGGTAAGGTTTACTCCACTCACCAAGACTACATTTATTTGATAAAAAAAATATATAGTAAAAACAGTAAAATTGTGAAATATTATTACTATTTAAAATAACCATTCTCTATTTGAATATATTTTCAAATATAATTTATTCCTGTGATCAAAGCTGAATTTTCAGCATCATTACTGCAGTCTTCAGTGTCACATGATCTTCAGAAATCATTCTAATATACTGATTTGCTGCTCAAGAAATATGTATTATTATAATCAATGTTAAAAACAGTTGTGCTGTTTAATATTTTTGTGGAAATGACACATTTTTTCAGGATTCTTCGAAAATATGAAGGTTCAAAATATGAATATTTATGATAGAAATTAATATAATATTAAGTAAATAATATTATTAATGTCTTAAATTTAATTACATTTAATGCATCATTGCTCTATAAAAGTTTAATTGAAAAAAAACTCAAACTTGTGAACAGTTGTGTACATCCCTAATATATAATACGTTTATCATCTAATCTTTTTTTACTAATCTCCAGTGTGACTCGTGACATTGAAAGGTTTTCGTGTTTCTTGAACTGTATTGTACAACAGAACAATAGTTGGAGCGCTCTGAACGGCACACGCTCTGAATACGTTAACGACCCGCGCTGGAACGCCTCGCTCTTCCAACACCTTGTTTTTCAATCTCGCTGTCAACCTCGTCTTCTCTTCTATTATTCTCTCTGATCCTCCTCCGTTTCAATCCTGCTTTTGATCTTTGGATTTAGGAAGTGTTTATGACTGCTCGGTGCTCACATCTGAACCTGTGTGTGTGTGTGTGTTGTAGGAGGTGGTGTGTGGGGTGGGTCTGCGTTTCCGGAACCTGTCGTGTTTTGTATCAGACGGCTCCGGCGATGGGAAGAGCAGTATTGTAGAGGAAGAGCTCTGTGCTGGATTGGAGCAGGCCGTCGATGGAGATACCAATATTGTTCTGGAGGAGACCTGCACCTTACCCTGCCCTGGTAACACACTGTTATTGGGACAAACAGCAGAACATACTCATTAAAAAACCCAGCAAGCCAAGAAAGACAACACTATAGATTTTCTGTTTTATTCTGAATATAAATCTATATAATATTGAGTAAATACACTACCAGTCAAAGGTTTTTGAAGAGTAAGTTTTACTGTTTTTTAAATAAGTCTCTTCTGCTCACAAAGCCTGTCTTTATTTGATCCAATGTACAACAGAAACAGTAAAAAAATGATGTATATTTTTACTATTTAAAATACCAATTTTCTATTTTAATATATTTTTAAATTTAATGTAGTCCTGTGATTTCAAAGCGGAATTTTTAGCAGTTATTTTAAATAGTAAAAATATTTGACAATATTACAGCTTTTGCTGTATTTTGGATCAAATAAATGCAGACTTGGTGAGCAGAAGAGACTTCTTAAAAAAACATAAAAAAATCATATTGTTCAAAAACTTTTAACTGGTAGTGTGTCTGATGGTTATATATATGTGTATGTGTGTGTGTGTGTGTGTGTGTGTGTGTGTATATATATGTGTGTGTGTATGTGTGTGTATATATATATGTATGTGTGTGTGTGTGTGTGTATAGGTAAGGTAGTTTGACTGGTTATATATATAATATATAACCAGTCAAAACTACCTTATCGATATATATATATATATATATATAATATATATAAAACATAATATACTTTTTTGTCTATGACCCATATATATATATATATATATATATACACATACATACATAAATACTATATGCATTAGAAATTATTTATAAGAAAAAAAATTAAATGACACACAGGGTCAATACTATTAAGGGATCAACCAATATATATGTATATATATAATAATATAATATATATATTTTTTTCTTATAAATATTTAGTCATACAGCAATATTGCTGTTTGTCACCACTTTCAAGTTAGTCATATAATTTGGGCAATTGTTTTTTATTATAATTTTTTTTACATTAATTTAACGTAATATACTTTTTTCATTTCAGGTTTGATTCTGTCAACCTATTTGAGATTTTCATTGTTTTGTATCACAAATGTGTTTAATATATAATCTGATAATTATTCTAAAATATATTATTATATTATTATAATATTTATTCTATTGTAGATGACATTCTTAAAATGGTAGATTTGAACTACTTTAAATTCTAAGTGAATTATTACATGTCAAACTGGAGTTTCACAGCTTCCCCGTCGCTTCTGTTGTTATCATGCTGAAGTGAGTGTGTTCTCCGGCCGCTCAGCTCTCGTGTTGATCTCTTCAGGTGACTGTTACCTGATGGAGTGGTCCGACTGGAGCCCGTGTCAGGGTGTGTGTGTGAAGGGCCAGCGTTTGGACTTCACTCCGGTGCAGGTCCGTTCACGTGCCGTCATCGCGCAGGAGCCGGAGAACATCGCTCAGTGCCCCGATCAGGAGTGGCAGACCCGGCCCTGCAGCAGTGAGACTCATGCTCCTCCTCTCTCATTAGCATAAAGACTCTGCTTTACTTTGATTTTATTCAACATGAATAATTCTAAAAATGTAACATTTTATAACACATATTTGTTTTATAGTGGCATCATCTTCGCGAAAACAAGTACACTTGGGCATGCTTTTAAAAAGAGTACTTGTTATGAAATAAAATATACTTAGTGGTACTTAATTACTGAACTGCATATTAATTGTAATTACATGATTATAGTTTAAATTTATATTAAATGCAATTATTTGAACATAAGAGGTTTTTTGATCCACTTAAGTTGGATCTAAGTAGGCTACATCTCTGTATGTAATTAATACAGTAATCTCTGTAATTAAGTAATCTCTGTATATATGTAAAATATCTCTAACATCGCCTCCGCGCCAGGCACGAGTCAAAAGATACTGTGCTCGTAGCGCGTGCTCTTCAAATACACGCACAAGGGTGCCGGCGCGCTTTAGCCTGTATCATTTCATTTAAAACAGCGAAAGAAACTACGTGCATGCAATGTCCTCGTTATGCTGTCAGTTAAAGCATGATGTTACCAAAAAGGCGATTAAAGAGAGTTAATAAGATGCGTGTCAGATCCGCGTCACGTTCAGCAGCAGCAGCTTTTAAAGCAATAGCAGGCAAATAAGCTAATAACCAGCTGCTGTGATGTCTATTAATCCAAGAACAAAAGAGAAAAAGAGGAAATCAATAACTTTTATAGTTTTACGAGGTTCATCTAAATTTAATGTAGAATTTAGTGTTTGGTAACTATTCATGTTCTGTATATTTCTGCTGAAGGGCACAGGTAGCTAAATATGTCATTTATTATAATGGGTTCATGTGAAAATTGTTTTAAGTTCACTTAAAGTAGAAGTTAAGTCTAATATATGTTAAAATTAATAGCTCTCAATTATACTGTAATGCTGAATACAGTCAATGGTTAAATATTAAGAGGAAAACTATTTTATATAGACATATTGATATCAGTGATGCTGGCCTTCAATCATAAAAAGATGCCATTAAATAAATATTAAAAAATATACTGTCATTATGTTGTTTGTACATTTGAAGACTGAATGTGAAATTATTGCAATATAAAAGTATATGTAAACAGCACAATTTTTTTCCATACTATGGAAGTCAATGGCTACCGTCAACCACACACTTGGTTCACATTTTGGTCCATTTGAATAGTTTTGGTACTTTTAAAGAAGATTGTATGAAAACACCCTTATCGAGTCTCTCTACAGCTGCCTCAAAGTGTACGGCTGCAGAATGTATATTTACTCTTGATTTCCGTCTAGGTGGCGAGTGTTATGAGTTCCAGTGGATGGGCAATCCTCAGCTGATCTGGTGTCAGCGCTCGGATGGAATAAACGTCACAGGTGCTGTACTACACCGCTTCACATCGGTTTCGTTACGTCACATGAATAAGCAGCCAATGAGGAATAACACATACCAATAAAAACCATCAGAGCCCCTTTGCTTTTGGGTTATTGATGCACAATGTGTTTCAAAATCAATTTCAAGATTTCAGGTTAAATGTATGCATGTATACACAGTATAAAGCAATGAGTACATCTTAGGTCCTGTTGGTATTTTTTGTATGTTTTTCGCCACTTCTAAATGCCTTTTTGCCTGAACATGTCATGTTTAATGGTCCTGTGGTGTGACAAATTAATTTTTGTATCTTCTGAATAAATGAGCTCATGAAAGCAGCATGCATAATAATAATAAAAAATAATTATCAGAGTTTTCTTTTAAATACAACGGTTTTAGATGGAGTATATTATCATGACACACAAAAGAACATAGGAGACTATGATACCAGCATCTACTCACAGTATGGCGTATATACTGTAATAAGTATTGTGCAAAAGATGCCAATTTTTTAGCACATATTGTATGTATGCACATTTTTGATTGACTGCTTATTTTCTTCCAAGCCGAGTTGTTGTCAAAAGCTTGAAAATGTTATTTCTTCCAGGTGGATGCCCTCCAGCGCCACTGCCGGGGACGGACCAGTCATGTGATCCACCTTGTGACAAACCACAGTCATTTTGCTCAGAGGTAAGACACAAGAGGATTGTGGGATTAATGCAATTCTGAGCCTGAGAGTCTGTAACTGCAGGCAGTTGCTCCAGCTGCAATTATCATAATGAATGCAACAGAAAAGCATGGTCATAAGCTGTACTTTTGTTTTATTTTTGAATGCAATTAATCTATATTTCTGAAGCATGCTCAATGAGCTTTTTTATGTGTTTGCAAGAACAATTTTTGTATCATTTTAAGGAAAGAATTTGCCTACAAAGTGCCTACAAAATCATGGCTGTACAAATAATACGAATACTTCTAGTCGATTTTTGAAGTGTGTATGCTTTTGGGGAAAATTTTACCCACGATCCTTTGCACATTAAGAAAAAAAGTGTGTGAATGTTCTCTTTTCACTAGGGATGGGTGAGCACATGTATTTTATTGGTCAATGGAGTGCTGCAGGGATGATGTATTTTTGTAGGTCAACCCAGAAGTTAGCATCACACTGGTTCCTTCGTCAAAAACCCAACAGGATGTTTCCACTTGCTTTTGGATTATTGCAGAAAATGATCTCTGTGACCAGCAAAGGTTTATGAATCTTACACGTTTTGTTCATCATAAGATGACCTTCACAAAGGAGCACAACTTTTATGAATTGTGAAGTCTAAATGCAGTCAGCAGAAGTAAAAAGCTAAAATTGGTCTATAAATGAACTACACCACAGTTGCACATCTTCACGGTCACCACCATTAAGCTCCAACAGCTCTGTCAGTGTTTACTTAAAATTACCATGCTGGACAGTTTGCAAGAGCGTGGTTATGAATGCAACAAGGCTGTGAAAGCAACTAGTGAGTAGATGAGTTTATCTGTTTGATGACATTTAATGTCCCCGACAACCTCTGTAGTCATATTTAGCAACAAAAAAGACATGTTAAAGCGTAAATGTATTGCATGTATTTCATGCCATAGAATAAAATGAGCTTGTGTTAACCACAGACCTTATTTCAGGTGAATTTAACCAAAAATCATTGAAAAGATCATTGAACTTTTAGAACTGAGAGTGCAGAAATGTCTTGGCTTTAGGACTGAATTGGGTCACAAGCTTTGAGAGGAAGCAGAAAGCATGATCGTATTTATGTGCCTTTTCTGCCCCCTGCAGGAGGGTGTATGTATGTGCGAGGAGGGCTATACCGAGGTGCTGACCGCCGAGGGGATGCTGGAGCAGTGTACGCCCATCCCTGTGCTCGAAATCCCCACCGCAGGGGACAAGAAAGCTGACGTGAAGACCAGCCGGGCCATCCACCCCACCCTGCCCACCACGATACAGCCTGGCCGCGCCGGACGCACCTGGTACCTGCAACCCTTTGGACCAGGTAAATGATTCGCTTTCTTTAGTCCAGTTTCTCTTAAACATATTTGATTTCATTGTGCTCAAAGTTCTTGAAGGTTCTCTAAGGAAATTATATTCCTCAGCAAACACATTTAAAGTCATTTTTAACTGTCAACACTGAATCTATTTTTATTGAAGCTTGTTTTTGTCATGGAATAAAAAAATGTAAAAAGGCAATTGCAACTTTTTATCTCAGAATTCAGAGTTTATATCTTGCAATTCTGACTTTTTTTCTTTGCTCTGAATTCTGAGTTTACATATTGCAATTCAGGGGGGGGGGGGAGTGTTCCACCACAAAATAAAAAATAAGTACTATAGCAGGAAAAAAGGAGCCAGAATTGTAAGATAAAAAACTTAGAATTGTCAGATAAAAAGTCAATAACCTTTTTTTTTTTATCCCTTGGCGGAAAAAAATAATATTCAATTACTAGTTTAACACTTGAATCTGCGATATATAAACTTGCAACTCAAAGAAATGTCAGAATTGCAAGATCTAAATGAAAAATCCAGAATTGCCAGAACTCAGAGTTCAGAAAAAAAGTCAGACTTGCCAGATATAAACTCTCAATTACTAGTTTAGAATGTGCAATTGTGAGATATAAACTCAGAAAGAGAAAAACAGTTGGGAATTGTGAGATGAAGTCACAAATACCATTATAAGCTTCTGTACATTTAAGAGTTTTTATCTAAAGCCTTTTATAGTTGTTTTAAATTGCTGTTTTGTTTCAACTTTGGGAGCCATGAAAATAGCCAAGAAAGCTGGCAGGGTGTTAAAACACCAACCAACTTTATATAGTTTTTCCTTTTGCTTCTGTTTATTGGCCTATGCTAAATATCTTTCTCCTCTTTAGATGGAAAGCTGAAGACGTGGGTTTACGGCGTGGCGGCCGGTGTTTTTGTCCTCCTGGTATTTATAGTGTCAATGATTTACCTCGCATGGTAAGAAAGACAACCCTTTCCATTCGCTTCCTCATCACTCGTTTTATTTTCTCATTCACTCCATACATTCGTTTGGTTCTGTTTTTCTTTAACTCGCATCCCACCCTCATCCATGCCTCCCTCGCCGTCATGAGCAGCAGTTACTGTGCCATCCAGCGGTCGCTCGGGACGCCGGATTCTGCCAACGGTACGGTGGTATGGATGGGCAGAGATGCCCATGAGCTGACCTACACCTGCCCTGAGTGCCAGCAGCCAAGTCAAGAGTCAAGAGCCAGTTAAAGACTGGAGGAACAGGCTCCTGATGTCCTGACATCTCAGCCCGCTCTGCCTCGTGCCTCCACCTCAGTCTGTGCCTTACGTTCTGATGCTAAATGCATCGAGCTGCCTGGGTAGGCTGCTTAATTATTGTTTATTGGTTTAGAAAAGGATTTAAAAAAATAGCCCTGTTGCAAATACTAGTGAGCTTGCATTGGATCTTACTGCCTACATACTGCCTTATTATCGGTAGCTAAAACTAAACCATTAAAAAACAGTTACTCAAAAGTAGCGTTCATTTCTATAGAACAAAATATTTGTTGACACACTTTTTCTGATTGTCTGACATTATTAAATGCTGACTATATCAAAATGCAATATAGTTGACAAAATGTACTGTAAATGTAAAAAAACTCTCTCTCTCTTTATATATAAAAAACCTCTATATATATAGATATATATATATATCCATATATAGACAAATTGTCATTGTGGTTGCCAGATGTTGAGTTTAAATCCCCTTGTCAGAGCTTCTGTCTTAAACATCCAAACATAGATCACAACTATACAATTGTTAGCAATCATGGTTGCTTTATATATACAGTATATATAAACTTGACTATAAATATTGTAATTATTATTAGGAATTTAGCTGTTTTAGCTTTTAATTGAAGCTTTTGAGTTGTACCAGTTTTCATAATGTAGTGTTTTAATTTATATGATAACTGAATAAATCAGCGATCTAGATGATGTAAATTTAACCATGTGTATGCGTTGACTTCTCAAATGACAACAATTCACGATTGTAATTTTGATCAAAATAATTGTGATTATCAGTTGAACCATTTTGCAGCATGACAAAAATAGGACTTTTTCATTGACACAAACTAGACAAAAATTATTAGACTTGAACTAAAACTTGACTAAATAAAAAACAGGGTAGGTTGACTAAATATGATAAAAATTCAAAAAGAATATTTGACACGGGACTAAGACTACATTTTTAAAAGCTGACAAAATTAACACCACTCAAAATAAATATTAACTGAAATAAAATACAAATAAAGTATAAAAATAAATAAATACGTCTTATTTCTGCTAGTTGCAGCGTTTATCATTTTCATTTAGTTTAATTTAGTTTAATTTAGTTTGTTGAAATATTAAAACTAAAACTAAATTAAATAAAGCTGTATGTAAAACACAGATACAACAAAATGACTAAAACTTTAACTAAATTTTAAATGAAAACAAAATATAAAAATAATTAAATAGTTAATAATAGCATACAATACACTCTAAAAAAATGCTGGGTAAAATATGGACGAACCCAGCGATCGGGTTGGTTAGACCCAGCGGTTGGGTTACTGCCCAGAGGTTAAAAACAACCCAGCATGTGTTCTGTCCAATATTTACCCAGCACTGGGTTGTATTTAACCCAGCATTTTTAGAGTGTAGTAATATAATATAGTATTTCAGTGATAGTCCACAAATAGCCTACTTTTTAATTATAGTAAACTATTTTTATCAAGATTCATAATCAACATTTCTCTCACTTCGGCCTCCTCCTTTTTTCGCTGACGTGTCGTAATGATTTTTGAGATTGCGTTCTCCGTGATGGATACATGTGATTTTGCCTTAGAATTAGGCCCAAACGAGGTGTTTCAATAGGCAGCATTATCATGTTTCCCACATTTTGGAACAGACTTTGCATCTATTATGCCTGAAAATGTTGCCTGTGAGGGCAACTCGCTAGGTTTTGGAGCAGCAACTTTTTTTATGATTATATGTTGCAATAATGCTGAAAATGAATTAGGCCAGTGCCGTCTTTAATGAAGTCCAACTGCTTTACTCATCATTTTGCACCTATCATATGAGTAATGAACCATTACTGATCATCATGATTTTTCATCATCTTGTTTTTTTACACATATTTCATGATTTCATTTTTGTATCATATGCATATAATATATATACTGTGTTTGTGTAATATAAAATGTGTTTTCTCATAAGATAAACTACACGCAGTCTGTGTTAAACATCCAAGGTTTTGAGAGTGACAACTGCATCATTCTTTTGTCCTCAGCAAAAAGCCAAAGAAACCTCAGCGAAGACAAAATAATAATCGATTGAAACCCCTGACCCTGGCATACGACGGAGACGTGGACATGTAGCCCTTCTCGGAAAACTGACGTCATGAAAAATATCCTCAGCAAATGATTGAATCTCATGAAAACATGTCCAGCTCACATTATACCCCAAATTCAAAAGAAAAAAATAAGTCATGATATTTTGCATAAATGAACCAAAGCCTATTTTAGCATCTTTGTACATTATAAAATTAAGAAAATGACATTATTGCATTATTTATGAAAATTAACCACTTTCTTCCTAAATGTATTTTTATATACTGTAAAGCATCTGAACAATTTACTTTCAGTATTTTTGTAATTCTCAGTATTGTCCACGGATATTCTCTTTTTTTATTCATTTAAATCATAATAAATTCAAGACAATATAACAAATATCATGATGTATTAACACTTATTTCATGTTTACAATATGTTTTTGGGTAAATGTGCTTAATTGTCATTAAAAGATCACAATGCAATAGACCTTAGGCTTCATTTTTGTTTATGAAAAATGTAATTTCTTACCTTTTTACCATTTGATTTTGGGGTGAAGTATGACCCAGGAATGCTCTTGAGATTCAATCAAATAGTCCTCCAAAAAAAAAAAAGTCCTAACCATCTGAAATACTGGACCCTAAATGCTTGAATCCAACAGAGAGGAAGAAGAAACATCCAAGAGCCGCAAAGAAAAACCTTCATACTTTATTTTACTTCATGTTCTTGTTCTGGAGGAGCCTTTACACACATCTTCACATGCTGTGAGATCATGCCTTTGTTTATATGCAGTTCCTTACAAGTGTTTGTCTATTATGCAACTGCGGTCTACTATACGACCTTATCGGAACAACTTTCTTCCGACTTGTGCTTCCCAGCTGAGAGGATTCATTATTTGGAAGGAGCTATTGAACAGACAATGCCAAAACATACAACACACAGTAAAGGACACGAAAGGAAACTTGGCATCTTCAGATATCATGGACGACATTTGCTCACAGAAGATGCAGCCTTTCTATGGAAGGTGAAAACAGTTAGTCGTGTTCTCCTGGAAGTCCCACTCTGATTCCAGGCGTTATTTTGCACTATATTAGTGCAGCAAGGAAAGCGTTTGCCATTGAACCATTGATGTGTCAGAAGCAACGATTCTTCAAGGCATGCGAATATGAATCTGGAGCACATCAGTTGAGACGGGAGAACTGAAAAAGTGTCAGAGTGGGACTCTATAAAGACCTCACGTCCTTTTGTTTTCACTCATTTGTGCATTGTATAGTTTCTATGATGTGTCTTTTCTGCTCAACAGACTTTAAATATGTATTTTTTGTTATAGTTTTCCATTCAGACATTTTTATAATAATTGGTCGATATACAGTTGTTGAGGAAAAGTGACAGTACTTTTGATTGGGGGGGTTATGCCTCATTTTCACTGTCTGGTGTCTAATTACATGAATTGAATGATGTACGTGTCAAGACAATGGGTCTCATGGGAAGACCGATAGTTTCTGCCTTATTGTTGATTAAAAATACTGAAGTTTTGTTACTAATTGTTGCCAATTCTCACAGGACAGTGGACATGCAAAATACAGTGGCCCTACAAAGTATTTGGACACACAAGATGAACTTTAATATGTCTGAATGTAATTGCATTAGATGGGGAACTGGTTGCATTTTTTTAAATACTGGAAACGATTAATGTTCACTTCCGTTTATGTTTTTCGCATGTGCATTTTCTACCAATGCTGCGAAATACTGTACTAAACTATTCTGATGGTGTTCTTTGCGCGACTGACATGAGCTTCTTATGATCTTCTTTTTAGTGAATCAAACTCATATGACGAGTCCAGTGTAGTCCGATTCCCGAACGAATGACTCTTAAGATCCGGTTCTTTTTAGTGAATCAAACTCATATGACGAGTCCAGTGTAGTCCGATTCCAGAACGAATGACTCTTAAGATCCGGTTCTTTTTAGTGAATCAAACTCATATGACGAGTCCAGTGTAGTCCGATTCCAGAACGAATGACTCTTAAGATCCGGTTCTTTTTAGTGAATCAAACTCATATGACGAGTCCAGTGTAGTCCGATTCCAGAACGAATGACTCTTAAGATCCGGTTCTTTTTAGTGAATCAAACTCATATGACGAGTCCAGTGTAGTCCGATTCCAGAACGAATGACTCTTAAGATCCGGTTCTTTTTAGTGAATCAAACTCATATGACGCGTCCAGTATAGTCCGATTCCAGAACGAATGACTCTTAAGATCCGGTTCTTTTTAGTGAATCAAACTCATATGACGAGTAGTCCGATTCCAGTGAAAGATCCGAGTGAATCAAACTCATATGAAGTCCGAATGACTCTTAAGATCCGGTTCTTTTTAGTTCAGTCCAGAATTCCAGAACGAATCTCTTAAGATAGTGAGACGAGTCCAGTGTAGTCCGAGAATGACTCTTAAGATCAGTGAATCAAACTCATATTGTAGTCCGATTCTGACTCTTAAGATCCGGTTGTGAATCAAACTCATATTCCAGAATGAACGAATGACTCTTAAGAAGTGAATCAAACTCATATGACGAGTCCAGTGTAGTCCGATTGAAGAACGTGAATCCAAGATCCGGTTCTTTTTAGTGAATCAAACTCATATGGCGCGTCCAGTATAGTCCGATTCCTGAACGAATGACTCTTAAGATCCGGTTCTTTTTAGTGAATCAAACTCATATGGCGCGTCCAGTATAGTCCGATTCCCGAATGAATGACTCTTAAGATCCGGTTCTTTTTAGTGAATCAAACTCATATGAGTTAAAAAATGACTCTTAAGATCCGGTTCTTTTTAGTGAATCAAACTCATATAGTATAGTCGAAAATGACTCCCGGTTCTTTTTAGTGAAGTCGATTCAGTGAGTGATTCTGACTCTTAAGATCCGGTTCTTTTTAGTGAATCAAAATATGTCCAGTGTAGTCGATTCCAGAACGAATGACTCTTAAAAGTGAATCAAACTCATATGTCCAGTGTAGTTGACTGAACAGTGAATCAAACTCATATGGCGCGTCCAGTAGTCCGATTCCTGAACGAATGACTCTTATAGTGAGAGCCGATTTGCTCTTAAGATAGTGATTTTAATACTCTGAATCAGAGTACAAAAATATATAATTTTTTATACTGAATCAAAAAGAAATAATGCAACCATTGTAGTCTGATTCCGGAGCAGCAGACTCGTAGGAACCTGTTCCTTTTAGTGAAGCAAAAATGTGCAGTGTATCAAGTGTAGTCCAATTCCCAAACAAATGAATCTTATGCTTTTGATTCACTAAAAGAACCGGTTCATAAGATTCATTTGTTTGAGTATTGGACTACACTGGATGCCATGTTTTTGATTCACTCAAAAGAACCGGTTCATGTGACACATCAAGTGTAGTCTAATTTCTGAACAAATTACCTGTATAAACTCGTATTTTATACTGAATCAAAAACATACGATGTTGTCCGATTCCCAAACTAATGACTCTTATGAATTGGTATTTTGTACTGCATCAAAAATATACAACTCGACCAATGTGAGTCCGATTCCTGAACGACTCAGTTAGTAGCAGTTACTATTTAATATATCAATATCATTAAGCAGCTTATGTCTGTGTTATTTAAAACTTGTGAGAGTATTTTATAAAAATGTATGAATAAAACGTGGTACTATACACACACAAGTCATCAAAAATGCAAATATATTTACTTTTGGTCTTATCTAATGCAAAGACATCCATACATAAAGTGTGGTTTAAGCCTGCAATTACATTCTGGGCTCATTGTACATGTGCAGCACTTTTGTTTGATCTGATATATATATATATATATATATACATCATATATATTATTACATCATAAGTATGAGCTGTCTCACGCACTTGCAACAAACTTACAAAGCCATCAAACAGTATTTTTTTTTTTTTTATCAAAATCATTCAGCAGATTAAGCAGTATTCAATTTTATATATCCATAAAATATTTTCAAATTATTACACATTACCCTTCTTCCCCTCTAAAAAATACAAAATGCATTGAAAAAGAAAATATTTGTGTGTATGTATTTATGAAATTTGATTTAATTTGAATTTAAGGACCTGTTATATAAAAAAACCAGAGTGAATATGATCTTCCTAAAATGTGATAGTCTATGAATCCTGCTGAAATCTTCCATTCAAATAGTAGTAATATAGAAGATTCTCCTCATTTTCCCCTAATTCATTTACGCTGCTACATTGAGTCGTTTCACCCGGCCGTCCTGCTAGCAGCTGGGGAAATGAATGTTTACCTTTAGTTTGATTTGTAAATAACAATGAGTATTAAATCATATTCATTTCTTTTGTATTGCACAGAAATGTTTAGTACATTGCAAAGTGGTCTCGCTGATCTTTGTTGATTATGGTCATGTTGTAAAGTACCAAGGTCTTTTTTTTTGTACAGCTTATGTTTTACAGGTAATAAATTCTGGTGTATTAAACATGTATGAATGATGTTTCTTGTCTATCTCTATATTTTGTGAATATGTATGTGTTTGATCTTTTATCCACTGTATGAAATCCGATGACTGTATTAATGAAAGCCATAGGATTGGTTGTGTCGACGTTCATAGGCGTTCCTCCCTCATGCGAGTGTCAGATGGAGCGGAGTGACCATGTGTTCACAGCGCAGAGAAGAGCCTTGCTTCCCCTGAATCCATTGAGAATTCCACAGGGATCAGAACGGCTGCGAGGAAAGTTCAAGAGTCGGAAACCTTCTAAATGATGATGATTGCGAGCAGTTTGATGTGTCTCGTGATACTCCTCTCCATTAAGGATGTAAGTGCATTTATATTTTATCCCCAGTTCTTATACTTCTCTTTGCAGTGGGTGTTGAACTTGCTCTGTGATGTGTTTGGCTGTCTGATGTTCAGCACAGACAGCGACAGGCAGTCAACTCAAATCCTTAAGGATGTACTTGATTTCTATTGGAATTTAGAACCCATCCTAATGGGATCAATTACAAATCCTGTAAGAATCAAATAAGATGTGGTCAAAGGCTGAAACCGTTTATGAGAGCTTTATGAAGGAAGGATGGATTATATGGAGAATATGGGAACATTGGTATTTTAATTAATATTAAATGCTGAAATTGAACATGGAATTTCTACAGCATGTTTTTTAATGCTATTGCAATGTCTTATTATTAAAAGCAGTCACATTGGGGGTTGTGGGTGTCAAATAATTCCTTTGTAAATCAGATATTTCACTCATTTGCTCTAAATTATACTCTAAATTCTGTGAGCATATATTTTTGTATATATTATATTTTGTTCTACAGTTAGAAGATGTAACATTAATTGAAATAGTTATTTTTTATGTGATGGAATCTTTACAAAATTCCCATTAGGATCATTTAGAGCTGATTCTAAATTGTAAAATAAATTCCAACAGGAATTCTTGACATTCTTTACCACAAATAATGATATCCAGAGGGGGCAAAAAAACGTTTAATTTGATTTTCCGGCCTTAGCTGGTTTAAGATCGTTCACACTGAAGAAAATATGGTGTAGAAACCATTTTCACTCTTAAAATGCTACTAAATGTAATAAACAGTTACAAAGAAGCAGCAAGTTATGCATTGAATTAAATGTAACATTCTGAAGTAAACTTGTAAAAATAGTATTCTTATAAAAGTCTCATTTTTTTTATTTACAGTTTCAAAAAATATTTGTATAGTGCTACTGTCCAGCTGATAAGCCCGAAAACCCCATAAAATTGTCAAATTAGACCAGTCTGGTGTGTAGAAACCAGCTCGACAGAAAAGCCCTGTTTAATAATCATTAATGATGGATCTTGATTGCATTACAAGACACAAGATGCAGGTACATGCTGCTGTCTATAGTTTAGTTTCTGTCAGCAATACGTAATTTAATGGCTGGTTAAGAATATCATATGAAGGAACATGCAGTATTGGTTATGAATGTTCATCTTGCCATTTGTAAACTGCACTGGAGTGATCAATACTGCTCAGAAACGTCAGCAATTTTCTCCATCATGTTTTCAGAGGAAACAACATTATGTGAATAAGAAAGTGTGATCATTTTCAGTCTCGTGTATTGTACTTCCAGTTGCAGTTTATCACTCATAGTGCTTTTAAAGATGCTCTCCAGTATTAATCAGAGTAGGACTTCTCATCATATACGTTAATAATGCAAAATTCCAGCATTGTGAGCTGAAGAACCAGAAGTAGTGTTTTGTTTTTGACGTCTGTGTCTCCAGTCCTGCGTCCTCCTCTCTCTGGATAAGGTCCAGCTCACACCTCAGACTGAAGATCGATTTGTCTCTAATTGAAATAAGAGGCAACGTGGTGCTCGAGTCTCAAAAGGATTATTGCTTTTTTATATAAATTTATAAGTGTGACTGTAAGTGTCTGACCCCTGGAGATAAAGATCCAATATACGAAATCTGTGAAAAGAGCTATTGAGTTGATATCATAAGTTTCGATTTTTGGGGGGTGTCCTTTTTTCCACCTGGACATATTCAATGGAATTGCTCCAGTGTTGCAGTAACTTTGCCTTCATCTGATTACAGTGCTGTTTATGTTTTTAACCATGGCTTACTGATTTATTCACTAATATTCTCAACCCAATCTTGGATTCTTTTTCAAGTTTAGGAGAGCGCTGGTTTCAGAGATAGTATCTCCCTCTGGGAATGTTTCAGATGAGTTACAGTATGTCATGATTTCATCCTTGCAGGTGAATTTCATTCCTCTTCTGACTGACTGGCTGCATTGTACAGAGTGAAAACGAGCAGGTCGTTCTAGATCAGATCCTTAGAAATGCTTATAGCATAATCATATTCTATAAAAAGCATGTAATTAAAAAAATCATAGTATATATATATGACTATTTCTAATAAAACATTAGTATTCAATATATTTAATTTGATATATTTAAAAAATAATATATTATTAAAATAACATTAATAATATACATAAAATAATTTTAAATACAAAAAGACTTAAATTTAAAGTAAAAGTAGTAGTATTCCAAATATTTAATTTGATATATTTAAAAATAATATGATATATAATACATAAAACATATTTAAACACTACTGTTATTTATTTACGTTTACCTGTAAGCCAACTTTAAAAGTTCTGTTTTGATATTACTTAAAAAAAGTATTGTTTTCAAATGTGTCACTATTTGTATTCATCGTTCTAAAAAAGAATCATTCAAATGATCACTGCACAAGTTCCATTCTGTTTTACGTGGCATTCCATCATACATAATCATACTTTCATCCAAAATGAAGGTGCTGTTCACACACATTACCTCGTCTGGCTGCTTTGAATCATGTTTATGAATGTTACAACTCCATAAATTTCCATTTTGGGGAATGAACTCTGAGCTGGGAACACCTTGATCTTATTTATAGCTGGAGTGTAATGGCAGTGTGGAGCTGCTGGAGACCTAATCCATTAAACCAGCTTCCTGTAAATCTGCCATCGGAAAGCCGTAATCCTGCCCGGAGCTGTTTGGGAAAACTGTCAGTCTTCAAAATGAAGTTAATTATGTTTCACAGCATTCTGGCACTAAAGCGGCATGTCTGACTGTATTGTGTATCATAAAAAAAGTAATTCTGAAATGTAAATGAGGCGAATGAGATGAAAGGTTTTTGTTATATCTTCCAAAATTATCTCATTAACTCATCACTGCAGGGGGCTGGAATCAGATCATGTTTGTTTTTTCTGTGCTGTCACCTGTGTCCTGAACATGTCTGTCTGTCTGTATCTAACGTTATATCTATCTGTCTCTGTGTTTCTATCGTTCTGTCTATCATTCTGTTGTTCTATCTCTATCTGTCTGTCTGTCCATCCGTCCGTTCATGTAGATATACTCTATGTAATATGGACACTTTTAGCTTAGGTCAGACCATCTTTCCCTGACTCTCCTGTCGGTCATTTTGATTTGATATTGATGGCTGAGATTCAATTACAGGCACCTCTTTGACTCCTTTTGAATCTCCATATTTGTTTCAGGACTGACCTTGCACTGACCCTGATGTTAGACGTGAACCGCTCTTTAATTAAGTGACATACAATAATATAAAAAACTGTCATATTTGGATTATTGATCCAAGAGCTCATTTATAAAAGCTCTCTTATGACAGATTTGCTGTCAAATCATTTCAAGTGAAGTCAAGGAGATCTTGTCCTTCTGATATGGTGTTTTTTCCCATTGTCTATTTTTGTGTGAAACTACATTGTTGTCTCATTTTGTTCTCTCAGGTCAGATATGCCAAAGGAAATAGTCCTCTGACCGGAAGGTCTCTGCAAATGGACAGGCCTAAGAGGACAGTGAAGTATCCATGTGCTGATTCAGACCCATTGCCCATGTCAAGTCCCGATGTCCGTGATGCTGACCAAGCCCTCCTGCCTGACAAACTCCAGCCATGTCCCGAGCAGGAGCTTTGGGACTGGCCTCCAAACCTGACGGAGACCAACCTGTCTCCCCAACAATCCAGGAAACGGGTCACGCTGAAAAGAGGAAAAGCTAAGAAGATGTTCGGCTGGGGAGATTTCCAGTGCAAAGTAAAGTCCACGAGCCTCAACCTGCTCATCGCTGGGAAGATCGTGGATCACGGCAACGGAACGTTCAGCGTTTTTTTCCGATACAACACCACCGGAGGTGGAAATGTCTCTGTAGGGCTGGTTCCTCCGAGCAAAGTGGTGGAATTTGATGCAGCGGCTCAAACCGTTCTGCACTCGGTGGAGTCGAGGATGTTTACCTGCAGGGTGGAGCATGAGAGGGTGGAGAGAGGGACCAAAAGCACACGCTGCTGGTACGACCCGTCTCATAGCTGCGACCAGGATCAGACTCACAGCCATGTTTCTTGGCTCTGCTCAAAACCGTTCAAAGTCATCTGCGTCTACATATACTTCTATAGCTTGGACTACAAACTGGTGCAGAAAGTCTGTCCGGACTATAACTACCACAGCGAGTCTCCGTACTTACCTTTTGGATGATCATTTTGTCTTGTAGTAAAAGATAAATCAGTACATGCGTTTATTCTAAGATAATTGGGCAGGTTTCTATTTTGAACTGGAATAGGAAAAGTTAATTCTGTTATTTACTCATCAACTGATTCTGATTCATAGTAGCTAATAATCTGTAGTAATAATCTGTAATCTTTTGATTGTGGTTGGCATGAGTGTTACACAAGGGACTTCTAGTTCCAATAGGGTCTGGCTGCAGACCTGCACTTGCACCCACAGACTTGCACTCTCAGACACTTGCGCTTCCATGAGTGACGTCACTTGCAGTCTTTTTTATTTTGTTCTATTTATTGATTTTTTTTAATCTCTCAACATTTTACAACAGTAGCCAGGTGGTGAAGACAAGAAAAAATAAACTAAATTACAATGTCACTTGCAATCGCCACTTGCACTTTCCGCTACCTGCGAGCAACGTCACTTGCATTGGACACGAATCGTGTGCGTTGGCAACGGAGACAAGACGCTGTGGTGGTTAAACGATTAAAACTAATTTAGTACAATGACGAACAGGGTCCTGCAAGTTATTTGTGAGAGAAAAAAGACAAGACCTGCAAATCCGTGGCTACAGAACAGCAGAATATGAATGCAATACGTAAAGTTTCTCATTAAGCGTTTTCCTCCCGTAGAAAACCATAAACACTTAATAGGGCTTAATGTATTAAGATACATTAAGTGAAATTAAAAGATAAAATTTGATGTAACCTATAGTTATTATTAAATGTACTACAAGGCAAGCAGACAGCCATGAACATAGTATGCAAACTTTCACTTTTCCTCCCATACAGCAAAACGCTTAATGTGGCATAATGGACTAAATTTAATAATATAATAATAATAATAATAAGGGACTTAAGGGTATTCTGTAGTCTTTGACTAAGATGATAAAGACAATTCATTAGCCTATAAGTCTTGTTGACACAATACAGACCAGCAGATATGAACGTGCATTATGAAATGCATTAAGTGATATTAAAAGGACGCAATGCGTTAAATTGCACGTTAAACGTTTTCCTCCCATAGAACATAATTGTAAATAAAACACGTAATAGAGCTTACTGGACAAAGACAATGATATAAAAGAGCTGTAGACCGTTTATTATATATGGAAAAATGCTTAACGTGAAACTTTGTATGCGTTTATTCTGGGCTCACCTACCTGTACATTAGTTATGTAACGTTATATTTTAATAATGAAGAGGAGCATATTGAGTTTGTTCTTTATCATCTTAGTCCATTCTGCCACATTATCCCACGTTTTGCTGTATGGGAGGAAAATACTATATAAATATGCAAGTGTCTGAGAGTGCAAGTGCAAGTCTGCAGCCAGACCCTTCTCGCATTTATTGAGACAAGCATGTCTGTATATACATTTAAGATTGTAAGGCTGTTTTGGGGAGAATGATGGGATACATCTAACTAATTTCATTATATACTAATGCATTATTTATTTATGAAAAATCTTTAAAGACACCCTTAGTACAGGTTTGTCTCCACACTTACGAACTTCATCAGAAGTTGCTCTCTGTGGCAGGTGCTGGGGAATACGTGTCATAATTTCTGTCAGACAGAGCCAAATTTAATGAGCTCCTGTAATTGATTTTGCTTTGCTGAGATCGTGTGTCAACGGTTTTGTCATTTCTCTGATGATTTAATGAAACTGCTATGAAAGTGAATGTAATTTCATTAATGAATACATGATGCCACACACTGTTGGAGACAATTACTTCTACAGAAAATTTATGTAAAGTGCTTGTTTATTTTGATATTTATCAAATATTCTACATTTCTAAAAGTCATTCAAATCACTCTAAATCATTTCGCTGAGCTCAGCGCAAATGCGTGTCTCGTATGTGTACATGTATTTTCTGCACTGCCTTTCTTGCATTAAGACTTATAAAAAAAGTTTCATGGCTTGAGTTTCTTAGTGCAAAATGTAATTAGTTTCCTTGTTTCCACCCGAGCATCTCATATTGAGCATCTCTAAATGTACATAATCGCAACCGACTATGATTGGTCTATTCACGTAAGCGCTGAGAAAAGTAACAGGCAGCACATGATAACGTCTGCGCGCACATTCTGCCGTATTCTTGAGAAAACT
The DNA here is from genome assembly GCA_027422405.1 of Ptychobarbus kaznakovi. Classification (NCBI taxonomy): domain Eukaryota; kingdom Metazoa; phylum Chordata; class Actinopteri; order Cypriniformes; family Cyprinidae; genus Ptychobarbus; species Ptychobarbus kaznakovi. The sequence goes on from CM049803.1 coordinate 26,242,793, forward strand.
GATACAAAGACACTTTTTAATAGTCTTTTAAAAACTACGAAAACCAAAATATAGTAATAATATCATAAAATCTTTAGAACGATCACAATTGCGCATTTAGAGTGCCTGTTTCAAGCTAAATGTCACTCTACTCGTTCCTCCTTTCTGTTCGCAGTGCGCTCGTGCAGCAGCGCGCATGACGTCATCACTCCATCTACAAGGACGCGCACCCAAAAACACGCAGTGATGCACATATAGCGTTTAATTTTCCTATTACAGCATGTCTTAAACATCAGCAGCCGGGATCCAAGCTCATAAGGCGAGTCTCACAATAATTCCATTCATTGTTATTATTAGAAACGGACCGTTTCCTGTATTTACTGTAGCGGTTGAATAATGACAGTATATGCTAGTGTTTGTTTTGGTTGCGGCAGAGAAGGAAATACGGATGTGAGAATCACACAGTTGAATATTGTGTGTGATTTGTGTATTGTAGTTTAGATATGGTCACTTAGGTTTATTAATAAAGATAATATGTTCTTAGAGAGAAAAAATGCACTAGAAAGATAAAGAAGAGGCCTGAATGTCCAGTGTATTATTTCTTATTTACAAAATGCAATGCTAAACATTACAGGTTTCGTTATTGAACGCTTTTTTCAGTAACACAATGACTAATTATCTTCAATAAATTAGAACTGTTAAACTATCAAACGTGACTATTGACCGTTAGCTATAATGCAATAATGACCTTTTTATTTCAGATACCTGACAAACATGGAGAAAGGGAGCCAGTGAGTATGCAGAAACCATCCGTTTGCAGACATTCATTATAAAGTATTATACTTAAACAAATGAGATGCCTTCTTAATTGGTTTGTCGTGTCTTTGCAGAGGTATTTCTCATTTTGATCACTTTCGGCAAAGTCAAGAATCTTCTGTGGTCAACAAGTTCCAGCAGAAATACTGGAAAACCAAGCAAACGCTGATTAAAGTCACAGGAAAGAAGGAAGATGAGCATGTCGTTGCTTCCGATGCTGATCTGGATGCTAAACTGGAGGTGAGGAAACTTTCCTCTGGGTCAGAATGAATCGAATGGTCATGTGATGAATGTGGGTTGTCATGCTTCCCTTCAGGTGTTTCATTCAGTACAGAGAACATGCATGGAGCTGCTTAAGGTGATTGAACAGTATCAAAGGAGAATCAGCCGTAAGTAAACTGCAAATTCACACATATATTAATATTAATATACACGTTTATGAATAGCTTGTGAAAAAAGAAGCTTAATTGGATTCAATGTGCACTTTTAGTGTGCATCAAATCTTAAAAGGATATTTAAAAAAATACTTGCAGATAATATAATATTGATGAAATAAAAGGCCACACTTTATTTTAAGGTCCATTTCTCGCTATTAACTATGACTTTTGCCTCAATAAACTCCTAATTTACTGTTTATTAATAGTTAGTAAGGTAGTTAGGTTTAGGTGTTGGGTAGGATTAGGGATGCAGAATATGTGCTTTAAGCACTAATAAACAGCCAATATGTTAATAATAGGCATGCTAATAAGCAACTAATAGTGAGAATTGGTCCCTATGCTAAAGTGTTACCAAGGCCACTTAAGTGTATTTCAAGAGAGTATAACATGACACACTTAACACACTTAAGTGCACGTTTAATACTTAATTACTTAATTTTTAGGGTGCAGTTATTATTGTTTTCTTTTTTACTTTAAAGTACATTTTAAATAATTGGTTTAGTAATATTTTGACATGCTTTGTTCAGTAATGTTGACTGTGTTGTTTGATTTTAAATTTAAAGTTAATATATCGGGGGAAGTCGTGGCCTAATGGTAGAGAATCTGACTCGTAATCGAAAGGTTGTGTAATCGAGTCTCGGTCCAGTAGGGATTGTCGGTGGGGGGAGTGAATGTACAGCGCTCTCTCTCCACCTTCAATACCACGACTGAGGTGCCCTTGAGCAAGGCACCGAACCCCCAACTGCTCCCCGGGCGCCGCAGCATAAACGGCTGCCCACTGCTCCGGGTGTGTGTCCACGGTGTGTGTGTGTGTGTGTGTGTGTGTGTGTGTGTGTGTGTGTGTGTGTGTGTGTGTGTGTGTCACTGTGTGTGTGTGTGTGTTCACTGCTGTGTGTGTGTGCACATTGGATGCACGGGTAAATGTAGAGCACGAATTCTGAGTATGGGTCACCATACTTGGCTGTATGTCACTTTCACTTCACTATATTTTAAAGGTACTAAATTATAATTTAATCATTACAAATGTGAACTCACAAATATATTTAAATGCACAACATAGACGTTTCAATTGGTCACATGCAAGTGCCACTATTATAAGTATAATAAGACAGCGGAAGTAATTATTAAATGATAAAGATTTACATAAAGCCATATGTCTGGCTTAAGTGGGACAAAAGAATCACTCTTACGTTCAACACATTTTTATTTTAAAGTTATTTTACGAGTAGTTATTTAAAAAAATACTTGCAGATAATATTATAAAGTTTTTTTAATTTCACTTTAAAGTACATTTTAAATTTATGTTTTAATCATCTTTTGTAATACTTAAAAATGACACTTATTTTGATGTGCTAACGTACTAAAGCACATACTTTATTCAAATTTTAATTGTAGTGTTATTTGATATTACATTTAGGCCTAAAGTTAATATATTTTAAATTAAACCATTAAACCCAAAATGTTTTTTCTATGGCAAAAACCCATTCGGGTTAACACACTTAAAGCTAGATTTCAGTCATGATTTATTATTCAAAGAAAACGTATGTATGTGGCTAAATTCTGATGCTCTTTTCAGTTTTGTCCCAGGAGGAGAATGAACTGGGTCGGTTCCTGCGTTCACAGGGCTCTCAGGACAAAAGTCGAGCTGGAAAGATCATGCAAGCGACTGGGAAAGCTCTCTGCTTCTCTTCACAGCAAAGGTCTCTTCAAGCTTGGTTTGGGAATTCTTCTTCTTCTTCTTCTTCGTTTGGTTGATTGATTCGGTTCTCCTTGCAGGCTGGCGCTGCGAGGTCCGCTGGGCCGTCTGTACCAGGAGGTGGAGACGTTTCGTTACCGAGCCATTTCTGACACGTGGCTGACGGTGAACAGGATGGAGCAGTCACGGACGGAGTACAGAGGAGCTCTGCTCTGGATGAAGGACGTTTCTCAGGAGCTGGACCCCGACACACACAAGCAGATGGAGAAGTTCCGTAAGGTCAGTCTCACCCTGGAAGAGACTGCAGTGAAAGCGTTTCTCCAGCAGAAGGAGTAGCGTGTCTTCTAATCATCCTCATCTACTGTAGCGTGGGATGAGAATGTCTTCTAGAAGCTCTGAAGTGTGAAATGCTCTTCTTTCTTCTGCTGGTTGTTTCATCTTTTTTCCATCCTTCAGGTTCAAACTCAGGTGCGTCATACCAAGACAAGTTTTGACAAACTGAAGAATGATGTGTGTCAGAAGGTTGATCTGCTCGGAGCCAGTCGCTGTAATCTGCTCTCACACGTCCTGACAACATATCAGGTGCTGCATTTGAATTGCTTCTTGTAGATTATTTGTATTATTATATCATATTTATTTATTTACCTTATTAGTAAGCATTGTAAATGTGATGCATTTATTATTTAATTAAACTACATGCAATTTTATTTAATTTTTTTTATTTTTATTATTACCTTTTTATTACTATCTAAATGAATTATTAAAGGTGGTAATATCTCAGCCTTCCAGAACGACGTGTCATGAGGATAAATATCGGTCTTTTCCTCTGTTTCAGACCACACTGCTACATTTCTGGGAGAAAACTTCTCACACTATGGCTGCCATTCATGAGAGCTTCAAAGGCTGCCAGACTCACGAGGCTTCAGCGCTGGAGGTGAGAGCTTTCAGAAGAAATTCATCTCATTATATCGAAGTATGATAATATTCAGATTTATTCATAGCAGTATGTGTATGTACTTTCACGACTCTCATTTTGTGTTAAAACTATAAAATCTATAAAAACGATAAAATCTATAAAAATTGGTGTCATTTTTCAATGAGATTTGTATTTGTTTCGGATGTTTTTAGTTTAAAAGAAAGACAATTTTCTTACATTTTATATTGACCTTTATTTATTCAGCACAACACATTTTTGAAAAATATACTACTTTTCAAATGTTTGGGGTCAGTGAGCTTTTTTTTATTTAAGAAATTACTTTTATTCTGCAAGGATGCATTAAATTGACCAAAAATGACATTTATAATGTTACAAAATATTTTTCTTTTAAATGTTCTTTTGAACTTATTGTATAAAGCAGCACAAATGTTTTCATAATTGATAATAATAATAATTGTTTCTTGAGCATCAATTCAGCATATTAGAATGATTTCTGAAGGATCATGTGACACTGAAGACTGAAGTAATGATGCTGAAAATTCATCTTTAAGTCACAGAAATAAGTTATATTTTAAAATATATAAAATAGAAAACAGTTTTTTTTAAACTGTAATAATATTTTACAGTTTTTACCATGTGTGACCATGGACCACAAAATCAGTCATACGGGTCAATTTTCCCGAAATTGAGATTTATACATCATCTGAACGCTGAATAAATAAGCTTTCCATTGATGTATGGTTTGTTAGGATCGCACAATATTTAGCTGAAATACAACTATTTGAGAATCTGAAATCTGAGGGTGTCAAGTCAAAATGCTGAGAAAATCACCTTTAAAGTTGTCCAAATGAAGTTCTTAGCAATGCATATTAAATACAAGTTTTGATATATTTACAGTAGGAAATTTACAAAATATCTTCATGGAACATGATCTCTACTTAATATCCTAATGATGTTTGGCTTAAAAGAAAAATCTATAATTTTGACCCATACAGTGTATTTTTGGCTATTGCTACAAATATACCTCAGCGACTTCAGACTGGTTTTGTGGTCCGGGGTCACATATTTTCGACCACATAAACATATCATTGGTCAGAATAAGAGACTCTCAGCAACCCCAAACTTTGGAATAGTGGTGTGTGCTACAGAGCGAGGTTTGAATAAGTACAATATCCTCTTGATATTGTCTAGTTTTCACATGATGTGGGGCAAGTTGTCACAACAGGAACCTGCTGCTTATTGATTAATCATCCCAAAATAGGCTTTTGATTCATATTTGTTATAAAATTGTTACTGTTACATTTATTAAATACCCATCTTTCATCATTTAGACAAACGAGCAGTGATATTATGATGCAAATCTGTTGTGTCTGATACTCCAGGGTTCAGATCAAGCTGCAAAGAAAAAAGTAAAGAAGAAAACGAAGGCAAAAGCAGAAGATGAGGAGACGAGTCAGAATACAGATGAAGCGTAGGAGCTGTTCTGTCCTCACTTATTGTAGTTTGACGTGTATAAACCTCTAATCGCTCATATCACATCTTCTCTTTCAGGCTTATTTCAATTGAAGAAGAAACTCTGAGCAGTAACCTCATGCAAACAGGTAAAGCTTTCATTAAAGCTGAATGAGTTTTATCCACAGATGAAGAGAAGTTCATCCTTAAACCAGTGGCTTCACTCTGAACGCACAGGAAATGATGACGCTTTCTCCGGCGGTCAGGAGAAGGATGGCTTGAGTTTGTTGAATGAGATTCTGGGCAGCAGTTCTCTGGAGGACAGGGGTTTCTCTCAGGAATGGCGTGATGTGTTTGGGGAAGATGATCCGGCCGACGGTAGCAGAGCAGAGACACAGCTGCCCGAGGAGGAGCCCGCTTTCTTTCTGCCTTCCAAACTACTCGACCAGAACATGAACGACCCGCAGTCCTCAGTGTCAGGTCTGCAGAAAGTCTGAAATAGATGATACAACAATAATAGACCATTATGGAACAAACTATGCACTAGTGTTTAAAAGCTGGATTGGTAAGATTTGAACGTTTTTGAAAATATTCTTAAAAGTAGAAAGACTTCAAAATTTGAAAGACTGCATTTACTTGATCAAAAATAGTCAAATATAAAAATTGTGATATATAGTTACAATTTAAAATAACTGTTTTTATATTTAAATTAGTGCTGTCAAACTATAAATTGCATCCAAAATTGTGTACATAATCGATGTGTGTATACTGTGTATATTAATAATGTATATATAAATACAAACACATGCATGTATATATTTAAGATCAATGTTGTTTATATATTATATATAAAATATAATATAAAATAAATGTATGTACATGTAAATATCTTTAAAATATATACTGTAAAATATATACTGTATGTGTGTATATTTATATATACATAATAAATATACACAGAACACTACTTATATTATGTAAACAAAAACTTTTAATTTGAATTAATCGTGATGAATTATTTGACAATTGACAGCAATAATTTAAATATATTTTAAAATGTAATTTATTCGTGTGATGCTAGATGTATTTTCAGCATCATTACTGCCAGTCTTCAGTGTCACATGATCATTCAGAAATCATTCTAATATGCTGATTTGCTGCTCAAGAAACATTTCTCATTATTAATGTTAAAAACAATTGTGCTGCTTCATATTTATGTGGAAACGTGACACTTTTTTCAGGATTCTTTTATGAATAGAATATTCAAAAGAACCGCGTTTATTTTAAATCTTTTGAAACAATCTTAATTTCAATTCTGACTTAAAATGGGAAATGGGGGGGGGGTCTGAATTGTGTGATAAACAATTTGCAATTAAACTTTTTTATTCTGTGGTGGAAATGAGATTCCATAATTGAATATGTCCTTTCTTAATGAATAAATTAAACGTAAATAAATACATTTTTCTTAATAAATAAATACATGTTCTTAAATATTGTCTGTATTCCAGGTTGGACAACAGCCATTCCTCAGAATATTCCTGAGAACTCATCTGTAGCGAGTCAAAACTCTTCCAAACCTGCAGTGAAAGGTAAATATGATCAAATAAATATGATTTAAAATATATCAGTCATAACCAGTATTGAGAGTGTAAACATGCATTGATCCGTTGTGATGCATTGATGTGAAAAAGATGCATTTACAGTATTATAGAATTGAATACTTAATACTTGTTAATAATAATGCTTTTTGTGTTGATTTATTATCCAAAAATAATCTATCTTCAGTTGTAAACGTACTGTATGAATCATACCCACCCTACATATATATATATATAATATATATATACATACCTTTCTGATTTGATTTCAGAGCAAATATGTATATCCCTAACTTTAGGTTGTATTAACTTTAGGTTGTATTAACTTTAGGTTGCATTAACTTTAGGTTGCATTAACTTTAGGTTGCATTAACTTTAGGTTGCATTAACTTTAGGTTGCATTAACTTTAGGTTGCATTAACTTTAGGTTGCATTAACTTTAGGTTGCATTAACTTTAGGTTGCATTAACTTTAGGTTGCATTAACTTTAGGTTGCATTAACTTTAGGTTGCATTAACTTTAGGTTGCATTAACTTTAGGTTGCATTAACTTTAGGTTGCATTAACTTTAGGTTGCATTAACTTTAGGTTGCCTTTAGGTTGCATTAACTTTAGGTTGCGATCGGAAGGATGAAGAACAAAGATGAAGCTCCTGAACGCTTAATCTGCTCTGTCACGATGCACTTTACGCTCCTCGCACAATCCACAGTTCATGAGAGAGGCCTGACAGATCTCAGCCATAGCAGTTAACCTCGATTATTTCATGAAGAAATATTTGCTGCCAAAGGAAACTAATAATAATCACTCTGGCCTTGATTCCTGTTTTCATTTGCTAGTATTGTCAAGGCGGTTTGATTTGCCATAACGTTGTGGGTTTTCTTGTAATACATAAATGTATATACTGACACAGCATTATCAGCAGCAGTAAGTAGTTTGGGTTTGGATATTGTGATATTGCATGATTTCAGATTTTTTTTATCGTTATTTATTTTAGATGTTGCCTTCATCAGTTATGAAAGTATTTTTCAAATGTTATTTAAGTAGTCTTTCTTTAGTGCCATCAACTAAAACCAATGCTGCATTTCAGAAGCCTTAAATATGAGAGGACTTTATCACACTCCTTCAATTCATTTATTTTAATGAACATTATTAATATATATATTATCTTATGGAAACTTCACCTGATGTGAAAGCAGCTATTAATAGGTCAATGTGTTCATAAATGTAACACCTTATTTAAGATGTACTTTATGGTTGTTATAGAAAGCAACTGTGCTCACTTTTTACAGGCTTGGTTATGGAAGTAATTTTCTGGAAGGGTTTTTATTTTTAATTAATGTATTTATGATGGTGGATCCGCCCCCCCCCCTCCACTTAAAAGCATATATAATAAATAATAAAACATCAGAGCTCATGGTTTGTTGAAAGGTTTAAACATTATGAGAGAAAATTAATAGGATTTTTACTTCCAGAACCTGACTATTGTACTCTATAATTTTTTTTATGATCAAATATTGATAAACACCTTGGTCAAATGTAAACGTTTATGCATATGTTGTTAATTGTATTTCTTAGAGCTGATTATGTGTTTGTGTGCCTAAAAACAGATGCCCATGTACTACAAATGACTTTTCACCGTACATATTAAACTACAAACATGCAAGTGCAATAAAATATAATAAAGATTTGTAAATGTGATTCCACATAACACAATACACAGTGGGACCAAAAGGCCTTTCTGAAGTCAGTTCATATCAGAGCTTTACTAGACTAAGTAAAATATGCATCACCATAAATCATATCCCTCTACACCAAATAATGCCATATCATTTTCAATATTTTGTGTTGTACTCGTGTGTTTCTTCCATTTCTAATATGACTGTAACTCTGAATGGCATGAAATGAATAAAAGCAGCTTCATTTTACCCAATAGTGTGACTATACCTTTTATAATAATATATACATTGAGGACCAACCAAATAAATGCAGTTTAAAAATAGGAAGCACTTAGTTGGAGTAAAACACAGAAATTAACAAAATATTATACTTTGAAAAATGTAACTTTAATGTGAACATCCAGCAGTCATATTTATACACCATAACAGTGTCACATGAATAAACACAAAGCCATTTTTACTGTTCAATAGACTTATGAACGTTAGGGCTGGGCAGCATATCGAATATGCACAAAATATTTGCAATCATTTTGCTGGCAATACAATGACTGCTGGAGTGAAATGATGTATCTTCTACAGGAAAAAAATATTTATTATCAAACGACTCAAAAATATTGAATATCGTCCAGTCCTAATGAAAGTTCAACCTGAGTTATGTGTTAAGGCGTGAAGCACATTTTTGGCTGTTGATTATCTGTCATATCTAATGCGTTTTACCTGGTTAGTAAGATGTGCTGCAAGGTTAAGTACAGATTTGTGCATTCCAGCAGAAAACCCCAAGACAAAGTTCAACATAATGGTCCTTTTGTACAACCATTAGCAAGCACAACATTTCCTAGAAAAGTCAGCTGTTTGAGATCTGAGCTGTGATTGGTGAACTGAGCAGCAGGCACTTCCTAATACTGCAGCGTTCAGACGACACGGGCCGCAGCTCTGTAAATGATCCAGGTGTCTGTCCTGATCTGGGGCGAGCAGCATCATCTGACGGGAACAGAGAGGAACACAGCAGCTTCACCGGACAGAAGGCCGAGCCGCTCGGAGTGAAGTTCACCTTGTTTCTGTCTGGGCAGGAGAAGATGGGAAAGCCTTGTGTCCTACAAGTGCTAAAAGAAAACAAAAGCAATAATATGAATAATATATACAAGCAATAATATTTAAGTATACATAAAATAGTATATGCTATTACATATATGCCACTATTAATTCAACTATTATTAATGCTATTATTCCTATTTAAAAACACACACACACACACACACACACACACACACACACACACACACACACACACACACACACACACACACACACACACACACACACACACACACACACACACACACACACACACACACACACACACACACACACACACACACACACACACACACACACACACACACACACACACACACACACACACACACACACACACACACACACACACACACACACACACACACAAATCCAGGAGGAGTATTTTACAAATGTGGTTTTGAAAGCAGTCAATGGTACTTACATGAGATCTTCAAACACTTTGACTTTCTCGCAGCCCTCGGGAGGCTCACGTTTAAACGTGTAACTGTTGTTGGGTTTGGGAGAGCTGGAAAACTGAGGCAGAGGTGAACCACACCTGTAATCTGAGAGGACAAATCGAGTGTTTGTTTAAGCAAATCTTCCTTATAAACATACTGTGGAAACAGCACAGCACAGTGAGGTGTGAGAGGGCAAGACCATGGGACTGGTACTGAACGAGCGCTACCTTTCTCAGCGTCAGCGGCAGGAGAGCAGCAGTAACACGGACTGCAGGAGATCTGCGTCTCAGCGCTGTGTGTGTGATGATGAAGAGGAGGAACAGGAGCGCGGCCGCCGTCCCGCACCTCCAGAGCCTGAACCAGGAGGACAAACACATAAATAATTACAAAAGTCTTACAAAGTGGAAATGATTCACTAAAAGCTGTGTTTGTACCTTCTCCTCCTCTCTCCCCCAGCCTTCACAGATGAAGACGTTCTCCAGCTCCTGGTTAACACAGTCACTATAGCTGGGCATTCGACAGATGACGGGTCTGGAAAGGACCATATTAGATGAAGACGCAGAGAGCCGCTTTGGCTGGAAATCAAAAAGCACCAGTAACCTGATTAATGTCAATGTCTGAATTTAGAAAATCTATGTATATGTTAATCTCACAAAAACAATCAGTATCAAATTTCACCCCAAAAGATCAAAACAGAAAAATATGAAATCACATTTGTCTTAAAGAAAATTAAGCTCGATTTTAGTATAATTATGGGGTTTTTCGTATTGGATGTTTTGCATACATTATGATTTTCTGCAAATTTTGTAAGGACTAAAAATTCAAACTGATCAAAGGGCCATAAGCCAAAAATGTTGTGACAAAGTGACGTGACATACGACCAAGTATGGTAACCAATACTCAGAATTTGTGCTCTGCATTTAACCCATCCAAAGCACACACACAGCAGTGAACACACACACACACACACCGAACACACACCCGGAGCAGTGGGCAGCCGTTTATGCTGCGGCGCCCGGGGATCAGTTGGGTATTGAGGAATGAGAGAGCGCTGGACATTCACTCCCCCCACCTTCAATTCCTGCCCGCCCCGAGACTCGAACCCGCAACCTTTCAATTACGAGTCCGACTCTCTAACCATTAGGCCACGACTTCCCCAAGTAGCATATGTTAAATTATATCTACCTTACCTATATATTATATTATATATAATATAATATACAGTATATTATATTTAAATGTTTAAATAACAAATATAAATAAATAAATAAAAATCTTAATTTAAATCAAAATATTATTTTTTCCTATATTTTAATGGAAAAATTAAACAAAAATGTTAATGTAAACAAACAAATGTAAATGTTAATTCATTAATTAATTTTGTGATATATTGTGTGCCAAATCAAAGCTGCTCTTGTGTTTTTTTCTTCTTTTATTTAAATAGAATTTTAACAGATATTGTCTTTTAAATGAAACTAAAAAAAATGACTTTCATCCGATGTCATTTTAAATACAAATCGTTCAAATGTTTGGGATCAATATATTTTTTTTTTATAAATTAATAGTAAAGATGTTTATAATGTAACAAAATATTTATTTCAAATAAGAAAAATATAAATAAATTTTGAATAGAATTTAAACAGAAAAAAAAAAGAATTGACAAATTTTACATTTATCAGATGACTTTCCGATAACAAACCGTTTAAATATTTGGGGTCAATATAATTTTTTTTTAAAGAAATTAATAGTAAATATATTTATAATGTAAAACTATATATTTCAAATAAATGCTGTTCGTTTAAATACCATCACAGGAATAAAATAAATGTATATTTTTAATATGTACTATTTCACAATATTTCTTACCACATTTTTTATTAAAATAATTGCACCTTGGTGAGCATAAGAGACTTCTTTCAAAATCATTTTAAAAACCTTACTGACAGTGACCCCAAACTTTTCTATACTACTGTTCAAAAGTAAAAACCTTTTCTGATTATAAAACCCCCAAATTCTGAAGATGACTGCATATAACCCTAGCGAGTGGCTGTACAGTACCTGGGCCGGATTCAGCTGCGTCACTTCTTTCTCCTTGAGACTGCGGCTGCCCTGCAAACTGCGCTGGAGCTGCTGACGGAGTTTTGCAATCTGGAAATCATATTTTTATCATCAGCGAATGATGGAAGGAAGAAAGAAACAGTGACACAAAATCTAAGCTCAAGCCATACAGCCCTACACAAGATGACATGACCTATAACTAAATATAATAGCTGTATCTAACCTCACAGTTTTCACCAAACAATAATCAATGAGCTTTTTGAATAGATGTTTATATTGCCACAGCTTGGGATTCCCTAGTCTCGCGTAGCCAGATCTTCAGACTGACTGCTGAAGGTCTGGAATATATGGCTGCATTCATTGGTCAAGGCCCGCCCATGAGGCCGTTTGACCGACATGTCAAACAACCAATCACAGCGTCACGTTTCGGGGTGTGGAAATGTCGCCACAATAACGAACCGGTGTGTGAAACTCTTGGATGTATTTTAAAGATTATATGGCGCAAACTTTAAATATTTCACATACTTTTGGAAATCCAGCGTTCAATCTATTTTGACGTTCGCCATTTGTAAACACGGCTTTCTTCTTTCGCGAGGGAGTTTGTCACGCCATCTGTTTCCAGGTGGAACGTTAAAGAACGCGACACACACGTCTCCCGGAAATCCTGGACGATGACTTCGACACTACTGAAGTGTTTCCAGATTTGTGTGCCATTTTAGCCAACGGTCCGTGGACGTGACGTCTGAGGCTGAGACTAATATTACAGTAAAGGTGTGTGCCATATGCATCAGACGTTTAGCCAACGGTCCGTGGACGTGACGTCTGAGGCTGAGACTAGGGATTCCCAAACTGACTATGCAAGTGCACAAGAACCAATAATGGCAAGTCAAGACATATTGTGTGGGTATGTTTGAGGATCATTATGGGAAAAGAGGCCAATTATACGCCTAGAGTATGTCTATAAACACATTACCACCCATCACTTGAAATACTTTTCATGTGTAAAAACCGTCTATTTTCATGCACACCTCTATGAGATGGTCAGCGCTGCCCCATGATGCCGAGCGTTTGTGTACGTTAACCTCTCCTTCATCCTCAGCCCAAAAGCCAGGAGTCTGCAATAAACATGGTAAAAACATGGTTAAAACAAGGGCGCCATGAAAATGCTGACTATAGCTTGTTCTGCCCTATTTTTTCATAAAACAACAACAGGATATGTGTGGTTGCAAACAGCATGTGTCACTTTGACTGAAACCACAACACAACGATGAACAAATGCCCGGAGCTACAGACAGCCACGGAAGATGGACAGTATGCACCACAAATAAGTGCATCTTTTTCCAGATACTCGTTTTCGATTGAACCTGCACGTGTCATGTTGCAACTTGAACTTCCAGGCTGTCTTGAATGTCTTCTGTGTTGTGGTATGCCAGCTGATAAACTTCTAAGACAGCTAAGGTGAAGGGTGGAGGAATATTTAGAAATGTTTCAACTGTACATGTAATAAGAGACAATAATACAAACCTTTCACTTTATGGATTAAAAGAAAAAATAGAAGACAGCAAGTCATACTGGTTTGTAACGACATGAACTCTGTGGTAAAGGAAGTACAGTACACCTTTGAATACGTTTAAAAAGAACAAACTAAAATATACTTCAATCTCATTTCTATTGCAAGGTCATGATTTAATATGTATATATACATATGGAAATACCTTTTACTGTACCTTATGATTACAATTAAATGAATAATGAATAAATAATAAATACAATTTGTTGTCTTCCAGTGCAAATACCAAAAGATTCTTAAATTATTATACATTTACTTGAGAAGCAAAATTAAATAGCAAGTCTTGTTTTATGAGAAAACGATCAAAATTAAGTTTATGATAAAAACATTAGAAAAATGGGCTCAGAAAAAAATCTACAGAATTTAAAGGAAAACAAGTTTTCTTATCCCATTGACAGATATTTGATTGTTTTAAGCATAAACTCACCTAATTTTGTTGTTTATCAAAAAACAAACTAAAATTTTAATTAATACGGTATATTCAATTTGCATGTAAATGTATCTTGTTTAAGGATGCTTAGATATTTGTATTAGAAAACCAAGCAAAAATACTGAGGAAGATATTCATATTTTGCAGAGTCTGCAACATTTAATGCCACGTCTTTATGAATTTAAGACTTTTTGCCCCGCTTTAGAAACTTTTAAAGTCTTAATTTGTAGAGGGGTGAATAAAGACCTGCAGAAGCCCTGTTCATGATGAAAGTAGATTTTGAAAATATACTTTTAAGTAAACTACAAGTGCACATTCAATCAGACGCAATTCTTTTTCACAAATGTACATTTTGGGTGAACTGTCCCTTTAAGGAAGTAAACGGGGTCAATTCTGATTTGATGTTGACTAAAGAAAACAATCCAACAGAAGTTTTAAACACCAATCATTAATTCACCAAGTGCTTTAAACAATGGCAAAAGCTGCTACTGCCAACAAAGAGCCTCGGCGTGCTTCTGCGGCGTGAAGAGAGATGTTGAGAGAAACGGGCTGATTTTGACATTCTGGACCGCTCTGGGAGCACGAGGCCTCCGCGAGCCGGATCAGACATTAGCATATGTATGGATCTCACTGCAGGCAGCTCAGCGCAGGCACACAAAGAGCTGTCGGAGAGCGCCAGGTGGTGCAGAGACACACAGCCATGTGCTCTCGAGCCTTAGGTAGAGTGTGCACACACCTACACACAAACACACACAGAGCGACAGGTGCAAACTGCTGCACCTCCAGAAAGAACCAGAACTTTCTATACCGGCAGACTGCCACGAAACATTGGGCCTTTGTGACGGCTTTGTTTCAGGGGAGGCGAGGGGTCTCAGCGGAGCTAAACCACCGAGCGCTCAAAGACTTCATGATACTAATGAATAAAGGAAACAAAGCCCAGTAAGAATAAACCTCATTACACACAGATGACTATTTCATCCAGTCAGAAACAGCTCAGCTAACGAGCAGAACCGGCCTTCAGCTTACACTGTCTGCCATTTGGACACTTTAATTCCAAAATAAATCAAATGTACTTGCTTAAATAGACATGACTGGTCTTATTGTGAATTATTTACTGCTGCACATTATTTTAGATATTACAAAAAGATGTTTATTGATTGGTGCACGTTATTTTAGATATTAAAAAGGGCATTTATTTGTTTGTGGACGCTATTTTAGATATTACAAAAGGATGTTTTTGGTCTTATTGTTAATTATTTATTGGTGCATGCTATCTTAGATATTAAGATTATTTAATAAAACATTATTTGCGTCACCTCTGCAGCGAATAAAATTACTTTTTTCAAACCTTTTTTTTGTTACTTTTCCTTTCTGTATACTATCAAATATTAAATGTACTGAAAATAAATCAATATATTTTAAATATATTTTCCACAGTATTTCATTTTTCACAATTAATATTTAAAATTCTAAAATGCAAATATCTTAAACTAAAAAAAAATTTTTAACAATATGTATATACACATAAATCCTTTTCCACTCTCGATTATAAATCAATAAATCAATCCCTGATTGATAAAACTGACATGTCTTATTTAATACCTTATTTCACTTGGAAACACATCAGATTATGGAAGTGAAATCGGTTGTGAACACCATTCACATGTGTGTGAATTACCTAAATAATGTCACTACAATACAAATCAAATGACAAACTAAGTGCCATTTATTTTAAAGAAAGCTTTTCAATCTGGATGCTTAAAAAACAATGTTATAAGTGATAAAACAATAGAAATTAAACTCAAAATTGGTCAATTTGGTCATTTTGTGTTTGGGAAATACTAGCATTACATTTGTATTAATAAGTCACGGAGCAAAAATTATGGAAAAAGTAAAGTTCTGAGAAAGGCATTAATGTATCAATGATATTTTAATAATGTCAATGGCATTCAGACATTAAGTGTGATGTTTCTGGTTGATTCATGAGAGCACAAAATTCCAAATAACACACCATTGTGTTTGCAAACTTTCATCAAACATTGAATCATTTGCACCATCTCTGCACCAGCTTTCCTTTTCCATTTACGTCACTGGCCTCTTGTGTTTCAACTCTCTTGGCTTCATTCTGTTATGTAACGCCCACTCTTTCAAATAAATCCATTCCTGACGGATAAATCAACATGTCTCGTTTAATATCATGTTTAGTTTAATTTAATTTACGATTATTTCACCATTTCATGCTGATTTAACTGTCTCAATATCTAAATATAATTGCATTAAAATACTTTTTAAGCATTCACTTCATAAAATTGGGATTTTAATTTTAAAATGACTATTTGGTCACTGTTTGTAAAATAGTATTAGTACTGTAAGTCCGAAAAATAATGTGTAGTAAGTTCTGACAAAAAGGCCTTATATCAATATTTTGCAGATGCGAATGGCATTCAGACACTGTAGTTGTCTAATTATTTTAGGGGTTACTGTATGTGAACTGTGAAGAAAGCTGCATGTGACACGGACTCACCTGTGTGGCTTTATCACTCATACAGGAAGCCTGGGGTTGATACGGCTCTCGCGGCCACTGTCCCGTTAGGTACTGCTCAGGAAGCTTGTCCAATGAGGGCGGCTGTCGGCTGGCTGATCGAGCTTGTGAGAAAAGAAGAGGCGTTTGGATTATGTATGCCGTGGACAGTGATACGAGACATTACTGCACTGCAGTCACAGAGAGGAAGTTGGTGGGTGTCATTGGAAACTGATGAGCTTTTGCATGCACTGTCATAATGGTACTGAAACCGAACAAGAACAGATTGTATTTATGATGGAATGGAAGTAACAGAAACTTGTTTACATTTTCTGACTAAATTTGACTAGTTTGACCATGTAAAACATGCTTACAGGCCTAATTCAAGTCTCTATGATAGTCTGATCTCTAGATATTACTCAGGTCCCTCTGTCAGTGTAAATAAATAACAATATTAATACTACCAATTAATATAATATATTAGTATAATACAATATCATATATTATATCATATAATAAACTTAAAAATAATACAATATAATCAACTGTAAAGCTGAATACACTCAAAATTTTGTTTTGATTAAAATATTAATGTATATATTATATTTAATATATATATATAATTAAATGTATGCATGACAATTTAAACACACATATATATTATAAATAGAAAATTATTTCAAAACATTGTCATGCATATATTCAATTGTGTGTGTGTGTGTGTGTGTGTGTGTATTATATTATATTAAATACATATATATAATACATTTTATAAATAGAACAATAAATTAATATAATCTAATAACACAATATAATGAAATGATAACCTTAATTGCAATGGAAAATATACTCAGACTTTTGTTTTGATTAAAAATGTTAATGTATATATATATACAGTATATATATATATATATATATATAATACAATGCATGCATGAAAATGTACACACACACACACACATTATAAATAGCAAATTATTTATAAAATTGGTGAGTGTGTATATATACACACACATATACATATTATATTATGATTATATTGTACTGTATTGTATTATATATATTTTGTAAGTCACTTTGGATAAAAGTGTCTACTACATGACTAAATATATATGTTAATAAATATATGAATCTGAAATGAACTAATTGACTACAAATGAGTGTTCTCACATGAAAGTTACACTCTGAGGACACACGAGGAGGAAATGAAACAGCTCACAGTGAAACCCACATGCATGTACACACATGCACCAACAGCTGAAATTCAAAACAACTCGCTTGCATGCAGCCCACAGAGTGTTTGCGCTCTGCTCCAGCTCTGCAAACACAAATGTCAAAGCCTATGCAAAAGGGCCAACAAAGTGGCACTGTCGGTTTACCCTCTGCTCATTGTTTTACACCATTGTACCGAAAGAAAGCAACTCTGCAAGTGACACTCATTATCAGACGTGTCGCAGCACGGCCGGTTACAGTTCAGGCCTCGAACACTGAAGCTGTCTGAATGATAACCATCAACTCTGAAACATTTTCAGCCCAGTACACACACCTTTTCTCAATGCACTTGTTGGGGGACGGCTACACTACATTCACTTGCAGATTGCAGCGAGGCAGCTGCAAGGTCTTTGTGTGAAGGAGAAGCGTTTCAAATGCAAATCTACACAAGCATCAGGCACTCCATGAGGACGGGAGATAGAGAGCTGTCCGACTTAATAGGTACAGCCTGCCTGGCCAGAACCGTTTAGACAATAGTAGTTTACTCATAAGAACAGGATGTAAAAATGTGAATGATTGTCAAAACCTAGTTTTTGAAATTCTTTGCTGAACTTGCACAATGAAGCACTTGTGAACAATTGGTAACAAATGAATACCAGCTTACTAACTTAGTATGTACTGTAAAACATAATGCCATTATAAAGGTCTCCAAAAACAACGTGCTACATTGTTGTCACATGACGTTGTATGTTTAATTCAGCAAGTAGTATGAGGTTATATGCATTCAAGTCATGTCGGAAAGATTGTATTTACGAGTTGAATGTATGTGAACACTACCACAAAGTCATAATTACAAGAAAACTATCTTCAAGCCCTGAGTTTCCAAGCTTGGGGCATGTCATTTTTATTTTATTTACATAGAACTAGCAAAGCAGCACGTACAAAATATTGCAGTACTATAAAATAATGAAGGAATATGTAACAATTGAATGTACAGCAACTTCCAAAATTGGATAAAAATGCATAAGCTCACTGATGCATGTTCTTTATTCATACGTTTTTTGGAAGTAGTTAATAGT
Organism: Ptychobarbus kaznakovi; assembly: GCA_027422405.1. Classification (NCBI taxonomy): domain Eukaryota; kingdom Metazoa; phylum Chordata; class Actinopteri; order Cypriniformes; family Cyprinidae; genus Ptychobarbus; species Ptychobarbus kaznakovi. The sequence goes on from CM049803.1 coordinate 26,261,788, forward strand.
TAATTTTTAGTAGAAAAGGTACATCGTCATCTTGTGACTTGAACACAACTGACGTTGTAATTACGACTTCCCAACTCGTAAATACAAACATCCCCGGAGGACTTGAACACACCTTGGAACAAAAAATATTCAAATATTGTAATATTTAGAGGTTGGGAGACTGAGGTTTGGCAGACTGGTCAAAACTGAAGTCACTTTCAGTTCATCTATCACACTCAAAATGGCAGGTCAAGTTGGAAGCATTGCATTGTGGGATACAGTATTCCTCTAAATTTGGACTAATATCACAGCCGTCCATACAGACAATACTGTGCACTTTATACAGTGCAGAAGAGTAGTATGTTTAGTATGCTATTCCAAACATAGCAAACGTGACTACAGAATTAGAGCGAAGACGTGCATGTCATCTGAGGAATCGTCCAAAGGTGCGATATGTCATGGATAATGTGCAGTCAAATGGTAATTACTGAAAAATAAACAATTGTTTATAGATTTTTTTTGTGATTACGATCATCTGATTGTATAATATCCTACTTACTACATGGCTACCAGTCAAATAAACAAATAAATGAACACGGAATATTGATAATATTTTATGCAGCTTAGCATAAAATTGCACAGCTGTGTAGAAATTAATTGACTGGGACATTGGTCAATTATGCAGCTTAGCGTCATTATTATGAGATATAAATGTCAAATGCCACTATTGACCAATCAGAATCAAGTCCAGTGAGCAGTGCAATAAAAATAAAATATATGATGGTTCACAAAAAGGTTCATAAAGTGGTCTGTCGTTCATACGCTATGGACATTTTGTATCATTCTGAAATACACAGAATGGACCTTTTTCACATTTCCGGGTTTCTCAGCAGCTGAAGTCGTCAGAGTTGGGTTAACTTGAAGAGCAGTGAATGGGAGAGTACCACACATATAGTTTTTGCATTCCCATTTTGTTCAAATAGCAAAATACTCAAACTTTGACATAATACAATGGCTTTCATTTTTTTCTAATCATTCCTTATTTTCTTTGTACATGATCTGACAATTCTGCCAAACTGTTCTTGAATGTTTCTGACTGTAAGTGAATACATATGACATTGGGTTTACACAAAATGACTTAAGGCTATAATAAACAACGGGGGAAATCCGTGATTTAATCCCAAATGCACATAACAGATTCTACTCAGATCATAACATATCTATAAAACCTGAGGAAGAAAAGTGTATTCAATAAATATCCGATGTGGAAGATGCAGTTAAATCAAGGTTAAATATGAGTTATATGCATACGCAAAGGGTGTAAGAGCAAACAAACTCAATGACTCAAGTAAAGAGAGGTTAAAATTACAAACACATTGTGTATTTAAAAAATAGGATGTTGTTATTACTGTTTTCATAACTTATAAAAATAAAGCTTACCTCTCCCAGCTGTTATAAAGTGATTATCTGATGGGATCCTGATGGGCTTAGTGATTTGCTTCATGTTTGCAGCATGTGATGATGATGAGGATGATGAAGGACGTCTGCTGTGTCTTGAAGAGGAGAATGAAGCTGATCTCGTCTGATCACTCATTTAAGAGGGACACTGTTAGAAACAAGCTGAAGTCTGGAGTTACTGTTGCACTTTGTGCGTATATGCGCACGAGACACAATAATAAACTCCAGAACGAGAACTGAAAACGTGTTCATGCGAAATGCCGAGTTATTATTATACTTCGCTTCCTCTTAAACTACTGTGCGCTTAAGAGACTTTTGTTCCCTGTAAAACTGAATCAATGTGGACGCAAAGTTCAGACGCAGGTCCAAACTCTCCAGTGCTCGTGCGCTGACAGATGTTGCTGTAAAGGCAGTGGGCGGGCGGAAGACACTTGCACGCTGAATCTGATTGGAGCAGAGACCAGCGACGCTTATTTCTTATTGGCTAATGCGTTCCTTCTTACATCGAAGAACCAATGAGATCACTGTTGGGGTGGAGTTTAGTTTTGCGTGGAAAACAGGCATTCTGCCTTGGAGCTGTGGAATGTTTTTATGTTGTTTAATTTTCTGAACAGATAAACTGTATGAGTTATGTTTACAATCACTTGAGGTATCTTAAAGGAAAAGTAAAAAAAACGGCAATTTTTTACTCAACCTCTCCAAATCCGTCTCCATTTATGTAGCTTAACTCCATCCGTTAAACTACAAAAATGGCAAAACATCATGAAAGTAACGTTATTCTTTACAAATAGAAAGTTGTTGTATGTAAATCGTGTGAGAAACAGACCAACATTTAAGTCATTATTAACCGAACACCTTCCCTTCTTCCTCATTTGTTCTTGTTTAGAGTTGGGCCTGGTGCTCAATCATAGCAAAATGCTATTAGTTCTCATGACAAAGCACATTTTCCATCCAAACTCTCCAAGGAAAGACTGTTGTCATGGGTTCCCTCGGGAATTTCATTTGGTCTTGTTCTACACCATAAATTACAGCCATAGCTCAAAAGTGAATTGGAGGTATGACTGCAATTTGTGTTGCAGAACAAAATGTGAAAGTCTCAACAATAATGTTAACCACAGGGCAGGCCATATTTTACCATATATTACTCATGAATACTCCAAAAAAAGCTATGCACAAAAACTATAGAAATGTCCTAAGTCCCATTTCTCCAAAATGCAAATTGTCTTTCTGGTCTAAGGACTACAAACTCAATGGCTTTATTGTCATGAAAATGTCAAAATGCAACAAAAAAAGGAACTTGTATGGTCCTAAAATATAGGCCTAAAATAGGCTTTTCTGGGTGAACTATGACTCATATGTTCGTACACCATTTTTTAACAGTTTTTAAACTTGATCTGAAACAGTTTTAACTCTTCATTTCTGCTACTGCATATCTTTGTCATAGTTCATTAAACTGAAAATCTGTATTGATCTCATTGAGCAAACAAAACATTGCATTATTTAGTTGCATAAAGAAAATAAATTACTGCATTCAAAACTCCTTCAAATTTTTTTTAATAACATTAGTCATCGATGTAAGTTCTTTTTGCTTGTCAAAAAATAAAGACACAATCATTTATATAGTTAGGATGTTACGTGTTTGCATTGATTGTGCAATAAATTAAGGAAAGCATTACAAAACAGCATTACCTTTGGATCCAAAAATGCAACACTTAGCCAGAACTAATGTTAATCTTAAACAACAAAAATCACTTTGTTTTATGTGTTAAAAGCAATTTTTGAAACAAACTGAATAGACACTTAACTTGTGAAAATCATTTGACCTGTATTGTACGTCTCTGACAAATCAAATTTTCAACAGCTGACTGAGGTTCAGTGTGGTATATAGAGTAATATGCAATAAATACAGAATAATAAAACTATATAAATCGCTAAACTCAAAGGCAAGTAGTGGAAATAGTTATGGACCGTGTGAAAGCACTTTCTAAGATATAAACAAAACATTCCTTACATGCATTCAAACTCCTCAGGTTAAACTATTGTGGTATCTCTTTCCCTGTCTCTAAAGTTGGTACTGAAATAGTTTTATTCATAGAAACCCTGCTACTGGACCACAAATGCATAGGTCAGACATTCACATGGATTCTGTCTTGAGAAGGTCAGACATCTGAGACAACAACTGCCCGTGGGTGGGTGGAATTAATCATGGGTAACATAACCCTAACAATCTAACTGCTTTAGTTCCTGTGACAATAGAGCACCTGTCGTCAACTTCAATACCAGTGAGGTGTGCGGATCACTTCAGAAAAGACATATGCTCGTCTTTAACTTCTGAAACTGTGGGAACTTTGCCATCATCACTTACAGTACTAATGTTGGTAGCTGGTTTCTGTGGGAGATTTAAGTCAGAAAGGCCTTCATACACTATCAGAAGGCACCAGGTTGCCTGTGGTGTCCAGCTGCATGCATTTACAGGTGCAGACCGAAACGGGACACTCACTGTGATCTCTGAAAGAAAAGACAATATAATTGCACTTCAAATGCTATAGTTAATACTATAAACTAAAGTTCAAAAGATTGGGTTTGGATGGATTTTTTTAATCTGTTTGAAAGACATTTTATGTTCGCCAAGGCTGCATTTATACAGTAACCGTAATAACAGTAAAACAGTAATATTGTGGAATATTATTATAATTTAAAATAACTGTTTTCTATTCAAATTTATTTTAAAATGTAATTTATTCCTGTAACGCAAAGGTGAATTTTCAGCATCATTACTCCAGTCTTCAGTGTCATTAATCAGTGAATTATTATAATATGCTGATTTGCTGCTCAAGAAACTAATATTTTGCATAATATTTTTGTGGAAATTGTGATACAGTACTTTTCTTTTCAGCATGCTTTGATAAATAGAAAGTTCTAAATAATTTCTTTGAAATAGAAATATTTTGTAACATTAGAAATGTCTTTACTGTCACTTTTGATCGAATTTAATGCATCCTTTTTGAATAAAAATATTAACTTTAAAAAAACAACAACTTTTTAACAGTAGTGTATTTGGATTTATAAGATCAAATAAATGGCAGAATATGGGTGAACATGACTCCTACCTAAACCAGCTGAGCATGTGACCCGCGTGACCACCGTGCCGGCAGTTGTGGCACCAGGTGAACCAGTTATTAAACTGTGCCAGTTTTTTGTCTCGTGTGAGATCGGCTTTCTCATCCACTTTTCCTGTGCCTGATAAGATGGACGAGATGAGTCTCACATTGAGCTGAACACATTTGCATTATGGGATCATATATCAAGAAGAACTTTAAATGATCCGTCTGTTACCTGGGCAGCTGGACACAGGGGTGCCCATGTTCATTAAGCAGAGGGCACAGCGTGGAAGTGGTTTACGACAGCCAGGGCAACTGGTGACCTTTGACTTGGTGGGTGAACCGCTGACCCCGTACTGACTGAATCCACGGCCCTGATGAGGCATTGCTGAGCAGCTGTAGGATATAGACTTTCCACAGAAGTTACAGCTCACAAACACCTGCACAGAACGTATGTAAAGGAATCAGAATAAACGAGAAAAATAAGAGAAGAAATCAGCCAACATAAAAACTAAATGTAAATATAAGCATGGTTCAAAGAATTATATGAATTCATGATACATATTAACTAAATATAAAAGCTAGGGATGCACCAATAAATATAAACAATATTATAAATCACTATATATATATATATTATATATATATATATATATATATATATATAAGATTAAGTATGCAATCAAAAATTACATTAATTCATAATATATTAACTAAATATCCAAGCTAGGATACATTAAATCTCAATCAATATACAGTATTGTTAAAATATTAGCAATATTTAAGAAAAACATGCTTATATATATATATATGCACACAAGATTGCCCAATCAGATCAATACATAAAAATCACTAAAACTGAACGATACAAATATGTCAGTGATTATATCATGCATCCATAATCAAGACTTAACAACTAGCAGAAATAAAAACAACAACTTGATTCTAGCCTGTGCAAGTGGTTTTGAGCTGGGATCCAGTTTGCTCCTATGAATGTCAAATTCAGCCCGTTTATGCCAAAACCTCCAGGCGTCCAACAGGTTACGATAGTTCTCGATCCAGCACTGCACCCGAGGGTCCTTCAGCACCTCTCCTGGGGAGCCCTGCCACCACAAACACCACATAAATCTACATTTAACACACTCATCTGGAAATTGTGAGGTAGAGCTCAATCCACATCCGTTTCCCTGGTTTAACAACACACACAGTCACACTTCTTTTTCTTCTTAGCATTTCTCTTCTCTAGCATGCTTTCTATCTGCTAAAAGCATGAATGTAAATGTACAACAATTAGATTTGTCCTATCCATCAATTTTAAGACCATCTTAATTAGTCTCATTTCCTTTTTTATTGCTTCTGTAATATACACTAGCATTCAAAAGTTTAGGGTAAGATTTCTCTGACTGCAATTAATACTTTTATTCAGCAAGAATGCATTAAATTAATCAAAGCCAACATTAAAGACAATTATAATGTTACAAAAGATTTTAAATAAATATTGTTTGAACTTTGAACTTTCAATTTATCAAAGAATCCTGAAAAAATCATATAAAAATATGAAGCTGCACAACTGTTTTCAACATTGATAATAATAAGAAATGTTTTGTGAGCAGCAAATCAACATACTGTATAAGAATGATTTCTGAAGATCACGTGACACAGAAGACTAAACTAATGATGCTGAAAATTCAGCTTTGCAACCCAGGAATAAATTGCATTTTAAAATGTATTCACATACAAAATGGTTATTTTAAATTGTAATAATATTTCAAAATATTACTGTTTTTACTGTATTTTTGTCAAATAAATGGTGACTTGCTGAGCACAAGAGACTCCTTTCAACAAAAAACTGAACCGATCTCAAACATTCATCCATCCGAGAGCATATCATTGTCTTTTTTTTTACTTTATCATGCGTCACTTACTTTGAGCATGCAGAAACTGGCCGTTTGCACGTCTCCGGTTCGGTCTACATAACTCTCCATGAGATCCACGCCATCTTTCGTCAGTCCTGTCAGCAGGATGCCCTCCAGATTACCAGCCTCCTTCATCTCATTGGTCAGCTTGTCTATGTAACGAGGCAACTTAACGGAGGAGAAATGACCGTGTATTATACAGTGCACAATGAGACTTGGATAAACTCAGGGGTGAGCGGGTCTTACCTGAGCGTCGTTTAGAAACATACATGCAAATGCCACCCTGTCCCTGACAGCCACACGACTCTCATACTAGAAAACAGAAAACGCACGTTTATTAAATAATTAACCTCAATATTAAGCAACTACAATTGCATATTTTAAATTCAGTGCAATATTGGATATTCTTTTAAGCACAATACTCCGATTAGTTTTTTATGAACATACCAAGACGGCATCATAGGCGCCAGGTTCACTGGTGAGGAAGGCAAACATGATACACAGATACGGCTTCTTCAGCTGGAGTCTGAGAGAGCTGCACATCTCTCTCCACAGGGAGCTCTTCTCATCGGTGTAGCCCGACAGAGCCATGGCCACCACGTTCAGGTTCAGATCACCTGATCACAACATAAAGGAAACAGAAAACAAGATGCAGTTGCACATTTTCAAGATCAAGGTTATTATAGTTAACTAAAACTAAAATGAAGAAAAAACATTTCTGGTACTTAAAATAAAATAAACATTAACTGAAAAAAATAAAAAAACTGTTTTCACTTTTAAGTACTAAAATAAACTAAACCTAGTTAAAAAAACACACGATATAAACATAAACAAAATAGATAAAGACTAAAATTAAAGTGAAAAGAATAAACATTTTAAAAATTATATATATACACACAATTTGTGAACAACAAAAAATATAATTCAAAAACAAATAAAATATAACTCAAAAAGATTTTATAGATGGATGGATGGATGGATAGAAATTATATATCAACGATACTCCTTTTGTGTTCTACGGAAGAAAGAACAATATATGCCGTTTTGTTGAGTGCAAACAAAACACAATGCAGAGACAAAAACATTATAGCAGTAGGTGTAAAAAAAACAAACACCCTTTATAAAGATGATAAAAGATTCGACTTGTTTCCCAAAGCCAAAACAAATTGTGCTTAAAACCCAAACAACGGGCAATTATGAATAAGCAAACAGCTCCATAAGCCGTATGCATCTACGGCTTTAGGGCATTTAATATTTAACAGCTGCATTTCCATCCTCCTATTTGTATGCGCATTTTAGAATATTGCATAAAAAACGCTGGATGGAAATGGCAAGATGCCCATAAATTCTAAAAATGCGCTTAAAAAAACATATGTGCACATTTGAGTAGGATAGACTTTTTATCCGGTAAGAACAAATGTGCATGAACTACGATGGAAACATATAATTCAATTACATATAATTACTTTTTTATTTTGAGGTTGACCAGTTCATGTTCATGATTTGAGCGTTTTCTAGTCACTGTCACTGGCTGGACAATGTTCCTCCAGTCCAGTCCTTTACCTTTCTCTGCTGAAGCTCCTCTGTTAAGAATCTGAATGGCCCGTCGGATGTCCAGGTTAAAGAGGGCGACAGCAGCGGCTCTCTCCCACTCGCATTCCTGCTCCAGAGACTTCAGGAAGGGCTCCACATCGATGTCGGGCCCTCGACTGATCCAGCCACACAGCTGCAGGGCCAGACTGCGCTCCTCGCTGTGGTACCGCAGTACATCGGTCTGCCTGTCTGAACCCGACCAGCAGCGCCGTGTCTCTATAGTGCCTGAGAGAGAGACATTTCTTTAGAGGGCCTCCAGTGACAGATACCATGAGGCACTTAGCAGACATCTATGAGAAATACTTCTAGTGTACAGAGCAAATACTTTTGCTCACATGTACAACAATCATCATTATGCTCACAGAAAATGTGTTCAGAACAGATATTGTGCCGTTTGCACTTACCAGAGCTGGACTTGACGATGTTTTTGATGCCGGAGTAGATGAGCGACTGTTTATTGCTCTGTTGCTTCTGCTCCACATTTTCAGTATACTCTTTCATAAGTAAAAATTGCATAGGAAATATAGAGATATCAACTAGAACAACACCACATGAACAAGAATGTGACAACAAAAATGAATCAATCACTCCACGGATTCACAAAAAGAATTGTGAACATTTCTCAAAATAATTTCATGTTAACTAAGTTGTTAAAACTGATATATTTTTGTTTAACAATCAAAAATATTAGTTTTTGGAAAGTGAAATTATTTTAGTTACAAAAAAATCGTATGCAATTTTCTGAAATATTTTTTTGTATGTCAGCATGGCTAGAATAAGCAAACCAGACTTCCTGCTAAAAAAAAAAAATATATATAGATGGATGGATGGATAGATAATAGTAATTTATATAGAATATATTAAATATAGAAGAGTAATAATATTATTTGTATTAATTCTTATTTGTATTATTACTACTATTTATTGATAAACTACTACTAATAAAAAATATTATTATTATTGTCTATTCAAAAGTAAAATATTAAAACAAACCATAAAATCCTCCTAATACTACTAATACAACGATTATTATATGTAATTAATAATGCAATATAATGTATATGACAAACTATATTAACGATTATATATGATAATAATAATACAATTATTATATATAATTAATAATGTAATATATATTTTATTTATGTTGTATTATTATATATAATCAAAACAAACATAATAATAATAAACAATCATGAGTCAAAACATCCTGAAACAACAATTAATAGTTAGTTTTTTAGGTAAACATTCAACAATAACGTTGACACAATATGCTTTGAAAGGTTCAATCGTCTCCTGTAATGCCGCAGCGCTGCAGTGAAGGATATAATGGAGCGTGTACCAGAGCGACCTCAGCTGCGTGTCGTCTCCTCCGGCCAGCACGTGGTTCCTCCACACCTGCACGGTGTCGTGGCCGTAACGCGACTGCGCTCGCTCCCTCATCTTAGTGGCGATGTCCTTCTCAGCAGAGACCGCCCCCTGTCCAGTGTCCTCCGCGCACTCGTACAGGTGCCGTCCACACGCCCACATCAGCGCCGTGGTGGAGCTCCAGGCCAGCGATATGCGCTCGAACACGGTAAAGTCATTCATGACCCGGTTGGGCGACACCACCACCATGTGGTTCTGGGCGGACGGATGCCAGGCGAAGCTGCTGATGATGCTCTCGCTGCAGGGCTGGACGCTGCGCTCGATGATGGTGGGCTCCACCTCGTCGCCGAACGGCATGGGCGTGTGCTGCATGTCGTACAGCCTGATGATGTTGCTGTCCCGTGTGAGCGTGGCCAGCAGGCCCATGCGAGTGGGACACCATGCCACTTTAGTCAAAGGTTTGGGCTGCTCGGTCAAAGTAAAGACCGGTTTTTCGAATTTGCGCAAATCCCAGATGGCCACCTGGCCTTCGAAGAAGGACGCAACGCGATCCTGAAAGTGAGGATCCACCGTCACGCCCTGGATGGCTTTGGTGTTCACAAACGTTTTCTGGCTGGTGTTGCGTAGGTCAAAGATGGCCAGATTTCGGTGCATCCCGGCCAGGAGTAACTTTTGATGATCACGAGGGAGCCAACAAAGAGAAAGACATGCATCGTTCTGTCCGAGCTCGTACAGCGGTTTGGTCACCAGCAACCCAGAGTCCACATCTCCAGACAGACGAACCTTCTCAGCAGGAACCGCTTCGGGAGAAAACTTGCTACTTATGTCCCATATCAGAACGGAAAAATCAGCCCGATGTTTGTCCAAACCAGCTGCCAGCCAGTTACTGTCCACCGGGTTCCACGCGAGTGTGTTGCATTGTCGGGCGTGCTTGGGTACAAACTCTTTACCCACCAGCTCCTTACATTTGGAGTTGTGGGTCTGTCCCAGACTGGTCAGGACGACTCGTCCGTTGGCCTGTCCCACAGCCAACAAACACTCCGGCTCTTGTTTGGGATACCAGGCCACACATTTCATATACGGGGTGTCGGAGTTGATGGCCAGCAGCGTGGCCGCCGTCTCCTCGGATAGCGGAAGGGTGCCGGCTTTGGTCTCGGAGCTCCCTCCAGGTCCGATCCGATACAGACTGAGTTCAGTGTCGCAGATCACATAGCGGTCTGCGTGATGGGGAGACCACAGGATATCTGGCTTATAGCCACTCGACATGGCAGGACAGTGGTTTCTTCAGTGCAGATACCTGCGAATGATAAAGCATCTTATTTATATAGCACTTACACACCTCACCTATTTTACCAACACTTGGATGAATTAATATATATTATATAATTAAGACTGCACTACTCTCAGTCACTGAAGCCTTTGCGAATTGCAAAAGCCAATTCCAAATTATCAGTCCTCATTCTGCTGGATCTATCGGCTGCTTTTGACACTGTCAATCATCAGATCCTCCTGTCCACCCTCTCATCACTGGACATCACTGGGATTCCACTTCGCTGGTTTGAATCCTATCTCACTGGTCGGTCTTTCAAGGTGGCCTGGGCGGGGGATATCCAAAGCACATCAACTGGTCACTGGGGTTCCTCAGGGGTCAGTTCTTAGACCCCTCCTCTTCTCCACATACACTACATCACTGGGTCCCATCATACAGGTACATGGCTTCTCCTACCATTTCTACGCTGATGACACACAGCTCTATCTCTCTTTTCAACCGGATGATCCAACGGTAGTTGCACGCATCTCAGGCTTGGATGAAAGAACATCACCAACAGCTCAACCTAGCAAAGACTGAGCTTCTCGTCTTCCCTACCACTCCGACTCTACAGCATGATTTCACCGTCCAGCTAGGTTCTTCTACAATTACCCCATCAACTTCGGTCAGAAATCTTGGTGAAATATTTGATGAACAGCTGACCTTCAAAGAGCACATTGCAAAGACTGCTCGATTTTACAGGTTTGCTCTTCACAACATCAGAAAGATCAGGCCCTTTCTAACAGAGCATGCTGCACAACTTCTTGTCCAGGGCCTTGTCATTTCTAGGCTGGACTACTGCAATGCTCTTCTGGCTGGACTTTCATCAAACACAATCAAACCGCTACAAATGATTCAGAATGCAGCATCACGACTGGTCTTCAACGAGCCCAAAAGAGCACATGTTACACCTCTCTTTATCTCCTTGCACTGGCTACCAGTTGCAGCTCGCATCAAGTTCAAGACACTGATGCTTGCATATAGAACAACCACAGGCTCAGCACCCACCTACTTCCACTCACTATTACGAATCTACATCCCCTCCAGAAGTCTGAGATCTGCTAGTGAGCGACGCCTCGTGGTACCATCACAGAGAGGCTCAAAATCACTCTCCAGAACATTCTCGTTCACCATTCCTGGCTGGTGGAATGATCTTCCCACCCCCATCCGGAACGCTGGATCCCTGTCAATCTTCAAGCAACAACTCATCTCTTTCGACACTACTTGACTTCATCATAAACTTAAAAAAAAAATACTTTATCTTTCTCTTTATTTATTCCTTCCCTTGCTAGCTTGTACTTATTTGAACAATGCCTGAGACTTGTTGTTACAAGCACTTTCCTTTGTCTGTTTGCCTCTTTAAGATGAATCGCTTCATGTATTCCCCAATTGTAAGTCACTTTGGATAAAAGTGTCTGCAAAATGACTAAATGAAAATATATGTATGTGTGTGTGTTTATGCATATATATATATATATATATATGAAAAATTATTTTCTCTTTATGATTTTATAATTCATACATCACATCAAAGGGTTAAAGTTAAACATTAAAGTTGCACATGAAATTAAAGGTAATGAAAACTAATGTTACCATGACATTACCAACGAAAATTCAAGTAACGTTAGATTTTTAAAGCCATCATTTGTTTAATGTGTTGAAATAAACATGAAATGAAACAATGAAATAAAATCATTAATAAGATCGCCTCATGATTCTGTCACTTCGTGTAAAGATGTAAACATTAAATAACTGAAGATAAAAATGTTTTAATAAAACTGCTTTTTTTAAATGAAAAGTGAAAACTTTACTTAATGTTCTTATAACTTGTAATATAATAACTGAGTTAGCCGGTCAGCTAAGTTATAGCTAAACTAACGTTAGCCATTTCAACCTTTTCTAAAACGGAAACAACTAATGACAGACGCCAGTTACTATATGAAGACACAGAATAAACCATGCTATAAAATACAAATAAATGACAGCTGTGTTCATGAGCGTTTGATAAATATAAACTCACATTTGACGTGCAAGCATGCTGAAGTTTGTTTAGGTAGCATGAAGTCGGAAGCAGTGCAGACTGTAAACACAACGTGACAGAAACATACAAAATAAAAGTCCAACTTTGTCTAACCAATATAACAGACATGGACGAGCAGAGAAGAACGAGGATCATAAAAGGGTATCATATGTAACAAATTATTTGTTGCTTTTGTTAAAATGTTACATTCATAAATGTAAATCCCAAGTAAGTCCAAAGCAAGATGCTTTTGGTTTCATTATATGAAAACCTCATACTCCCCTACTACTTCTTTGTCTTTATTTATTTATTTACTTTTTTTTCTTTCTTCCCCAATTTTTATTTTATTTTGTACTTAATTTGTTATACGATGTACAGAATGTGAATGAAAATTGAGTGTAATCTCAGTCAATATTTGTAAATCTCCCTGTTATGAATGCCTTTCTGTGTAATTGTTCAAAGCCTTAAAAAAAATAAAAAAAAAAAAATAAACGAGGATCATATTACCATATTGTTGACGACCCTGATTATAAGACGACCCCCCTTTTAAGATGTACCTTTTGGAAAAAGGCTTTTTGAAAACCAAATCTTGTGTTTTTTTCTTAAATTATTTTCATATTGCATATTTTTCCTATTTTAATTTTTGTTTTGAAATGATGGTAAATATTGGTCAAATGTACACCAATCACTGTTTAAAATATAAAAAAATTATAAACCATAAAAATAACAGGTAGCCCATCTGAATTATATAACAATTAGGCTATCATCTCATAGTAGCCTAGCAAAATGTCATTAACAGTAGAAGTGAAATCTTATTATAGTTGATCAAATCTGGGTATGTTTTAAAATCACGTACAGAGGAAGTTTATTCCCATCAGGATAACATGACAGTCACGACTCGTGCCGCTGTAAGCTTTTCTTTTTCTTTTGTTTTCACTCGCGATCTTCTAACATTATTACAGCACACATTACATTACGTCTTTCATGGCACTCTCTTTTACGCGTATTTGGCGCCACCTATTGCTGCGGGTGTATTATTGACATGTCAAAGTCTAGACCCTGAATATAAGACGACCGTGTTTTTTCAGATGTATTTCCAAGAAAAAACATCGTCTTATATTCGGGTCAATACAGCAGTAAAGTTGGAGAACTAAACCTAATAATGTCTGTCTCAACGGTCAAGTCTTACCTCTGAGGTAAATCTTAATTATGCCATAAAAATTCACACCTCTGAGATTTCAACGTCAAAATTATGACAGAATATATAAAAAATATGAGAAAGTCTAAATTATGAGCAAAATAACATTATGACATGAAAAGTTGAATCATGTGGCGACTGCATTTTTATGTCATTACTTTACAAGTTTGACTTTGCATGTCAATTTCGCAATTACGACTTAATGTTATAGTCATACATAATGTTATATATTACAACTACATAATTTCATAATGTCTCATTTCATCACAATTATGGCTTTTTGTAAAAATGTTGACTTTGTGACTATTTTTACCTATTAATTCAGTATTATTGGCTTTCTGTCAAAATGTGGAGTATTTGTGTCATAATTATGACTTTCTTTGACTTAGGTATCTCATAATTTCGCCTTTGTTATCTTTTCTTATGTGGTGGAAGCTCTAGTTTAAATGTTGATTTGAAAGCTTCAATGCCTACAGGTTACAGGCCTTCAAAGCTACAGGTTAATTCATGCAAAGTTTGTTGAAAATGTTAATTTTATGTAAATCTCAAACATTTTGGGGGACAAAAGAATCACAACAAATAGCTTATTTGTTTATTATTATTAGTTATAAGTGAAGATTTTCATATTACATTTACATTTATGCATTTAGCAGACGCTTTTATCCAAAGCGACTTACAGTGCATTCAGGTATACATTTATTGTCAGTATGTGTGTTTCCTGGGAATTGAACCCACAACCTTATGCGCTGCTAACACAATGCTCTACCACTGAGCCACAGGAACACTGTGACTTCATAATGCTGTACAAATTATAAAAAAGTCATACAAATAATAACAAATTCACAAAAATACATGCAAACTAGTTTTGCAGCTACATGAGGATGAGTAATTAATGAACTATGTTTTGGAGAACGTCTTGGAACCCTTCAGATGAGTCACGTCTCAGGAGGTTCTGCATGTTTTCCAGATTTCACGGGGGCGCAGTTTTTATGAATTGTTGTCAAGGAACAGAAGCTTTTGGGGAAAATGGTATTGTCCTCCAAATAATCTCTCAGTATTAATCTCCAAAACACGTTAACATGAGAAAAGAGTAGAGAGTTTACGTTACTTAACTCCTGTTCAACGTCACACTGTATTACCAAAATATATTATACATTTTATTTATTATATTTTTTTTCCTATAATACAACAGGTGTAGGCCTACTACTGTGCGTGTGTGTGTGCGTGCGTGCGTGTGTGTGTGTGTGTGCGTGCGTGCGTGTGTGTGTGCGTGTGTGCGTGCGTGTGTGTGTGTGTGTGTGTGCGCGTGTGTGTGTGTGTGTGTGTGTGTGTGTGCGTGCGTGTGTGTGTGTGCGTGCGTGTGTGTGTGTTGTGTTTTCAGTCAGCCAGACATCAGATTGTTGGGATTGTGATGTTGGGCTGATGTTCAGCAGGACTGAAGTCAGTCAGAACAGAATGTGCTCATACAGGGGACATGAGCATGTGGATACTCCCTAGATTTACACAACAGACAAGGTAAGTGCTTTATCTTTTCTTTATATTATTGTTCTGATATTAGTTTCACTCATTTTGAGATATTATAACCTGCTTTTCAGCATCATATGACAAAACTAAAGATGTAATTGAACATTGCATCTGACCTTATTGCATGATGTATTTGTGGATTTGTATTAGTCTTTGATCCGTAAACAATATGCATGTCATTGTTTAAAGTGTTTTGATGCACACGTTCTGATTCATCGCCTGATTTATTAAACTTTATTACATTTGTTCAAAAATGTCCAAGGACAAGCTTGTGGTTGAACTTCTAGCATTAAAAGTGTGTATTCATCAAACAAGATTTTTTTAAGTCACTTGTGTTGGTCTTTGTAATGCACAATATGCACCATGAACACATTTTAAAGATGCACAGAAGGTCTGAATGATTTTTCTTTGATTGTCTTTAAGGTTAGATATGAATGAAAGCATGGCCAAAGGGTTGTTTCTGTGCCTGCTGCTTTGGCTGCTTGTACCTGCGGCCAGATGCCAGAACAGAAGACAGTCTGGAGAAACACTGAACCTCACCACACAACAGAACAATGGTAAACGCATCAGTGTTTCATTCAGTGTCAGAGTATTGTTTTTTGTGTTGGCTTAGTATTGCATGTAAAAAAAATGAATGTTCGAAATATTTAATATCTCAATAGTTTCTTCTAGACAACAAGTGTGACTAAAATACTTTTTTTCAGGAAAAGTCTCAAGACAAACCAGATAGGCCAAACTTTTCTCAAATTGTTATGATGATACTATAACTCGTGATGAGAATTTTTCATGTGTGGTCTCAGAATTTTGTACCCCAATCACTATAAAGCCTACTGTATCATATTTGATGCACAAATTTCTAAGGACTCTAAATGGTTAACATGATCAAAACTGCACTAAAAAACCTTTTGTACACAATCTACTACATGTCTTCTGTTTCTGTAAGTTTAAACGTTTTAACAAGTAAAAGGCCTTTTAATATAATTGTAAAATCTTCCACCTTCAGGTTATGGTTCACCTGTCTTTTTTGCTGTGAAATTTCTACAGATTTTTATAAAGTAAACATAAGAATAATGCTTATATTTTAAGTAATATTGCAAGATGAACACTTACTGGACTTAAACAGCTTCATGTTTACTTTATTATCCATACTCCCTTTTTTTCAGAAAAAAACACGACAAAGTGTGAGTATCAAATACTATCATCAGGGTTTTGAGGAACTCAAAAGTTAAACAAAAAAGTTAAAAAAGGTTCTGAACAGTTAAACTGAGCGCTGTTCTTCAGAAAAATCCTCCATGGCCTGCTGGATCTTCAGTTTTCCAGCATCTTTTGCATATTTGAACCCTTTCCAGCAGTGACTGTATGATTTTGAGATGCATCTTTTCACACCGAGGACAATTGAGGGACTTAAACACAACTATTACAAAACGGTTCAAACATTCACTGATGCTCCTGAAGGAAATATGATGCATTAAGAGCCGGGGGGTGAACATTTTTGTATTTGAAGATCAAAGTAAATTGCAATTAATCTGTCTTCCGGGAAACATGCAAGAATCTTCCGTTGCTTCCGGAGGGCAGTACTAAATGGAAAAAAATATATATTTCCACGAAAAAAAAAAAAACTGGACATATTCGTCCTGTTCAAAAGTTTTCACCCCCCAGCTCTTAATGCATTGTGTTTCCTTCTGGAGCATCCGTAAATGTTTGAACCTTTTTAATAATTGTGTTTGAGTCCCTCAACAAACAAGGGAATCATGAACAACCATCACAAAACAAAAAAACATTTGCAGATCATCCAGGTAACCACACACAGTATTAAGAACCAAGGGTTTCCAAACTATTGAATGAGGCTATTTTTTTGGACTAAATGTAAACATCTTTTATGTAAAATATCTTACTCAGGACAGTACTGAATAAAAAAATAACATGCATTTTGTATGATCTCTCTTAAATGTGTTAACATTATTCACATTTTCACACAAACTTTCAAGCAGCACTGTATATGCATTTTTTTAAGTAGCCTGCCATACTGTTATAAAGATCTCATTGATTTACATTACAAGCTATCAGAATTTTTGGCCATATAAATATCAGAGAGCTGTTTTTCCTCCTTTTGAGCTCCATATTCTCTTATATCACACTACTCAAAAGAAACACATTAAAACACAAGCAATTTTTTATTAGTTTCATTAAAAAAATCTGGCTATTATTTCATGTGTCAGGCTTTTCAAAGCGATCCCACTGAAGAAGCATTTTTGGTTCTCTAAAAACCTCTCAGTGAACAGATTTTAAAAGAACCATTCAAGTGCATTTCATTTTTTAATCTGAAGGAAGTTTTTCCACTATAAAGAACATTTTGTCCAATGGAAAAGTTCCATAGATGTTAAAGGTTCTCCGTGGAACCATAATAGATAATACCAATAAAGTGTGAGTTTATGGTTTGTTTTTTTCTCTGGTTTCAGAGTTAGTATGCACACTAGAGATCGCATTCATCCTGGACAGCTCAGAGAGCGCGAAGGGCCTTCTGTTCGATCGAGAGAAAGCGTTTGTGCGCTCCTTCAGCAAGCGGGTGGTGCAGATGCAGGTGTCTGACTGGCATCTGAAAACCCGTATGGCGCTCCTCTACTACAGCAGCTCAGTCCATATCGACCAGCACTTCAAAGACTGGCAGGACCATGACGTCTTCCTCAGCAGATTGGAGGACGCCATCTACATCGGCCAGGGAACGTACTCCACATACGCCATATCCAACGCCACTCAACTCTTCACCAGCGAGACCAACGAGCAAAGTGTGAGGGTCGCCCTGCTCATGACCGACGGCATCGACCATCCGCGGAACCCTGACATCATGATGGCGGTCGCCGAGGCCAAAGGCCACAACATTAAGATCTTCACAATCGGCTTATCACACTTGGCAAAGCACAACGTGAACAGTGCCAAACTGCGGGTCGTAGCGAGCAGCCCAGCGCAGCAGTACTTCCACAGCCTCACCGACCCCAAACTGGAGGAGCGGCTCCTGCAGCAGCTCGTGAGACATTCACTTCATCTGTCAGACTCATTGGGTTATCAAGATCAGACCTGAGGAGCCCATATTATAAATAAGAATACATTATCAATCAACATTTTATAGAACGTAAAATATGCATTCAAATAGCACAATTCAATTCTACAGTAAACAAAAACAGTCAATACTGAATTGAGAAATGGAATTAATACTTTTTAATAAAAAATAAATACAATTTAAGACCTGCACGCCACTTCGATCACTATTGAGATACATCAGCATTTTGCATCAAATGAAGTCATGATTTTAGCACTTTGTGCAACAGAACAGAGTATGCTAATATTAATTATTAATTACTAAAATAAAAAATTTTATATTTCATGAAACACACACATGTAACTTCTATATATATAATTTCTATGCAAACACAAAATCACCCTTTGAATTAAATTGATATTAATTAATTACTTATTATTATTAAAATGTATAAGAATATTACAAATCTAATATAAAATAGATTATAGTAAAATAAAAAAAATTATAAAAAATAAAAAATTATATAAATATAATTCAAAAATAAATAATTATTTGTATATTTATAAAACACAAAATCACCTCGTGCAACAGAACATTTATTCTAGTTAAGATTTATAAAAATATAACAAAACTATTTATTATTAAAATATATAGTTTGTAATATATTTTTATTTTTATTTTATTTCTAATGATCTGAAGAGATAAATGAATAAACAAACAAGTAAAAACACAAATATCCCACTAATACTCTGGAGTAAGAAGTTTTGCATTCCACATTTTAATAATAAAAAAATAAAAATAAACACAAATAGACTCTATGAAAATTAAAAACCATCTAACACAATAGTTTTGGATAATTCTAAATTCTGAATCTAAACTTCTTGATTGTTATATCATCTAAAAATCTAAATTATATTAGCCACCTATTTTCTAAATTGTGAATAGCCATGTTCTGAAGACAATGTAAAACACTGATTAACACACACCTGTGATGTAGGTCCATAAGGAACCACCAAGCAGCCACCCATGTTGTATATTTGGGAAGCAACATGGTAATAAGTGCTCAAAACATCTTGGCATTCACATAGACACACAGCACTCGTTTCTCACATGAACTCCAGCTGAAATGCTTTCTATTTATTCCAGAAGTGTTGCTGCTATTTTGGGTCAGATAACAGATGCTTTGATTTGATCTGTGAGGGTTTGTTTGGGACATCCAGTGTTCAGTCTGCTGTCCTGACTCCTGACTCATGGTTCACACATCAGTGGGTGTGGGGGATTTCCACAGAAACACAGAAGGGGCTGCCGCTCATGAAATGCCAAGCACTGCCTGTGATCGCACAATACAGGCCTCTTAGAAATGCATCAAAGTTTTCCATGCCATGCACGAGATTTGACAATCAATTGAATTCATTTTGGTACTGTCTTCTAATTCTTATTTCTCTTTTCATTTTTTGCTCAGGAAAGAATAGCAAAGAATGAAGTAAGTAGGACTATCAAGAATATTTGACTTGATTAAACAATGCATATTATACCAAAACATTTTCATTCTTAAAGGGACAGTTCACCCAAATGTGAAAATTCTGTCATCATTTACATCAGTTCCAAACCTGTATGAGTTTCTTTCATTTTTGAACATATAAAAAAGTTATTTTGAAGAACCAAATAGTTGTTGGGCCCCCCGAATTACTACGTGAGGGTAAACTGACTGTAAACTGAGGGTAAAACTGAGGGTAGTTGGTTGTATGTTGTAAAAACTGAGGGTAAACTGTAGTTGGTTGTGGTAAACTGAGGGTAAACTGTAGTAAAACTGTAGTAAACTGAGGGTAAACTGTAGTTGGTTGAATGGTAAACTGAGGGTAAACTGTAGTTGGTTGAATGGTAAACTGAGGGTAAACTGTAGTTGGTTGTATGGTAAACTGAGGGTAAACTGTAGTTGGTTGAATGGTAAACTGAGGGTAAACTGTAGTTGGTTGTATGGTAAACTGAGTAAACTGTCTGTAGCTGAGGGTAAACTGTCTGAGTAAACTGCCCCCTGACCTGTCTGTAAACTGTAAACTCTGAGCCTGACCTGCCTGCCTGTAGCTGTATGGCTGAGGGTAAACTGTAGTCATGCTCCCCTGAAAACTGTCCCTAAACTCTGAGCTCTCCTGACCTGTAAACTCCTCTGGTTGGTTGTATTCCTCCTGCCAGTGTCCTCGGCCACCGGTGTGTTTGTGTGAGAGAGGTGAACGCGGTCCTTCAGGAGCTCCTGTGAGTATCGCTGGGATGAAATTGAGGCCATTTTCATTTATTTACGTCATTCATGAAAAAACTCTACTTTGTTTAGGGTAAAAAGGAGAGCAAGGTTATGAAGGAGCACCTGGTCAAAAAGGCTCAAGGGTGAGAGTGAAAATATTTCCCTGTAATTATGATTATTAGATCTGTAGTTTACTGTTGTTGACTCGTTGGTCTGACCTGTTTTACAGGGGAAACAGGAGCATCCGGTCTTCCAGGAATCAATGGTCCAGAGGTACATCACATCTTCATATGGTCACTTTATACAGTCTGTGTTATCAATGACTCTCTGACCAACACTGTTTCTGTTCCTGGTTCCTCATCCACAGGGAAGACCTGGGTTCAAAGGTGATAAGGTGAAACCTCAGAGATTTATATTTCACAGATACATATATTATTGCAATGCATTCGTTAACAGCTACATGCAGAATAATCTTGATGACTGATGATGGCAGATCAGAAAGAGAAATGTTTGGTCACAAAATTGGATAATGTAGTCAAAGGTTTGGAATATATTATGACTTTTTATGTTTTTAGATGTATCTTATGCTCACCAAGGCTGCATTTATTTGATCAAAAATAAAATGTTAAAATAACTGTTTTCTATTTAAATATAGTATTTTAGAATTCACCAAATTAGCATATTAGAATGATTTCTGAAGGATGGAGCAATGATGCTGAAAAGTCAGGTTTGCATCCCAGGAATACATTTAATATTGCAACATATTCAAATAATAATCAGTTTTTTAATTGTGATATTTTACAATATTATTTTGTTCTGTATTTCTGATCAAATAAATGCAGCTTTGGTGAGCATAAGAGACTTCTTTCAAAAACATTAAATTATTACAAACTTTTTACCAGTAGTGTATGCAAAATTAATATTGTGCACATATAATGCACATAAAATTCATATTCTCACTGGAATTATTAATGCTACTATCACTGTTCTTACACAATGCAATCACTAAGACTTGAGTCATGTTTTAGGGAGATCAAGGTAACTGTGGACCACCCGGACAAATGGGACATAAGGTACGTCTTCTGTACTGACCTAAAATATTTATATTCTAACATACAGAATTCATGATTAATAAATAGTTTGTATTGTATTTCACAGGGCACGGAAGGGCCTCCGGGGCCGAGGGGCTTCAGAGGAGAGCAGGCACAGTATAAACATTTACCATTTACATGACATATTATATGCCACATTAGTTTACTTTTTTTATTATGGGATACTTTTTCAAATTATTTTTGTATTTAATTTGAACATGTAAACCTTTTTACAAGTCTTTGTAAAGGTGGCATAAAATTATCTATGGTATTTATGTTCTAAACGATGAAATACTTTTTTTCCATTACATTTTTTGACACAAAATAGCTCCGATATCAAAAGAGATTTTTGACGAACGAACTAACTAAATAAATACATTTTTGCAAGAGCAGCCAAAAATAATACATTATTTATTTAATTATGACATATCTCACAGACAGTCACATTGAATGAATTTATGTATTTATGAATTTTAATCAATGTTGCTCTTAAAAGTTGATCTCTCATCATTCTTTTTCTTGACATTTAGAATTGAACTGTTAACATTGTGTATAAATGACAATTGCATTATTTGTCTATATATGTACAATTATATTATATAAATATATTCCAAAAAATAAATAACTGCAGTTCTGTGATGACTCTCGGAGAGTTTAGCATGGCAATATACACGGCAATGTTAATGTGTTTGGTCTTGATGGAATAGATCTGCTACGCTGTTGAGAGTATTACTGGCAGTACATCCACAGACATGCTGCTGTGAGCATGTAGGAAATACTGCTGCTGCACATATATATGAACATACATGAAGTTACGCCGTAGCAGATCTATACAGGTGGAGCGGGGGAAGGTGGAGGGTTTCTGAAGTGCGCTACAACTGCTACAGTCAAATATTTGAATGTTGAGCAGCGATCTCATTGGCTGCTGATGCGATAACAAACCAAACTGCTGTGCCATGTGAATAATGATGTGATTGACTGAATTAGTACCTATCGGCCTGTGCCATCTAGAGTTTCATGACAAACATCTGTATGAATATAACTACTTTTTATGCCACTATTTATAAAGAAACAATTCTAGTCAGAGCCGATCCTCCCTATACGCAGAATACGCAAGCTGCGTAGGGCCCCCGAAACACCAGGGGGCCCCCTTAATCCAAAATATGTTTTAATTTTGGGTTCGTTTTGGAGTTTGGCCAGAGGTTATGAAAACATGAATGCTCGAATTATTTTCAAGATGATTCAAGACGAAGTTGCCAGACAACTCTTGCAATTCGTGTTCTGCAAACCACACACAGAATGTTCGCAAACCACACACGCCGCCGTTCTGCATCTCAACCACACACGCCAAATTCTGGTAGTTCTGCGTAGAGGGCCCCCAGAAGTCTAGGATCGGCTCTGATTCTAGTGCAGAATTGACACATTTTAGTACCCAACTGCCATTTGTGTTAATTTACTGAAAAACTTTGTTAGACAGAGTTGATCTGTAAACAAGAACATTAAGCTTAATTAAACTTAAAACGTACCAAAAAATACACAGCAGTGTTGAGGAAGATGCTGACAAACAGAAGATTTAAAGCTCAAGGCAGCCAACACGTCATAATCTCTAAAATCTCTTTATATTATATATCCATGTATAAATATAAAATGAAATGCATTAGTTGTTTCACAAGCTGTCTCATCACAAACGTAGCGATCATGGCAGTCCGTGGCTGTTTCCCCAGCCTGCACTTATGGAATGTGATCGGCAGATCGCTCGTAATCCTTTGCTAATGTACACATGTAAAGCAGTGAATCCAGGCTTGCAGGATATTGTTCTTTTTCTGAGGATGACTTTGTGCAGTGGGATTAGTGAAGAGACAGAATAGTTCACGTTGACTGGGTCAAGTCCCTCAAAACCCACATTTTAACAGGCATCTAGCAGCCTAAAAATGCCATATCGTCCTATGTTTTAGTATTAGTGTTTATTGCATAGGCATATGGTTGAAGAATTGTAAAAGGAATAGTTCACCTAAAAATGTAATTTTTTGGCCTCAAATCCAGGCCATCCAAGATGTAGATAAAAAAAATATCTTCATCGGAACAGATTTTGAGAAATATAGCATTATATCACTTGCTCACCAATGGATCCCCTGCAGTGAATGGGTGCCGTCAGAATGAGAGTCCAAACAGCTGATAAAAACATTACAATAATCCACAAGTAACTCTCTGCACAGTCCATAAATTAATGTCTTGTGAAGTGAAAAGCTGTGTATTTGTATGAAACAAATCCATCATTAAGGCATTTTTAACTTCAAAGCACTGTTTACAAGCAAAAAAATGTGTTTTAGTTATTATAAATTATGGATTTAAGGACTAGTTTAGCCAGAAGTAAACATTTAGCAGATAAAATATCTTAACAATGGAATTGTTTCTTACAAACACACAGCTTTTAGCTTCACAAGACATTAATTGATGGACTGGAGTGTGTGGTTTACTTGTGGATTATTGTGATGGTTTTATCAGCTGTTTGGACTCTCATTCTGACGGCACCCATTCACTGCAGAGCATCCATTGGTGAACAAGTGATGTAATGCTAAATTTGTCCAAATCTGTTTAGATGAAGAAAAAACTCATCTACATAATTTTTTTGGCTGAACTATACCTTTAGTAAAAATTCTACATACATTTCAACCTATTTCTTCATTATTTCACCAGGGTCTGAAAGGGCCTTCAGGAGACCAGGGACACGAGGGTCCAGCAGGACATAAAGTAGGATCATATCTTCCATTTCTTTGCCAGTGAGACGTCTGTAACTGACATATTTGTGACTTAAATAGAGACAGAGATCTGGTGGTAAAGAATGACATTTTAGAGATGTTTCCATGTCAGTTTAAATGCAGATCTTTTGCCTTTCGTGTTTAATCAGGAAGCTTTAACAAAGAGTGCCTTGAAAATCTGACAACTATATAATAGCAGATTCAAATGGAAAAAACCCTAAACTGTTAGACACAATGGGTGCCTTTATGCTCTGTAAATGTCAGACATGAGAGAAAACATGTACTGAACCCTTTCACCACACCTCATGCTATTAGTAGACTGTTGATATGAATATTACGACTTAAAGTAAAAGTAGCAATGTTACATGTCCCCAAGATGACTGAGATTTAGCAGAAAATATATTAGCTTTAAATTGACATGAACTTTAAATTCATATGAAGATCCAAATGAATCACTGACCGTCGGACTGTTGTAGGGCGATCGAGGGCCGATTGGTGCATCTGGCCCACCGGGAGATATTGGAGTCGGATTCCCTGGTCCAAAGGTAAACTTCTCGGGACTTTTGAAAGAAATTAATACTTTTATTTAGAAAGGATGCATTGAAATGATCAATAGTGACAGTAAAGGCATGTATAATGTTACAAAAGATTTCCATTTCAAATAAATGCTGTTCTTCAAACTTTCTATTCATCACAAAAGTTTGACAAAAATGTATCACAGTTTCCACAAAAATATTACACCCCACAATGTTTTCAACATTGATAATAATAATAATTGTTTCTTTAGCAACAAATCAGCCTATTAGAATGATTTCTGAAGGATCATGTGACACTGAAGACTGGAGTAATGATGCTGAAAATTCAGCTTTGCATCACATGAATAAATTACATTTGAAAATACATTAACATATAAAACAGTTATTTGAAATTGTAATAATATTTCACATTATACTGTTTTTACTACAGTATAAAAAGAGATAGCATTTTTTTTATTTTCTATGGGATGTTGTGACTTGGAGGCTTGAAGGCCGATATACTTTCTTCTTTTCCACATCACAGTGTAAGAACCTGCATGTAGTGTATTTTATTCAGTTTCTTGAGATCTCTCAAACTCACGTGTGGTGTGGTTGTTCTAGGGAGACAAAGGGAACCCAGGAAGACCAGGTCTTCCTGGTCAGGTCGGCATAGGTCAGCCGGGACAACCTGTAAGTAAAAACAGCTCTTATGACATGCATCTGTAGATTATAATGACATAACGATGCACACAATCAATGCAGGGTCCTTCAGGTTTACAAGGAGCACAGGGGAACCCAGGAGCTTCAGGTGAAGGACTTCCTGGGCCAAAGGTGAGCAGCTTTAATTGTTATAAGAACATTTTAATAATCTAAAGAACTTTTTCCTATTATAAGGAACTTTTGTGGAATGGAAACATTCCATGTATGTTAAATGATCTCTATAGAACCAGTGGTGCCAATAAAGAAGCTTTATGCTTAAGCTCAGACCTCTATGTTATTATTTCCCTTTAATGATCATGTGAACAAAGATATTTATATATCACATGTTTATGTGTTATTGTGTTTGTGTCTTAGGGTGACCGTGGCTATGTCGGCGCTACAGGTGGACGTGGACCCGCAGGTTATGGAATTAAAGGTGGAAAGGTATGTCACAGTTGTGTGAGACCTTACTTGTCTATGTAAAAGCCCATTATGCATTTAATTTAGCCCCTGAATGCATCCTTGTAGGGCGATGCGGGACCTCCTGGATCACCTGGACAATTAGGAATGCCTGGCAGCGGGATTCAAGGAGAGAAAGTATTTGTTATTGTTCTGGTTTTGTATTTTGATACCAATATTTTTATACTAGTAGTGCTAAAGTAGCTGACACAAACTTCACTGTTAGCTTCACTAGTGATCATACATGGGGTTAATCATCTGATTAAACCCTAAACAACATGCATGGTTTGTGCTACAGACATGAATGATACCTGAAATCATGCAGCTTGCTGGAAGAAGTGTGCTATTACTTTTCTAAATTAATGCAAACATGCAAATAGAGCCACTTGCAACTAGTTGAAAACCACTTTCTAGCAATTACTGGAAATGTCCAGCTAGCCACCCAAAAGACCCAAGCAACCACAATAAATATCCTAAAATCACCCAGAAGACACTAGTAACCACTCAAAATTTCTGACGAACCACCAAGACCCAAGCAACCACTTCTTTTCCTAATCGTCACCTTTATCTTTATATCTAAAGGGGAATCAGGGACCAGCCGGTCCTACTGGTCAAAGAGGGAATCCTGGGACAGGACTCATGGGACTAAAGGTAAAACTGCACCATACAAACATCCATCCATCCGTCTATCTATCTGTATATCTACACTGTGTTTTCGTTTTGTCTCCTCTCAGGGAGAACAGGGTTTTCCTGGAGAACGTGGAACCCCTGGAGAAAGAGGAATTGGAGAACCAGGACCCAAAGTAAGTTGTCATTTCAACTAAGCTGTTACATGCCATGAAAGAACAGAATAAAGTACCAAATAGTGAAAATCAGAGTTATATTTATGGGTTGATGCCGTAGGGTGAACCTGGATTACGAGCTTTACCAGGTGAGGCAGGTGTACCAGGAGAAGATGGAGCCATGGGGCCAAAGGTCAGAATGCTCTTAATGGCATGTTAGTGAGGAATAGCTGTACATAAAAAATATGAATTATCTTATAATATACTGTATGATATCTTGTTTACTTAGGGTGATATAGGCTTACCAGGACCCAAAGGACAAGACGGACCTCCAGGAAGAGGCCTGCCAGGAGAGAAGGTAATATTAGTAATTACAGGATCTAAAATGAGGTGATCACACATTAAATGTATTAAATAGGCTGTTTCTTCATTCACTAGGGGGTTCGAGGGGAGAGGGGCTCCAGAGGCCAACCGGGACCATTGGGACCAGCTGGGCCAGCAGGGGGAAAGGTGAAAACAATCCATTCATCTTCACAAAAACCAAATACCACACAAAGAACAGACCTGTGTCTCTGTCGTTTCCAGTATTCACTTCAAATCTGAGTTACAGCATCTTTCATTTAAAATAGGGAGAACCAGGGAATGTTGGAGTTCCAGGTGTTTCTGGTCCTCCAGGACGGGGCATACCGGGACATAAGGTACGTCTGAGAAATGCTTAGGGCTAAAAACAAGCTGTATCAAAAATAAAAATTGACGATTTTTTACTGAGTAATGTGTGATTTTTAAACCTCACACTAAAAATTATTCAGGGGGCTGTTTACCACAACTTCTAGAAATGCATGGTTGCAAGTTAAAAATTCTAATGTAATAATTTAAACCTTTTAAGTTGCAAACATTGTTAACTTTGGAAATAAGGTATGCTTTGGATGGGACAAGAGAAGGAGAATATATGTGACTCTCTCTGTGAAAACACAGCTAAAGTCATTTTTTGTGATTTGCTGTTTTCTACGAAAAATCATCCTTCATATGGTAAAGAACATTCTGTGAAATTTGTACCTGTATATATTTAATATTGACGGAGTAAGGTAATGTCAAATATTGAGATTATAGTGGAATTATTGGTAGAAATGAAACTTTGATGCTCGTTATCTCATAATTAGATTTTGAGACTTAGCCTGGATTTCACAGAGAGGGTCACACATGTTCAAATTAAGTGTTATTTTATGTGTTTATTAGTGAAGGAAAAGACATGTTAGTGTTTAATGCAGGTGATATGATAGCTGTGGATTTGGACTTAAATAATCATATAAAAGGGTTTTAGGCTCACAAATAATTAACTCAAAAATATATGTTTATGTTACAAATTAAGTTCTTCTAAATGTAGTTTGTTGGTTGAACATAATTTAATTAGAAGCAAAACAAAAATAATGATGCAAACTGTTTCTTTTATTTTATTAATATATTTTTGAGCCAACATTATTTTTTAGATTGCTCTGGAATGAAGGCCAATTATGGCATAAGCTTCTATATACTGTTTGGGCTGACAGTATGTGTACGTAATTGATCAGGAGATCTCAATACTATGTTCTTCTTCCTGTAGGGAGATCCAGGGCCGCTCGGTCCACCAGGTCCTGCTGGAGAACCAGGGATAGGCATAGCAGGGCCGAAGGTAAGAGTGACGCCCTAGCAGAAACCTGTATTGTTGTTTTTTATTAAGATAATGCATTTTGTCTGTATTTAGGGTGAAATAGGGCTACGAGGACTCGTTGGACCTTCAGGACTGAAGGGAGAAGGCTATCCCGGCCCACCTGTAAGTATCATTACAAAGAATATTATTCATGCAAATGTAACATTTATGCAGTCTATATGTGATCTGACATACCAACTGGGAATATAACAGTATACTTTCCACTATATACTGTATGTTTGATTAATAGGGGCCACCAGGTCTGCCAGGTCTTACAGGAGAGACCGGGCCAGAGGGAACAGGTTTACCTGGAACAAAGGTAAGGTGCTTGCTTCCCACCAATTTTCTTCAGAAAATGTAAATATTTGAATCTTTAATAAAAAGCATTCTATTAAAGCATTTGATGAATTGATATGTTCTGTCACAGGGGGATCGAGGTCCTCCAGGTTCCTCGGGGCCTGCTGGAGCACCAGGTCTTGGGCAAGTGGGTCCAAAGGTAGGAAATATCTGTAGAATACATGCATGCATATCATAATCAACACTCCATGATTCGATAATACACCACTGAATGAGTCATTAGACGTGTTTGCAGATATGTTTTGGTGTGCTCTGAAGTGATTTTGTGGTCTGCAGGGCTCCATTGGTCAGACTGGTCCAGCTGGTCCTCCAGGATTACCAGGAGAGGGCATACAAGGACCAAAGGTAACAGGAATCTGAGGCGTAACAACAGGATACAGTATTCATAGAAACTCATTACAGCATGATGTACAACAGTGAAATACTCCAACTGTTTAATCCACATGTATTTTGTTTCCGTACAGGGTGATCCTGGATATCGGGGTTTACAGGGGCCAAGAGGGATTGCAGGAGAGGGTCTGCCGGGGCAGAAGGTGAGGAGAGATATATATCTACTACCAGCATGCATTTATATCTTGTACAGCTATCATTAAAAGAGTCCTTCACACAGTTACATTTACTCACCCTCATGTCATCCCATACCTGTAGGACTTTCTTTCTTCCATAAAACACAAAATGTAATGTTAGCCACTATTTTCCACAAAACTGGTGATTTATAATGCCAAACTTACAGTATATGCACTTACATGCATATTTAAAAATGTTGCGTCTCGTCAGACTTGAACACATGACCAAAACTGGAGTTTAAAGCTTTGATGTAACCACTCTGTTGTAGGGGGACCGTGGGTTACCCGGAGCACAAGGACGTAACGGAGACAGAGGAGGCCTGGGAGAACCAGGATCTACAGGACCACCGGTGAGAAGAACTGAGAGGGGAAATTTGATCTCAATCATTCACACGAGACTTGCTTTTTAATCTTTAAGCATTGTGATAGCTGATAATTCCAAGCAATGCTTAGTTTTTCTCAATTGCTTTGGCTCAATTCTCGAATTATTTTTTTTTAAACAATAAGTTCAGATCTCTGAACAATTAGCTTCTTGTTCACATCAGATTGGAAGTTCTTATTGATTTGAGCAAATTGCAAATGCTTTGGCACATGTGTGCAAACAGTAAGTACAATTGTCTGCAGTTTGCACAATAACTAATTGCATATGGCTTGTTGATCAAAACTGATGAGTCGATTCTCACTCTTCACAACTTCTCAATCCTTTGTCATCGTGTAAGCCATCATCATTCAAAACGATCCATTCAATTATCAAAAATTGGTGTACACGCATGTATATTCCATAAATATCTGACATTGACATTGTTTGTAATGTCTGCTAAATTGGCAAATGATCTCTGATTGCAATACAATTTGAATCAAGCATTTACGGTAACCAATCACGTTTGGGAGCATATATATGTAGATTGCCCACAGCACAATCACTACCATTTTTTGAGAATGGAGGTGGAAAGTATATGATCATAGAGCACAAGATCAGATGTCTCTGTTGGATGTCATGAATGCTGCATGTGAGGACATCACAGCTGATCATTGCAGGGGATGTGTTCGGCGTTCAAGGAGATCTTTCCCCGGTGCGTGGCAATGGAAAACATCAGATGTGATGTTGATGAAAATCTTTGGCCTGGCCAACAAGAGCGACAGGATGTCCAGGATGTTTTTTTCATGGATGTTATTTTGTGTATTTGTGGTAACATAAGAAATTTGAAATGTACAGTAATTGGACAAGCAAGATTCCACTTTACATGTAATACATTCATACAAAACAAAGTGTACTGTATAAATACAAATGCTCATATACTTTTATTTCTATGTACTATGTACAAATATCATTTTTTTTTTTATAAAACCTTAATTTCCATGGTTGACTGTCCTGGTGAAAAAACAACTAAACATTTTGTCCATTGTGGCTCACACGATGAGAAAATCCTTTATATTTTGGTGTCCTGACACGATAACTAGGTTTTGAAGCATGAATGGACATGAAGTTCCAGCAAACCGTTGTGACATTTGCACTCACAGTTTAGAGAATGCTAAGACTGTTTCGGAAAAAACTGTAAGACACATCGCTGCATTATTTAACTACATTTAACACACCTGAACATTGTGTTTTATAATCGCAGGGTAATACAGGAACAAAGGAGAGACTGGTCTCACGGTATGTACACCGATGCCAATAAAGAGTTCATTTTGGACCACAGTCATTTATTCTAGAGCCAAAAAAATATATATATAATAATAATACTACTAATAATAAAAGTATTATGCTGTTGTTGCATGACCTCATGCCAGTTGTAAAAATATATTATACATGATTATATTTTTTGTATAAAAACGATTTGACTAAATAATGTAAGTGGAAGGTAAAGTCCAGTGCATTGCATTATGGGATATAGTATTCCACACTGTGCTTACTGCTCATTTTGGTCATCTGCAAATTGGTGTATGATTTAATTGTAATTATTTGTGAAATATACTAGTATTTCTGAATTGTTTCAACGCATTGATTTAAATGGGATTTTTGTTGTTGTTTAAATAAAAAGACTGAAATTGTATTTTCTTGTTAAACATATTCCAATAATCTTATAATGTTTTTACAAAAAAAAAAAAAAATTTACAGTGAGATTTTAACACATATAAAAATAAAATAATGGTATATATTGGTATATATATTATATTACAAAATTATAAACTAACTAAAATAAGTTTAAGTTTAATAAAATAAATTTAAAGATTACTAAGGCATACAGAGCATTTTATACATATGCTATATATAAAAAACTGAAATAAAGCTGAAATAATACGAATATAAGAAATGTTGTTGAAATAAGTACTAAAATTAGTAAAGTAATAATAGATTAAAGGTTATTAAGCAATTAACAAAATATATAATTAATACAATAACACTACTACTAGCTAGTGTGAAAGAGAAATGGAGCACTTCAGTAACGAGATTTTATGTATTTTACAGAGAGAGGACATAATCAGCTTAATCCGATCTATTTGTGGTAAGTATTCAAATTGCAGATATTTGTGCTAAATTTGATTGCTTTGTGGTGAATCACATCAAAACTGATTTGGCTGGAATTGATTTATTGTCTTTTGTCAGGCTGTGGCCGGATATGCAGAGTACTGCCTCTGGAGCTGGTGTTTGTGATCGACAGCTCTGAGAGCGTCGGCCCAGAAAACTTTCAGGTCATTAAAGACTTTATGAACACCTTGATCGACCGCGTGTCAGTCAGTCCGGAGGTCACGCGGGTCGGCGTGGTTCTCTACAGCCACATTAACCTGGTGGTCACGAGCATACAGGAGCGCTTAAGTCGTGATGAAGTGAAAGCAGCCGTGCGCAGGATGCCCTACATCGGGGAGGGCACTTACACAGGAAGTGGCATCAGAAAGGCCAATGAGATCTTCCGCTTTGCTCGGCGTGGTGTGAAGAAAGTGGCTGTGGTCATTACGGACGGCCAGACGGATCATCGGGACACGGTGAAGCTGGAGGATGCGGTCAGAGAAGCCCATTCGGCCAATATCACCATGTTGGTTATAGGAGTGGTGAATCAAAGCGACCCCATCTATGATGATTTCAAGCAGGAGCTGAAGTCAATAGCATCGCCGCCCACCGAAGAGCACGTGTTTTCTATAGAGGACTTCAGAATGCTTCCTGGTATGTTTGCTGATTTGCACAAAAAAAGGCCTAATATATGTATCAGCATTTACACATGAACATTTGCTGAGAATTGAACAAATAGTTGCAACAAGAGGAAAATAGGAATCATGTTTTGTGGCAGTATTTCTGGAGGTTTAAGGTACTGTGTAGCATTAATGAAATGCATGTTTTCTGTCTCTGTGGTCTAGAAGTGGAAAGTAAACTGCTTCAAGAGCTCTGTGAGAACACTGATGGATCCATATTCAGCACCACCTCCAAGGTAAACTCACAGACTCTTCAGTCAACAAGACTGTATTTAAAAAATAATCAATCAATAAATAATAATAATAATGATTATAATATAAGGCTAAAGGTGCCATATTTGATTTGACAACTATTATGAAGTTCGGGGCATATTTTTATTGTTGGATTTCAGAATTTCAATACAGTCAACAACCACAAAAAAGTTCTGCAGTGTGATATTTATTTAAATATAAATGTATTATTATTATTTAAAAATAATACATTTCTAATTATTAAACATGCCGTTTTTATGATTTTATATTAATTTAGAGACCGACACTTGCTTCAGTTTTAAAAACACGATGTATTTTAAAGCCATATTTGATCTAAAAGCTACATGATGTTTGCTGAGAAAATGCTAGTAATTATTATTTAATTGAAATTACATAAAAAATGCTCTGTATTTATTATAATTATTTGAAGGGCTTTTTCTAATTATTTTATGCATGCTGTTTTTATGAATTCATATGAATAGACTAAAATATTTGGATTATAATTATTTATTTTTAATCATTTGTCAAAATGCAGGACTGTTATGGTGCATAAAAAACATTCCATCTATTATTAATAAATGCACTCTAGTTATGAATGCATACAAACATAATTATACATATTTAATATTATTAAAATAAATCAATCAGCCAGGTGCAGTTGGAGAGTTGTTCCCCTTCTATGATCCCAAATCCGACAGCACTGACATGACCGGCACTATAGCACCCTATCTGGACAGAGACGAGCTGAACCTCCTCCCAGATTTCTCTCTCACGTCTTTGGACCGGCCCAGACAGGACACATACAGGACTGAGCCGCCGCTGCTCATACAGGAGGATTTTACTGCAGGTAAATACTGCTCAAAGTGATACAATACCATTCTGACTTCCTGTAAATACGACTTTCTCTCTCTTGTGTCAGACGAGGGATGCCTACAGCCTCTGGATTCCGGTCCGTGTCGACAGTATGTTGTTAAATGGTATTTTGATCCAAAAGCCAATTCATGTGCTCAGTTCTGGTTTGGAGGCTGCCAAGGCAACAGAAACCAGTTTGACACTCAACAGGCCTGCAGAAAATCCTGTGTGAAAATCTAAGTCTTATCATTAGAGCACCGAACCTGATACTAAAAAGACTAAACTAATAGGGCTCTTTATTATTTCAATATACATAAGCTTTAAACATTTTAAATAATTTTTTTTTTTACTG
This sequence comes from Ptychobarbus kaznakovi, assembly GCA_027422405.1. Lineage (NCBI taxonomy): Eukaryota > Metazoa > Chordata > Actinopteri > Cypriniformes > Cyprinidae > Ptychobarbus > Ptychobarbus kaznakovi. The sequence goes on from CM049803.1 coordinate 26,296,090, forward strand.
TGAATATTTTAAACTAAACTTGAATAATCTACAAATGCATCTATTTGCATATATAGTGGCCACAATAATTATTTACACAAGGTTAAGTCACAATTATAAATGTCTAAATTTATATAGAACATATCAAGTGCTTTAATTTGAAAGAAATGTATGAATAATTCTAGCTCCGAGAAAATGCACTGATATTCAGACACTATTTTGAGCAAAAACACGATTTCTTGACGAGGGAAATGAACAAATATTCAAACAGAAAAACCGTCTGTGCTCTTTTACCACCAAATGTTCTCATGTAAACTGTTTTTGGTCACATTAAACGTTTTTATATTTGTCTGGTGTATTTGTGTTGTGAACGGTGTTTGAGCTCACTGGGGCGGTTTAGTTCATGATTCGTGTTGAATCTGTACTTGTATCTGAACGGTCGCAGGTGATGTGTGAAATACTCCAGCATGTTCATGTAATGAAACGAGATCACTAAACCTGCACAGCAGTCAGGAAAATCAGAAACAACAGATACGTCATGTTTGGAGGAATCTTAGACGATACACAAGTCAAACTATAATGTACACTATTCCTATATACATATATGACTCTTATTTTTCATATTTACTGTTCTTTTAAATTTGAGCATGAATATACTGCTCTATTATGCTGCTGAGCAAAGAAACATAAAAAAACTGAAAAACATTTGTTTTGATTGTCGTTGTATAATGAAGTTTTGACTAACTGAAATTATAGTTAAAATAATCAAATATTTACATTTAAAAACCAGTCATTTTAATGTAAGTATGTGTTTATGCTGTATCAAAAACCAAAAGGACTTTTATGTTAAACACTTACATTTCAACATGAAACAATGTATGCAGACCATTTTCTGTAAAATAAAGTATTTCTGAGTGAAACCATATATTCAAAAATAATCAAATGTAGGGTGGGATTTTATCAAACTGGTTAAACATGTTTTCTGATGCAAGTATCTGTATGTTTGTGTAGATTGAAACTGAATTTTACATTAAATTCAACACATCGGACTTGATTCTGATCAGTTTTATTTCAATACCATTGAGAAACTAATATAGTTTTTGTAAATATTTTGAATTATTTTTATTTGTAAATTTTACCATTTGCATTTTAATAATTTTATTTTTTTCATATATATGTATATATATGCATACATATATATATATATATATGTGTGTGTGTGTGTGTGTGTGTGTATGTATATTGTATTAATAAATATTTTCATGTAAAACTAAATAAAATAAGAAATATTGCATTTGTCAACCAGCTGAAAATGTAGGCCTATTTATTTTTATTGCAGTTTGTTTATTTTATGAATTTAGTTTTAGTTAATATGATAACTGTGTATAGAAACGGGGGTAAAAGTTTAGCAATTTTTCACAGCCTAAATGCTAATAATAACTTATATAATATAATAATATTAAGCTTTTTTTTCAAATTTAACTCAAAATGCATCACGTAAATCTCCAGTTCATTCATTAACCGGGGGCGGAGCTTAGGGTTAACTGACCCACGCATATTTTTAATGAGAAACAGGCACTCACTCACCCGTCTGGGTTTGTAGTAAATGTAGCCCCAGGGGAATGAGCTGATTTTCCGGTCTAAGTGGATTAAATGTTTCCCGTTGATTCGGATCTCTTGAATCCCCGGCCTTCACTCCCATGGTCTCCATGCACCTGCCCAAGGCCATGTCCTCCACGGAGCTGAAATGCTCGCAGCGTCCCTTACTGAAGCCTTGCACAAATCTCCCGAGGGCCTTTCGGCTCAGAACGTACCCGGATCCTCCGCTCATGTAACCCTGAGGGACGAACAGCCGGAACCTGTGGCCGAAGTAAACGGGCTTCTCTGTGTCATGCTGGGAGAGCAGGTGTCTCAGCGTCGTCGTCGGCTTTGAGGAATCAGTCGGTGTGCTGGAGGTGGTGGGCAAGGCCCGGATGTACCGGTCCAGTACAGCTGCGATCGGCCCTCGCTGATGTTCGGAGCTCTGCGAGCTCATGTACTGAACCTGGTTACAGTGTTTAGCTCAGGTGGCATGAACATGCTGGAGCTTCTTCAAACGATGTTCAGGCCTCGTCATGATCCAGCACAACACAGGCACACGGGAAAACAGAGACTGCGCCAGCTCATCTAGGACATTAAAGCGAAAACATGCACTAGCAGTCAAACATTTGTGTATTGAACCATTCAAAACATCTGAGGTCAGGCAGATTGTTTATTTTTTTTGTAAATTTAGAAAATTAAAAAAAATTTTATTTTTTAAAAAAAAAAAATTTTAAATAGCTATTTCATTCCACTTAAATATTAAGCAGCAAATTTTTCAGCAAAAAAATTCAGCAGGAAAGACTTTCAATTTTTGAAAAACAGTTTAAAACAATTTATTTTAAATAGCTATTTCATTCCACATAAATATTAGCAGCACATCTGTTTTCGGTAATAAAGAACATTCCATGCATGACTCTTGGCTTGAGAGGAAAGGTAATGTGGATATGCTAGTAGGTCAAATCTAACACTCATGAGTTGCTGAACAAAGACAAATCCAAGGAATATCTCACACAATAGAAATATGTTCTGAGACACCTGAACAAAAGGAAAATATTTGAATACATCCATAAATAACTGAAAAAAATAGGAATATATTATTCTGTTACAGAAAAAATTGACTTACCATATAGCTGCAGTTCAGGTCACATTTTGGTTTATTTTTCAGCAAATTAAAATGATGTCTTAAATTTTGAATCAAAGAAAGGACTGCTCTCTGCTGAGGTTCAGGTGTTTGTCTCAACACTCTGTGATAACCGTCAGCCACACCTTTTTATTGGAAGTCACCACATACATCCTTTATTTGCTGTAACTGACATCACAGGCCTCAGTTGTTCCATAAACCTTAACCTTCATGCATGAGTTATTCAATTAAAAAAGCTCTATTTACTTCAATACAAGAATAGAATCATTCCTAATGTTTTTGATTCTCAAAATGATGTAGTGAATTTCACAAAATCAAAATTCTGACAAAAACAAATGTTCTGTTCTGTTGTGTCCTCATAGGAAGTGCATTTCAATTAAAGAACACGGTACCTGATAATGCTTCGTTTGATAGAAAATCACCTAAAATTGGAGAAGAAGTTAAGTGTGGAAACTACTTTAGCTGGGCAAGAATTATCTCTGTGTGTCTCCAATAATGTGTCACAATGGATCGGTCCTCAGAATCAGGGACTTAAAGCTCCTTGAAAGTGAAAAGCACTCAAGAATGAAGATCAAGATGTGTTGGTCCTCCTTCCATTTGAAGTTAAGAAGCTAAAGGAGATTTGTCTAATTGCACATAATTGTCACACAGAAGAAAAAAATCTTCAGATGAAACCTCTTCATAAAAGCATTTAGACACAGAGTGGCAAGACTTTAGAAGAATGACTGATGACAGTTTTTACTGAAGAGCACCACGTGAAACAATGTTCTATAACCTAGTAAGCTGCCTTCTAGGCCAACATCATAACTCTAATGGATTTAGATTTAAAGATACTTCTCAGTATTTTTACTGAGATCTTTGGATTGCATTATGGGATTTCTTTCATCACAAATGAGAGCGAAAAGAAGATACAGTATCTTATCATCATCCTAATTCCAACCCTTTGGACCAGACTTTGCATTGATAGCACCTATGATGCCTTAAAACGCTGCCTAAATATGCAGCTTACTAGATTTGTGACAGAGTCAGTGATTTAGTAAAACAGCTAGTAATGCAAATAAAGTGAGACTGATGTGTATCTCTCAAGATACAATTTATTTGGAAAAGATTGTCAATTTCTGTGTGATTTTGTGACTGTCTCATTTGTCAGCTGTTTTAAAAATACATTTGAATAATGTCAGATAGCATTTATAAACAAAAATACTTTTCAAAAATGAGCAACATGAGGGAATACTAAAAATGGACACAAAATCATTCAAATACAAAACGAGTGATTCTGAATGAGGAGTAATGCTGTCAAAAAGATGCAAGTGAGAATTAAAAAACATTTCTGCTGAATTCATTTATAAAACACTAGAAAGGAGTACATAATAATGTAACCCGGATTAGTCTTTGGATCTGGATTGCGTCCTTCAAAGAGTCCAAAGTAAAGGACAGAATTGGTTCCATTCATGTCCAGCTGTGAGGGGAACAAGATGTTTTTAAATCATTAACACATCATGCAGCTAAAAACAAACACAATTTTAAAGATGCATCAAGAAATGACATCCTTCTGGCTACATTCTTAAAGATAAAGCTTCCAAATGAGGGTTTAGAAGAACCATTTATGTTTCCCAACACCTTTCAGTAAAGTTTTTTTTCTTCGTGTGAAGAATATTTAACTAATCTGAAGAACCGGTTTCCCCTATACAGAACATTTTGTGCAATGGAAAGGTTCCATGTTTGTTAAACGCTATTCATGGGATCATCAATACCCAAAAAAAATTTTTTAAGAGAGTATGTAAAATATTGTTTTACTACTAGCTGATTGCTGCACAGGACATGCAGTATACGTAGTATGTAACACTGTTGTCCCACGACCTTGTCATTCTGTTTTGCTGTACCTGGGACGTGATGTCGGTCCTCCACGGATCCACCTGGAGCCCGTCGCACCAGCCTGCGCGGCCGTACAACCAGGTCCCGTGTTCATTGGGCACTGCTCCTTCAGACACCCGCATGGCACAGCCCAGAGGTGATCCTGCACGGACATGCACATCTGTTTCACTCACATGTCTTTGATTCATCATGTCATAAAACGTCATCAAGTCCACTAATCCTGTCGCCCTGGTGCTACTCACCAGCGGACTCAAACACAAGGGTGTTATTGACGGATCTGTTGATCAGGAAATGATGTGATGTCACACAAAATTCACCGCAGAAGTTCTCGTCGTACCCGTGAGCCGTGATAACAGCATACAACTCCACCTGCCACACAAAAATACACATTCAATTCAGTTTGAATTCTCCAGAAACATTACATGCTAAAATAAATCAAATGAGAATGAAGGAATGAAGCATTATACAAAAATAATATTATTATAATTTTTGTACTATTATTGGTATTATCAGTATTGTTACGTACTATTCCAGCACACACGTAAAAACACACATTCATTTCATGGATAGTTTTTACTTTTTTTGCATAAAAAATTTTATATGCAAAAAATAAATACACAAATAAAAATAAATCATATTATCATATTAATAAGATTTTTAAAAACACATTCAATCCATGGAAAGTTTTACTTATCCAGAATATGCAAATAATAATAAATTGCTTAATTAATTACTTACAAAATAAATAACTTGTATTAATATAAAAATATATAAAAAGATTATATTATAATTTGTTTGCATTTCTATTGTTATCAGTAGTATTATTTATAGTACTATTCCAGCACACATGCAAAAAAACATTTAACTCATGGAAAGTGTTTTACTTATGGATATTTATTTTATATATTTAAAATTAGATTTAATTACAAATTATATCTTTTAAAATAAAAAAAATATTATATTATTTGGTCACCAAGGCTGATATATATTGTCTGATTTGGCAGTTTTTAAACTGGGAGTCCGTCTTTTAGATGATCTAAATGCTATTATTTGTTTTCAGCAATAATAACAGGTTTGGATGTATCACCTTCTTTGCTGAAGCTGGGGGACTGAACTTGATCTCTTGGTATCTGCTGTTATAGTCCTTGTCAAACGTCCCCCCAGGGAAGAGTGACATTACCTTGAAAGGGTACAGTCTGTCTGAGTAATTACCTGCCAAAACAGCGTCAGAGGATGTCAACATCCATAACAGACGTCCTCATCCCGATCAAATCTATTTGACTTGGTTTATTACAGTAACTGGAGTTACATTGATGCATTTTGGGATACAGCCAAGCCCCTAAATGCACTTCCAAGAAAAGTGTATTTATGGTGTTCTGCATCGAGCTAGTGTTTATATAGATTTATGACTTGTACATTGTATTGTAAAACTGAGGCTGACTACAAACTATAAGTGTGCAGGAAGCGTCAGTAACAGACTCGAAGTTACATGAAGTGGAATTATCCAGAAGAGTAATAACAACCCATTTTGATACTGAAGAGCCTTCTGTAGTGTTAACTATGTAGATGGTTTTCCACTTCTCTTTTCCAAAACTGGAGAGCCGTCGTTTTGTTCCTTTGAGTATGACTCGATAGAACACGTGTGGGTGAGCAACAGCATTCACAGCTGCACGCAGTAAATCAGTCACTGATATGTTCTTTCCACGAAAATTCTGCTGTTTATGCAAACAAAATGTTCTTTTTCAAAATCCAGTGTCCATCCCTTCTAAAGCAGCATCTTTACTGAAACAGAACCTCACGTGTTCAATTTAGAATGCACTATATAGGCAGCAACTCTGTGTGTCATACAAATTCTGTACACTTCCCGTACACACAACTAAACATATGTGACATGAAAAATCATTTGCACAATATTTACAAGCTTTTTGAAACACTCAAGCATTATTTGCATGTACGGCACAGTGTAATCGATGCCTAAAACGCCTGACAGTCACAACAGATAAACTATCAAAGCAAAAAAACACAGTACAAACAGTAATATTGTGAAATATTATTACAATTTAAAAAGTCTTCAGTGTCACATGATCCTTCAGAAATCATTCTAATATACTGATTTGCTGCTCAATAAACATTTCTGATTATTATCAATGTTAAAAACAGCTGTGCTGCTTCATATTTTTGTGGAAATAGTGATATTGTTTGTTTTGTTTTTAGGATTCTGATGAACAGAAAGTTGCAGTAGAAACAGAAATATTTTGTAACATTATAATGGCTCTACTGTCACTTTAAATCATTTAATGTGGCCTTGCTACATAGAAGTGTTAATTTCTTAATAAATAAATAAAAATGAGATCTGACCTGTCTGGTTGCTGTGACTAAAGCGTAGATTGAGAGACGTCATCCACGGCATGGCCCATGGCACAGTCTTCATGGTGAAGACACATTTCTTTTCATTTAGCAAGGGAATCAAAGAAGACACATCCGTCAGCCAATGACCTGTGCCTCTGTAAAGAAAGTCACAAAGCGTTTCTACCATCAGCAACACACTGTATCACACTGTCTAAAGGCCAGTTCTCATCAAGAACGATTACCATAAGGACAACTATATTAGTGTCCCCACCAATGCACAATAACGCTCTGTATATTATAAGTGCAAGCTGCAGGTTTGTCGTCTGCCACCTTAAATGCTCAAGCTCTTTAAAGCAGGTGGATTCTGATTGGCTGTCAATGTTTTTAGCATTCATCAGCTAGAAAAATGTTTCTGAAAGTCATTCCACTGATATGGTTCCTCTGTGGCGGTATCATTATAGTTGTGGTGTGGACTCTGCTATTCTTTTAAATATAGAATGACATTTAAAACTAAATCTCTATCATTATTTTTAACATTAATAGGCCTTAAGGCTAATTTCTAATGTCCACAATGATGATGTTGAAAAAATAGCAACAACTCCTTTAAACCGAATGATCATGTACCTGCGGAAGGCTGTTATCCAGCGCCCGAGCTCCAGGTTGCAGTGTGGGCTGGTGCGGTCGCAGCATACGTACAGCTGTACGGTGTGATCCCAGTGAGCACATGTCTCGTCCCTGCGGCCGGGACAGGACAGGGAGGCGTCCAATTCCAGAATATTATAATCCATGAAGTCTAGATTCAAAAACAGACAGGATAAGACAAAACATGTCTAGCTTTGTACAATAGGCCTGTCATGGTAGCTGTTACTAATGTGAAGCTCACACCTCCAGGCAGATCCACCACTGCTTGAGCTCCCGTCTCTCCCTGCATCAGATGACGATCAAACACAGGCACTATAACGGCAGGGCGACTCAGCTGCTCCTGCAGAGCCTCGTTGAATGTGAACCTACAGAATGAAATAAATGTGAACTGGACATAAGAAAAAAGTGAAAATAAAAGAAGTAAAATTAGGATACCGTAAGCTAGTGATAATATCACCCAGGACAATAATTGGACAATATTTTGCGATTTGAAGATTTTAAGATCAGCATTTGGCACATTTTAGTCAGCACCCAGTTCTCCAGATATCGCTATTGATATTAGCCATCAGTCAGTCACTACATTCAACTTTACTTTTCACTCGATTCAAATTGTGACAACTAGCCCCGGTTTCCAGTCCATGCACTAAACTAAAAGACCAATAGTTTTGAGTCGATTGAACACACAAATGTTTGAAACATAAGTATTAGCTGTTAAGTGGATGAAATATTCACCAAACAGATATCAGTTTTTGGTTACACTTTAATTTAAGGTGTCCTTGTGACAGTGTAATTATACATTTAAGTACTGAGTTATATTAATTAACTACATGTACTCACTATATGGTTAGGGTTTGGTTTAGGGATACTTGCATGCAATTATGCATAATTTATTGTTTTTATAATAGTAAGTGCATGTAACAAGGGCACCTTAAAATAAAGTGTTACCCAGTTTTCTTACCACTGGGCCTGCCAGGCCATGAATCTAAAGGTGGGGTAGAGAAACCAGCCCATCTCAGACAGCGCCCCCTTCTGGTTGATCGCGAAGAAGAAGTTTGGGGAAGGTGTGACCTGGAAGGTCACATTCACAGGACGCCCCTTTCTATCAAAACAATCCACGCGTCAAAACTGATTGAAAACATTTGTGACTGACTATAAAAAAAGTATAATACAGCATGATTTATCAGCCTGTTTAAATAATACAAGCAATGCTGCAAACGTTGCAAATACACACATTAAGGTCTTGAGTATTAAATTAATGAAGTGCTGGAATGTTAATATGACTCGTTTGACAACACACAACCAATCATAAACAGCCTCTGTGGTCATCTTATTAAATATTCATGGGCCATCACTAAAACTTTCACATGTGATTTTTCATCTGAAGGAAACTACTTTTGAAGATATTGTAAAATGACAGCAAAAGCATTAATTGGAGAGGTAAAGATTATGTTTTATTAATTGGCTGAAATATATTGCAGCATTTTCACAGATATTTAGGCTGTTATAAAAATAGTGTGTTTTTATGGTGCATGTTTTTAATTCAAGTTATTAACTTCACACATATACAACAAATAACCACTGTTATTTTAGTATTATTTATATACTATTATGTATTATTTATCATATTTATAAAGTATTTAGAATTAGCTTTTATTTTTATATTTTTAGCTTTCATTTTAAATTTAAGTTTTAGTCATTTTGTTATGTGCTTTTGTCATTTTTCTTAGTATTTTTATATTTCTATTTAACCTTTTTATTTTAGTTTTATCAACATTTCTAATATTCATTTAATTTTTTTAATGTTTTTAAGTTTAATCTAAAATGTGTATTTTATTTTATTTTACTTAAGCTTTATTTCAATTAAAGAAAACTATTTCTAATAGTTTAGTTTACAATTAAAAACAGTGATAAGATAATTATCTAATAGACTTTACTAATACACAGTGGAATCTCAAAATCAGAATTATTTACAAACCTAGAATAATGTGAATAAAATATAGAAATAAAATCATTTGTTCAGAACAAACACATTCAAAGGTGAATATCTCAGTGGTGAGCTATGATGAAGATGCTCACCGCAGTGCTTGCGTGACCGATGGCTCAATGTGGACCATAGACGCAGGTATGTTGATGGAGGTGGAACAATCGTCTCCGAAGCAGTTCATGTCCTGTATGGGATTCCCAGGTAATGCATGCACCAGCACCCCAGTAGCATTGGATTCAGCCATGTTTTTTAACTTAAACATTTAAAAACATAGAAAATCAGGCCATATCTTGTATTTTGAACAAATAGCATGTTACCTAGCTCATGCAGCTCACCTTTGTGAAGAAAGAGCAGCCACCCTCAGATACCCACGCGACTGCACCTTTGACAGACGTCACAGGTTTACAACCATCACCTGCATCCAGCAGTCTGTAAGAATCTGCACCCCAGCGTCCATTCAGCCAGTCGTATCGGGCATTGAGACGCTTGGCGATCACCGGTGTGCTCCAATCTGCAATTCCAGAATATTTAGGAAATGACGTCCCCAAAACAGATGGAACCGAGTCATGTGATCCCATCAAGACACACTCACCTGGAGAGGAGAAAAGCACCTGAGCGAGGCCACAGTTGTGTCCGCCGCATCCCCACGAGTACAGAACTCTGGGTAACCAGTTACCCAGCGCAAACACAGGTGTAGCAGAGAAATGCAGTCTGGACAAGATCTCTTTTCCTCTAACAAGACAAAAAATGCTGTTTGAAATATTCAATATGTATGTCATTTCTGCATACTGTGTTAATATCACACTACAGTTATGGCATTTTTTAAAGGTAATTAAAAAAATACTATAGTATTACCATGATATCAAACATCATAATATGACCTGGCATTTTTATATAAATAAATAAATAGTAAATAATAAATTTAAATATTTATAGAATTAAAAATCGGTCTGTCTGCATCTATTTATCTATCTATACATTTGTATACTATACATGGAAATTATTTAAATGGTTTTACAAGGTAACTAAACATATTAAAAAGTAATTAAAAATATGATTAACAACAGGTACTTTTTAGTCCAAATAAAAAATATATATAAATAAAGAACCTATTTATACCTACAGCGATGGTAATCAATGGTAAAACCATGGTAATGTACTTTGCAATATCTTATACAGTAATGAAATGTTTACATAGTTGTATACTATTGTTATTATTTAAATAGTTGTCTAAGGTAATTTACAAAATACTACAGTATTGCCATGATGTCCAAATATCATAATAAATAAACAAAAAACTAAATAAATAAATACATACATAACTAAATAAATTAATATTTTTTAGGAATTAAAAACACTGGTCTCTCTCTCTCTCTCTCTCTCGCTACAGTGCAATGTTTATGTATACTATGGTAATTATTGAAATGGTTCTCTAAGGTAATTTAAAGAATACTACAGTGCCATGTTGTCCAAAATGGCTCAAAGCTCTGTGTTTTAAAATCAGAAAGCCTTAGTAAAGTTGACATGTTATTTGAACACGAACAAAGTATCCATTAATCAATCTGTTCTAAAAAACACAGAAAACAGCTGCATTGAAGTTCTCGAGATAATGGTGATTTTTGTGCTTCTGTTTTTATTGACTTATCAAAGCTTTTGACAGTGATGAAATATTGTGTAAGAAGAGTATTGTTAATCAAGTGTGTTATTCCCTGGTTTAAAAACTATTTAAGCACCACTGATCTATATATAATGATCTATAACTTTCATTTCTATGCAGATCGATATATTCTCTGGACAACAAGCACTTATAGCTCCATCTGCCTTTGAGTCATTCAATCACGGTCAGTAATGTTGATAAAACTAAGTATATGTTGTTCCATGATAAAAATGCTCTCTTCAGCGGCTCTGTACACCTGTTCTCTCATCCAGAGGGCGTCCTGCAGCGCGGTGTCATCCAGGGACAGCAGCAGGACTTCGGTGTCGGACGGCAGGTATTTCAGCAGGTCTGACAGGGACTCGTTCCACGTCCACAGACACTCCAGAAAGGCGGATTTATTAGTGAACGCGTGAACGATGAGCGCGCTCCTCGAGTCGTTCTGAGGAGGAGGACTGTAAATAAACACTCCGTTCAGAGTTTGCACCTGGAAAGCTGGAGCAGTATCGCCAGGTTCAAACCCCTCCAGACCTTCAGTGGACCTTCCTCTGTGTCTGGTGCTTCCTGCATTCTGCGCCGCAGAGTCTATGAGCTCCAGGTTATCTGAAGATCTCGTATTACTCGGAGGAAGCGTTGCATTAACGCGAAACGCCGCGCAGAAATGTAACAGATAAAAAGAAAGCAGCAGAAATCGACAGTAAAACATGGTTTTCTTCAGTTGAGAACGGGCATTTCTTTGTTTATAAACACGTACGTGAACGGTACACGCTCCCGAGTCTGTGTATCTAACGTTACATTGTTTCACTTTTAATTCAAGTTCCTCATTTAGAGAAACACGGGGGCGTGACCTACGGAGGCCTGGCAGGTTTGAGTGACACGTTCAACTAGCCAATAAGAGACGAGAAGGAGCGTATTGCTACGCAAAATACTAAATAGAATCATACACAATAAATATTCAAAATCCATTACAACATTAGAAAGAATTAAAAACAGCAACGAATGTAAACTCTATTTAGCTTAGTTTATTTTATTTATTCTGCGAACCATTTCAATGACTTTTATTTTATGTCCTTGTAGGGGCTTTCTTTAATAAGTTATTTCTTCAAATGGTATTTGGTGTTATTTATACGATCATAATACTTATTGATATTTTGATATTAGGTTTCATTTTATATTTTTAGTTTTCATTTCATTTGTTTTCATTTCATTTTTCATCTGTTTAGCCTTTATTTATTTATTTTTATGTCAGTTTCAATTTTTTTTATAATTTTAGTGTTACAACTTATACTTATTTCAGATAAGGCTTTTTTCATCTATTTATATTTTATTCTATTACAACTGTATTTCAATGAACAAAAATAGTTTCATATTTTTACTTTTAACAATAACACCACTCTTTATTTTTTTCCTTTCATCATATCAGCATCTCACGTTTCCTTTTTCAATAATTAATTGAATTACAGGAATATTCAATAATCATATCTAATTAAGATCATCAGTTATATTACAATAAATTAAATATTGATCATTAAAACTAGTAAATAGTATTTTAAAATGTTATTAAATCAACAAAGGAAAAAAATAAAGATAAATAAATAGAGCCGCTAAAGGGTGTGTGTGTGTGTGTGTGTGTGTATATATATATATATATATATTCAGGAATAGAATAGAAGGTACAAACACTGACACATGCAGTCAAGCAGCATATGGACAACATTGATTTACAGCAATCAATTATAACAGCATCAGTCAAATGAATGTGAGTGAAGTAATCATGAAGTGTCATGAAGTAAAGTTTGTCTAATTCTGAGACTCCTTCACATTGATCAGGCATCTTGAGCGATGTGGATCAGAGGTCATATATGCAGAATGGAGAATTATGGCTGAAATTGACAGTGGATGAATCTCACAGGGATAATCCAGGGATAATTGCCCCCTGATTCATCATCTTTCAGCAGCCCTATTTAAACAGAGCTGCTGTTTGCACCAGATCTATAGGAATCATCACGGGCAATGCTCAGGTTATTTCCTGCGGTCTGAGTAAAACAGCCGAGAGTTTGTGCATCATGAAGATCTTCCTGCTGAGTGTCCTGCTGTTCTCTGCTTTGTCAGATATTCTGTGCCAGAACGTCAGTCCTGATGAGGATAACTGGATGAGTGACATGTATCCAGACGAGGTTAGTGATTTCAGTTTTACATTGTTGTTCTCAATTGATATACAGTGCAATTTAATACACAATATTAATATTTAAAATAAAATCATTTAGCAGCATTATATCAGGAAAGTTTGTCAGCTGGTTGCATTGCTTAGTTTTGTCTATCATCTGAAGGTAAATGTGCTGGAGTCTGATCTACAGACGATGTTGGAAAGGGTCAGCCGAGCACCTGGACTACGACAGGCTTTCAGTCTAATGGGGAAAAGATCATCTGGTAAAAAAAAATATATATATATAATTTTCCTTAATTCCACATTATCAGCTAATGTGGTATAAATGCACTGTATAATCTAAATGTTGCTTTCTCTTCACAGCAAAATCTCAGATAACACGAAGACGTAAGTATTTTGGGGGAGTTTTTCCTAATCAAGTGTACAGTACTTTGGAATAACAGGTTGTATTTAACTGTGCTTTAAAAATAAATGTCCTACATAGTTTGATTTGTAGTTTTTTAATGACTGTTGGGTGTCCTATAATTGTTGCATGTACATTAATGCGATGATTACACTTCTTTGAAAAGACGAAGCGGCTGCTAATGCTGAATCATCTGTGAATTAAATCTGATATTTGTGGTTTATCCCACAAATGACTTCCAGGGCAGAAATTCCAGACTTTTGTGGGTTTGATGGGAAAACGGAATGTGGCTGAACCAGGTTTGTCAGTTTTCTCTTTTCTTTTTCCACATGCATACAGCGGTCACATTTTTAATGACATTTTTTCTTTTAGGATCCTTCTAGGGAAAAGACGAGCGCTGTGACTTTGTTGAAGCTTTTAACATGCACCTAATTTTGGTCCAAAACGTCAGGCTGAGACTGATAATGCTCTGTTCTGAAATAAATTAATTAAAAATAAAAACAAGGTAATTGTTATTTGTGAAATTGCATTTGTCTTATTTATATACAGTGGCGCCAAAAACACTTTGAACACTAAAGCCACAATAAAAAATGTGTTTTACCAGCCAACAAAAGTAGTTTGAAACATTTCCAACCCAAAAGAACGAGGAAGGATTGGTTATGTGTCGACAGCGCCACCTAGTGCTGAATAATGATTAAAGCAGGATGAAGATACTGTCACGTGATCGGCTTGTGCTCATGTGTTAAACAGACACAAACACAAACTAACCAAATGACTAGAACTGTTCACAAATAATCATTCGACTGATTCACAAGTTAGTTAGAGCATTAATAGAGCGACTGCGTCACAGAAAGTTAATTTATTTTATTGTCTCTTTAAAACTGTTGCATTTGTTGGTTAAAAGTAAATAGATGACAAATGCCACGGAGCTAGAGAAAAATTATTCATTTTTAACAAAAAAAAAGATTTTTAACAAAAAAAAAAGTAAAATATGTAACAAGCATTATTTTATTAAAGTACCAAGTCAAAGACTGTTCATCAATTAATTAATTTACAATTATGATGTTGTTCCCACTTTTACTTACTACATTGAAGGTTCAATGTATTACTGCATATAACTGTAAAACCTATTTGGAAACATTAATTATTAATACAAACAAAACACATTTTACTGATTAAATATTGAGTAACACTACTTTTAATGCGATACAGGGGATAATATGTGATGAAAGTGTGACAACTGCCCCGTAACAAAATTTAGATATTATGCTCAGTGTTTCTTGTACAAAAACGTTGTAGGTAGATTTTTATGTTTATTTAAAAAAATGACGAGGGTTCCCAGTCTTGCAGCACTATTTGAGATCTTTCAGCAATCTAAATCAGCACCCTGTATCATAAGTTTATTAAGAGACTGTACAATACAAATGAAAAATAAAAATACAGACACATAACATAAGAAACAAAACAAAACTTTCTTTGGACTCGAGTCCTAACATCTGAAATACTGTACAGCAGAGGTGAGCTTACAGACAAACATGCTGAAACCTCTCTATCACGAGTCTGCTGAGTATTCGAAGAAACATACAAAACATATTACGTTAGCTGTCTTGATGTACGTATACATATTTATATATAAAAATGACTGAGATAACATGAATGAAGTTATAGGAGGTGGTCAAAGGATATTGACTAGACAGACATTATACTTCGGAAACACTTCTGCAATAAGAGAAAAACTCAATTATAAGCCAAAAGAGCAAATAATACGTTTGCTCGTCCCTGGATGTCACTTGTGCATTTACAGTTGTAGAATTTGGCCTCGTTACATGGGATTCTTCAGGTTCATCGGGAAAACAGAGCACGGTCACATTTGTTATAGAACGCACTTCTGTTATAGAGGTTCATGTTATTTAGTTAACCAGTAAATTTATCACCAAAATATAGTTTGACAGTTAGATATCTTTCGAACATAACTGTACACATCAGCTGGTAAGTGAATTCAGTATATATTTAGCTTCGATTGGTATGTTTTGGCTTGCCTTAGACGGAGTTTCACTAAACGCTTAGCGGAAGTCCACGAACAGCTTGAACGCACGCCTCCGTCAGACCGCACGGACAGCTCTGAGTCTACAGATATCAGTCAGGGGGGGTTGCGAATGAGAACAACCTGGTCATCATATATGATTTTAAAAGATCTTCCCTTTCTTCTTATTCTTGTCCAAACTCCTGTGGGGGAGAAAAAAAACTGCTCTGAGGGGATGGCTTTTTAGAAATTCAGAGGGGTAATTTTTGTACAAATATGATATCTAACTTCATTATAAAATATATAAATCAGTCGGATCACATACATTTTCTGCTGCTCCAGGATACGCTGCTGGGTTTCCCAGGTGGATCTCTCGTCCTCAAGCTGACGCCGTCTCTCCTCCAGCTCCTTATGCTGAGCCTCCAGGTTCTTCTTCATCTGCTCATGACGCCGCTGCAGCTGCACGGGTCACACAAAATACAGTTATTGCCCATCAAATCAAGCACACAAAGCAGACAGCTGACACAGAACGCACAAGTAAACTAAAGAGCAAAAAGAGAGAGTTTAAAGCATTTTGATACATTTTCGGTTTTATTTTCAATATAATTTGTATGCTGTATTTATTCACCCAATCATTTTATTTCAATTATTACAGTACATCAATTTAAACTAAATAAAAGTAGAAGTGTTGCCTTGGAAACTAGACAAAATAAAATATGTTTGTTTATTTAATTTTTATTTCAGTTCAAGTTCCTTTTGTTCAAGTAACTAGAGTTTTTATGGTTTTAGTGAACTATAATAGCTCTGGTGGAAATGTATATACTAATATAAAGGAAAATATGATTAAATATCATGTTAAAGGTGCTGTATGTAAGTTTTTGACTACTAAAGCATAAAAATACCATAATATGCTTGCAGATATTTAAGAAACATGCTAAGTTAAGATACATGTTTTTCTGAAAAACAATGCTACAGTCAGTTCTTCTCCTTTGAAAATGTGTTCCGGGTCAGAATATCGGTCTCTGTTTTGATTTGTGAAACCCGCTCACTGCCAGTTTACCCAATTGTATTTTGGCATCTTCTCCAGCGCATTTCATGTCATTGATCGTTGTCTCGTTCCTGTTGGTGTCGTTCATCTCAAACTGAGGAGGGGGGCTGGTGAAAAAAACCCTCTCCAATATTTAGAATTTGGACTGCAATATTGCCAATCCTACATACAGCACCTTTAATTTAGCAAAAACAGTGTGTAAACATGACATGATTATTTTTATCTATATTCTCACGGTTTTATTATCGCATTAAACATTTTGAATCGACAAAGGCTATATGGTCCAAACTAGTTCTATTGCCCTGAAATATAATTTGTTGCCCTCCATTTGAGGACACGCTGAGGAATTGCTCATTTTAGGAACACTGAGGTGTTGTCAGTACCTCTGCCTCTGAATCTCTCAGCTTCTGGATCTTCTCCTTGACTTTCATCTCAAACACCTGCTCCATCTCCATCTCCATCTTCTTCATTTTGGCCACATGCTCCCTTCCCTCCTCCTCCATCTGGGCCATGGGGCTCCTAGCATTGACACATGCCATTTACAATTATGAGAGCACATCCCATAGATTCCCGAGACTAGAGCAATGCATCCCTGTGCATCTTCACAAGACAAGAGGAGATGGAAAGGTAGACCAACAAAGCCCTCGTTTCCCACTCCTTATCACAAAGATGAGCTCAAGGTGACACCCTTGATCAATCGTTCCCACAAAACACCTCGGGCAACTAAACGCTCATTACCACGGGCAGAGAAAGAGGAGGAAGAACATCAAACGAACAAACATCCTGGTTCTCCAGGAACCTGAAAGCTGTTAATGGCCAAAGCATTTATGCTGATCAGAGTTAGAGAGCGCGCAGGAAAGCTGCAAAGAGTACGGCAGGAACATATGCAAAGATGGGGGAATCTTTAGACACCTCATAATACCATGTTGATTCAGTCCAAAATGATTCATCCATGATGCATCTCATTCAGGGTTATTAATGTTAACTAAAACTGAAATTAAAACAAACACCATAAACAAATCCTTACTTGAAATAGAAGGAAAAAAACAACCTTATTTTATTTCAGCTAGTTGCTGAAGCATAGTTTTTTTTTTAAGTTGAACTAAACTAAAACTGAAATAAAATTAATAACATTAAACAAAAAAAGTACATTAAAATGAAAATACATAAACGTATATAAATGTAATAAATATTAATGATTAAATATTTAAATTCAAAATATGAAAACTAAGATAGTACTTAATTAAATGATCATAAAATAACACTGATCTCAATTTTTTAATTACAAAACAGAAGATCTTATGAAATATGAGCGGAACGAATTTGAATTACTGCGAATCAAAGTCTGATGAAAAACTGCAATGCATCTGTGAATCACGTTTTTCTCCCACTCATAGACAAACAGTAGGACATATTTCACATCAGGAAAACAAGGAAGGGTTTGACTTCCTCTAATCTAACCAATACAACTGGGCTGTTGTCACAAGGTCTATTACTCCCCGGAAAACAAATCACACATGGAACTGGAAGAAGAGTGAGACAAGACACCGTTCCCAGAGGAAGAGAGGATCTGTACAACACAGGGATTTGGAAAAATGTAAATGACCACTTACATGCCTTCAACCGAGTCAACTCTAAAAGACAAAAACACACACACTTAGCATGCAACAAATCATACTGTGCACTGAAGAGCAAAATAATGTGTCAACAGAAAGCAGATGAGAGGAAAGACTAGTCTGGATTAAAACGCTTTAAATGTGGTTTCCTGCAAAAATGATATTTTAGGTTAGAGATGACTGTCGACTACTTGGAAGCTGCATGGCGTGACCACAAACATGTCTGTGAGCACGTGCTCATGCATATGTGCACACAAGCTTGTGTTAAGAGTCTGTCTTCTTAAATTAAGGGTTAGCGAGCACAGCAGAGCGTGAAGGCATATCTTGATATAAACCTCCTCAAACGAGAGAAATGTACAGACAGAAAATATGTTTAAGCCATCAGGTTAAGTAAATCGAAATAGACCATTTACTTTGTTAACCCCTTCCTGTTTTTCATTATATGTTAGATTACATAGTACACATTATTTGTATCCCTTCTCTACAACCACCTGACTCCATTCTGTAACGGCCACTTCTCACAATCCAATCAGTTCCTAATGGATAAAATAAAGTGCTGCCCTACATTTCCCCCAGGGAATATCCTGTTTGACTTGCAAACAGCATTTTATGTTGACTTTAAAAACAGCAGTAGGCCAGCCACACATGTAGGTATGCTTTACAGTGTGCTCTACAGTATACCAGACAACAGGAAACAACTGAGCATCACTTACATACACTGACTTTAAAAATGCTATATTTAACAAATGTTCAGCATTGTAGTTAATAGGTTCAAGTTCATTTCAGAGTGTGTTTGTCATTTCAACTGCAGTAAATTATTCATAAGTGTAAACACTAATATGACACTACTAACAATCAGACGGCTGTTTAAATTCATATACGCAACACCACAGATATGGAGTGGCGCATGCCAGGAACACATTGTTGTTTGAGTGTAATAATTTACATTCACACATTGTGAAGTCAGAGTCGAGCGCGTTTTAAGTGTCGGAGATGAGGCAGCATGGAATGTAACCCTGCATATAACGGATGCTATCAGCCGTCTTACGTTATTCCAGGCATTTCCGCTCACACTTATAGTGTATACACATCACACATCTCAGGACAAACCATGCAGGCCTTTGTCATTTGATATGAAGTGCATGTTCTTGGATCAGACAGAATGGTTTAATATCAGTGATATGATACTAAATGTAACTTACTTGGTGAGCTGGCCTTTGGTTTTGTTGTTGTCGATTCCATTACAGGTAACAGCCGCGAGCTTCCTGCTTCTGTAGTTCTCATAATGGACGTTATTTGTTACGTCCTTGAGGTCCTGCATGTGGGTTCTGACACAAAACAAGGTAAACACGTGCATTTTATTACACTGGCTCCACAAAGCCATGCTTTAAATATGAGTGTCTTTACATTAGATATATAAAATATCAAATCAAGTGGCATTTTTGTTGAAGAAAAATAGCAGAAGCACACATTTTAAGCAATGCATTTGACAAAAGTTGCTCTTGGGGTCATATTGCTAAAGTTGAGTCTCATTTACTTTCTAAAAGCTATTGCTTATTTATTTCCACAAGACTCAGTGCCAAACTCAGTGTATTGTGACTTGCGGTGGCTGTTTGTACCTGATGAGCATATTCCTTAAGAGTGTGAAATCACAGTGGTCTCCATTCTCAACTGTGGAGAAAAAAGATAATCAGGTTTGAAACACAAAGCTATTCTTCAAATGTCATTTATAGCTGTTAAGCGCAGGATAAAGATTGACCTCATAAACAGTCATTTCTAGCAGATGTCATCATTTTTTAGAGCATATAATCACATCCATGAACAACTACAATACTGTTCAAAAGTTTGGGGTTAGAGGGATTTTTTCACATGTTTTTGAAAGAAGTCTCTCATTCTCACTAAGGCTGCATTTATTTGATCAAAAATACAGTAAAATCAATATTATTGAGAAATATTATTACAATTGAAAAATAAAAGCTAAATTTTCCTGGTTTCATTTCTTAATATTTACACGTTTTCCATGTCAGTGGGGACCTATGTTTTTTTCATATTCTAAAATTAACTGATCCTGCATAATACCATTCAGAGTTATTTATTTATATGTTAGCTACTCGACCAAAACGATCACAGGTTTGTGATTAGAACTGCAACTCTAAACATTTCAGATGCATTTGAGTGTCAAAGGCATTTCAAGCACGTCTACCTTCTGCCACTCCCCATGGGTACTGCCTTCCTCTAACCTTCTTGCCATTCACCTCGATGATAGTGTTGCTTCCGACCACAGCCAGGGGCAACCGATCCTTGAGAGAGAGAGAGAGAGAGAGAGAGAGAGAGAGAGAGAGGCTCAAGGATGGCTGTGTACAAGGAATCGGTCATGCAAAGCTTGGCAGACTTTCAGTGTGCAGCCACCTGGTGAACCACATGTACTGTCCACCTCCACAGACACATATCGAGACCTATATTACTATGTTACACATCATTCTCCTATATGAACAGCATTTAAAGGAGAAAGATCATAGAAAACAAGGATATGTCTTACATTCCCTTTTGAAGTAGTAAGTAGTTTGAAGTACACAGTATAACTCAAAAATCCTCCATCAGAACATTTAATGAAAGCTCTCAGTAACGGTCACGTTTACGATATCACAGCTCATAAACACACAACTGCAAAAACAGTCAGTTTAATTCCGCCGGTCATTAAATTAGGAATGTTTTTGTTGGGAAATATGCATGTTACACAAATGTAGAACTCTTACTTTGATTTTTTTCACAATCTTGTTTTCCTCCTCATCATCCGTCTCTGGAAACTCGTAGATTTTGATCTTGTGCTCCAGAATTTCTCTCATAATCTAAAGAAACATAAAAACGACTGTAAAAATCACACAAACTCTCTGCGATTTCTTTCGGGCCAGCACACAACATCCAGAGGAGCGATCCAGGAGCGATTGTTTAGGGTTGAGGAACATCCTCTGTTTATTTATTTGTGGATGTGCTCAAATCTTTTCATCTGATCTTTCCCGTCTAGGCGGTAATGCTGCACTCCTGCTCATGGTTCCTGCAGAGCTAATACTCTGACAGATGGCAAAGCACTCAAGACACACATGGTGCCGGAGGCTTAAACTCCTGCTGTCTCTTCTTGTCTTTTTCTTAATCAGGAGTGTAAACGGACAGGACTTAGCACATGAGAGCTGACCTGTTTCTTGAACTGTTGGCACTCTTCGGGTGTCAGGGTATCTGCTTTGGCAATCAGTGGGATGATGTTGACCTTCTCATGCAACCGTTTCATAAACTCGATGTCCAAAGGTTTCAGTCTGGTGGAAAAACATACAACACGACACCATGGTAATGATCACAGTTCTCTCAACAGCTTTTTATGGTCTTTGCAAATTAAAGAATCACCGAAACTACAGTTCCTACATAAGGTTAGGGGGTTTGAACTTTTGTGCAGTTAAAAACCACTCACATTTGCTATAGATAAGGTAATAATGTAGTTTGGAAGTCCAACTACATTTGGACTTCTAAACTACTATGATAGAATCTCTGACGATCCACATTTTAAGAAAATACAAGTATTTAAAATATATATTAAAAAAAGAAATTAAATACACAATACATCTAATATGTTGTTTATTTTATTTCAGAGAAATGCATTATTATTTTATTTATTTATTGAACATTGGGGACTTTTTGAATATTACTAATAGAAATATTGCTGTTTTGAATATAGTTGTTTTATAAAAGAAAAAGTCACTAGTGGTCATGTGTTGTTTTTTACTGCTAAATTGTTTGGGTTTGGGGCAACACCCATACTATTTCCTTTCTTCCACGCTTCAGTTCTGATAATCATCATGACTGTGTGGACACAAGACTGAATAGAGCAACAAGTTCCTGAATCTTCACTGCCACTGCACACAGATCCGCTATTGTCCGAGAACAGCTGCTTACAGTAACAGTCTTTCTAATCTTTTCACTGACTAAGAGGACCATTTCAGTGGCCTCAACTCCGGTTTGTCAATGAAATATATTATCAGACATCTTAGCAGGAAAAAAAACTCACAAACATAAAGGGAAAACTGAATGAACTGAAGTATGATAAACGAAAACTAAAATAAAAATATGTGTAGGTTTGTATACAACCAACCTATTTTATGCACAAAATTATAGATAGAACATTTTTTTTAATGTTTTTGAAAGACGTTCTCATGCTTAAAAAGACTGCATTTATTTGATAACATTTTTTCTAAAATCAGTAATGTTGTGAAATATTATTACAATTTAAAAGAGCTGTTTTCTATTTGAATATAATTTAAAATATTCAACAAAACTTTCAGCATCATTACTCCAGTCTTCAGTGTCACATGATCCTTCAGAAATTATTCTAATATGCTGATTTACTGCTCAAGAATCATTCCTTATTATTATTATTATCAGTGTTGAAAACAGTTCACAGTGTGATACAGCTTTTTCTGGATTCATTTATTTGAAATGCAATTTTTTTGTAACAATATAAAAGTCTTTAATGTCATTTTTGATTCATTTAATGCATATTGCACCTTTCCTACCTCAAATTGTAGGGTTTAATTCAAACCGCAACACAAAAAAACTGTATAAACTCTGATTTATGTCACTTATGCACATAAACTAACTTTAATTAGTGATGCTAAATGGGAGGTCAACATATCATTGGTACATTTTATCCTTTTTTTAAAGACATTATAATGAATAATGAACAGCAAGAAAGCAGAAGGACAGGTCCCCGATCACTCACCCATGTCCTGAGGGTGCGATGAAATACAGGCAGCAGTGCACTCTGCTGTCCGGCATCTGCCGTCTGTTCACACGCGACTCTGCGTTCAGATAATCCTCAAACTTACTGTCGATGTGATCAATGACCGGCTGCCAGCTGGAGCAGAAAACACAGGAGATTCAGGTCATGCTTTCGATTTAAAGAAACACCACAGTAATGAAAACACAATCACATAGCCATCTAATTATATCAAGCAACCTGATATTAAACCATGCTGTGATAATTATATCTGGCAATCCACCAAACACACTAAAATCATTCTCACCAGTTGCTGTTGTCCACAGCGTCTCCAAATCCTGGAGTGTCCACTATCGTGAGCAGAAGTTGGACGCCTCCCTCCTTCATCAACACTTTGGACTGCTCCACCTGTGGATAACAGACCAACTGAATTATTATTTCTACATACAGGCCCTCAACATATGCTCTAGTAAATACTAAATTAGTAAGACCTCACGAATGGCTGGTGTAAATACTAGTAGCTACGGTCTGCTTGGTCACTTTTGTTTACATACCACTAGGTATTAGTGGAGTGTGATGCAAAGACAATTATCATAAAGCTGAAATATTGTGTAAAGCTTTGGACTCAGTCACTCTAAAGGCTACGAGTACAAACATGCAGGACATAGCATAGCTATTACTGAAGTATGCTTGAGAAGCCAGAAGTATCGTGGGATAGGAACCTGGAAATGTGTGATTGGAGTTATGATCAAAAAACCTTTATAAAGCTATATTCAGGTAAAAAAAAAAAAAGTGTTTCCCATTTTCTGTTCCCAGTGCACAACTGAGAAGGAACAAGCAGCATCTATCGACATTTAGGAAACAAATCTTCACTCTATATACCTGAACGGTTTTCTTGATTCTATGTGAAGGTCCAGGATATTCTCCAGCGTACATATCCGTCAGGAACAGAGAATTTATCAGCGTGGACTTTCCCAACCCTGACTCTCCTGAAGAAAAGGACAGAAAATACAGAGAAACATGAGGTTAAAATGAGACCTGAATTCAGTACAACATCCTATAAAAAAAACATTTACTGAAGGAAGTACCACTGCTTCCAAGAGAGCAAAAGAATAAGGTTTGAGTTTATGGGGTTAGTAAGATTTTTTTATTATTATTATTTTATTTAGCAATGACACATTAAATTAATGCAATAAAAAAATAGTGAAAGTACAGACATTTACATGGTTATAAAATATTTATGATCTTTTGAACTTTATATTCATCAAATCCTGAAGTATCACAGTTTCAACAAAAATATTAAGGAGTTGTTTTCTACATTGTTTATAATAGTGACAGGAATACATTACATTTTTAAACATTTCTGAACCGAAAAGTTATTTTATATTGCAATATTTCAGACTTTTTTAATCAAATAAATGCAGCCTTGATGAGAATAAGAGACTTCTTTCTAAAACATTACTTTTTTTTTTTAAACAAAACATTTAATAAATGTATAAAACTGTATACAATCAGAATACAATCAGGACTAGAGTCTAGGATTAGAAGACTAGAGATTATTTAAATACCAACATAATGAAGTACAGACAAATATGAAATTCAGGACTCTCAAGATGCATTTTTCAAAGATAAATAGTGCTTGACCGATATGGGCTTTGAAACAGGCGATACAGACACAATATCTAGATAGCAGGGGGATATACTGCAGATAAATACATACACAATTTAGTGACAAAATTGCTTCTTATTTAACAAATATTAACTCATGATTCACAAAAATAGTTTTGGTAGATTTTGAAAGAACAAAAGAAGGGAATAATTTAGCACTTAATCTCAAAATGGCAATTTAATGGCTGATTAATACACTCCTCTACAATTACAATTAAAATCCTAAAAATTTGACATTCATGGCATGAGACAGTGGCCAAAAACATCCATCTGATGCATAAGTAAATAGACAAACAATTAAAATAATAGTGCAGATGGAATGCAAGGACATGCCCTGTGTGAACTTCCCCTAAACGTATTACGTCAATGTTGGAGGGAACAGCTTTTTTGCATCCAGTCTAAGAACACTAAGAGCCCCATGGGAGAACAGTGGAATTAACCTCACAAGCAGCTTCTTAGCAGTTCTTTAGTAAATCCATTAATGGCCAAGATGTGACTAAGAGAACGTCATTCTAAATACTTACCGCTAATTGTTTTGGAAATTCAAATATGACCAACTCAATACCTCTCCAACGCTGTGATGATGCTTCATTATTATGCGTTTAGCATTAGTGTGAATACAGAGCGCAAGCAGCGGGACTAAACTACTAGAGTGACAGAAGCACTGGATGAAGGTTAGAACTAAGAGAGCGCAGCATTCATCTGTGCGGTCTCACGCAGTGAGGTCAGCACATTAACTAGAGTAAATTGCTCCTGGCAGGGCGAGTGGCTGGCACCATTACAGACTTGGCCATTTTCCATACCCAAACACTAATGCAAGAACAACTGGATTAAGTCCACCCACACAGCACAGCCAATTTGTATTACAAATCAGCAAGAGAAAGCACTATAAAACTTCATTAATGACATTACAATCAGTTAAATGTTGGGATACTATGTGACGAAAAAGTTTAAACCGTCTACCAAAGTCTTCCAAAGACAATATTTTGCAGCTGTAAAGACCACAAATATTGCCTTGAACATGCCTTTCGCTTGCGACTGAAAATAACTCAAGCATGCACAACTACGAGTCCCCGGGTCAGATTCATAAACGCAGGGGATGTCGGGTACAAAACCACAGCTCGCATGCAAAGCCAAAGCAAACACAGATCCGTAAGCTTTCACAGCAAATTCCAGCAAAAACAAGACAAATCCCATATCACTGAAAACCTGATTAAATGTAAAGAATGAACTTCAAACCTACGCCTTCAAAAATGTCAGCCATTTAGGTGTTCTTTACTGAAAAACCTTTGCATTTTTCAAGATGAACAGGATGTGAAATCACTGCCATTCAACCCCTGCTTCCTGTGTGGTTGTCCAAACAGCGTTTAGACCAAATGTCAAGAATGTAGTCTCAAACTGGCAAACATTCAAAACTAGACAGGAAGCTCCTCAAGTGGTCATAATGACTGCAGCGCACACTGAATGTAACTTAGTTATACGTTGATGGGTAATTTGGTATTTGCAAGCCGCATACCAAAGGTTAAAAAGCAGATCAAAATCAATACATTCAAAGAATGCGTCTCCTTACCCACAACCATCAGGGTGAACTCAAAGCCCCGCTTCACAGACTTTCTGTACACTTGGTTGGGGAGGCTTGCATAGCCCACGTATCCCTCCAGATTCTTCTGCTGCTGCTGAAAACAGACAGAAAAACACCTTTTTGATCAGAGAAACTTGCTGGTATATGCTCACAGTGAATAACACACAATTGCACTCTCAAGCATGCAAATAGAAGGTGATCATGTGCTATTTGCCCTGTATTAGCCATACTTACTGCTGTGTATTTGAATCCCAGAAATGCATGGTATTGGTGGAGGAAGATGGGGAGCAAAATGAAGACGTCAGAGATGTTTTGCATGTCCAAAGTTCAGCATACAACAGCATTTTCGGATAAAGAGGGAGAGAAAAAAAAGCAAAAATTTGAGACATATACACAGGCTCCAAATGCTTGAAATTGCTTTGGCAAGTAAAAAAAAAAGGTTTAAGCTGAACTGATAGAGAGAAAGTCAGAGGCTCAATGACACAAGTGACTCAAATCATGAATATACAAACATCTACTGAAGAATAAAGTTTATCTAGGACAGCAGCTTTCAAAAAGTGCAAACGTTTAGGTAAAAAAAAAACAGTGTACAAAAAGTAAAATTCCTTTAAAATAAATAAATACAATAATTTGGCTAAAATAAATTAAGGATTTAAATTAATAATATACTTATTCAACAGTACAGTACTAACAGTAGAAAAAATGTAACCGAACAAAATAGAAACAAAAAATATTCTAAATTATATGTTGTGCAATGTGCATATATTTATAATAATTTCAAAGTTCTTTATACATTAAACTATATAGCTGCCTTTTAAAATTTTAGCATGGGCTCTGTTGCATCGGGATGATCATATTTGGGGTCCGTGGCATGTAAAAAAACAACAACAAAAAAACGGAACACTGATCTAGGAAAAACTGCATATGGCAACACATGTGGAATATTCCTCACATTAAGTCACCGATAAAAAATAAACAAATAAAGAGGAACAAATATAAATCGAAAATAAAATGTTATTTTTTATGACAGGTGAAGTATCAGAGAGATACTAAACAGTTGTATGCTTGGCTTGACATAAAAAACTGCGTTTACATTTCTCATGATCCTAAAAACACTTCCATCTAAGCACATATGCATGAAATTAGTTTTACAGACAACTGTGCCTACATATGAATTCTGTTATTTATGAGATTTAGAAAAAGCATGGCTACACTGAAGAAACTCAAATAGCTTTGATTTGCGTAATATTTTTGGTCAATTCATAATTACCACTGATGACTACAATGTGGTAAACAGAAATAATAAATAATGAGTAGGTGTGTCCAAAATCTGAATAAAGCTGCGTGCATGAATCATGATATGACAGCAAAAATGCGAAATGATTACGGTTTCTGATAATGGCCTGGAAGCTGAATTACTGGAACGTCAAACAAAAGCAACATTTTGTACATAAACCACACAAGTGTCAAGATGGTTTTAAAATGTGCGACCATATCATGCTGATTAATGTGTGGCACTACATGAGAAGTGATGGTGCAGAATATGAGATGCTTGAAAGCACAGGTCACAAAATAAAAACGTGGTTACACTCGGCTGCATCTTTTAATGTCACCAGCATCATTTATTCTGCATGATAACTTGGTTTCTTTAAGCTATAAAATAAATCTCATGACCTCCCTTTACAGTATTACTTTAATTAGTCTGAGCGATATACAAACCTCAGGCACTGAGAATATGCAATGAGAAGCCAAACAGATCAGAAGTGACACTAATATGAAGCCAAATATTAAAGGCACACAGTTGAAAGTAAAATACACAAACCTGGAGTCACACCAGGTGAAGCACTGAGTTGTTTAAACAACTGTAAAACAGATCTGTCTACAGGATGTGAGAGCCTGACCGCAGTTTAGTGCACGTCTGAATGACATACAGCATCTGGTTTGATGTGAAGGAATTAACTGAAGGAAATCACTTTTAAAAGCACTTCTATCTACTTTTATTCACGAAACTAAGTTAGATTAATTACCGTTAGATTTATTATGTCAATTCTAAAAACAATCTGCCAAACAACATTGGATTTTTGGTTTTCAAACCTGTTAGCATGTCTAGTATCAACCTAAACAACATCTCATAGAGATTGCAGGACATATTTAAATTAAACTCCAAAAATGTTTAAATATGTAATATGTAATCAAGATGCAGAAATGAAATAGTTGCATTATTCCAGCCGCTGTGTGATTAGCTGCTAACCTACATTAGCTTGCTTGTGTTCTAAAAAATGAGTATTACTGCTAATTATGTACCTTGTTATATTTACCAATTAAGAAACAACTTTTTAAAAGGAGTGTATTTGGTTAATATTGATTCAAATTTTAACGAACGTAACCCGTTTTTCGCTCTTGAATGACTCAATAGAGGAAAAAAAACTGACAGGAAATGCCTCGCGCGCTATCACTAACCTAAATTACAGTAACGTTAAAAACACTAGCGAGTGTCGATTAAAACCACCGAAATGCTTCGACTAGACCCAAACACCGCGTAAACGTTACCGAGACTCAAACGGCGATGTTTGGTGTATGGTATATCGTAAAAGTGAGCGGGACTTACCCATAGTATTAATGTTCAAGTGCCGCTTTAGAAACCGATCGTTCTTTGGCAGCCCTACATTCCCCTTGATACCACTTCCGCAAAACTCCACTACGCCAGCGGCGTAACAACCATTCACATAATGGAGTATGATTACGCAAAGTACGTGACTCAACTTTGGTGAATAGCCAGGCTTATCGATAAATCTCGCGATATTAAGTACGCACGCACACCTCCCAAGAGCAGATCAGAAAGAGAGACAAATAATTTAAACCGTTTCCCTTATTACCCCAATATATTATTTCTGAAATGTCCAGCATTAAAGAGGTCTTTATGTCTATGGTCTGAAAACGGCTAGGAAGCTTTGACCTACATACTTTTAGTACTTACATAATAAAAGTGCCACAATTAATCGCTTATGATTTGGTTTGTAAAAATTATATGATTCTTGTATTATTATTATTATTGTATTATGTATTGTTATTTATTTATCATATGATGGTATGAAAGTAGCAGTTTACTATTTGCAAACTAATCGTACTTTTAGTTGTGTTGAGGTGTTTCATAAAATAATTATACATTATTAAACATGCAACCGTTTATTGCCGTTTATCATTCTTTATTTAGATTTTTTGTATGTAAAATTGATGCTTTGTGTAATTGCATTTAGCTTTAAAATGAGTGATTTGAAAATTTTGGCTTCTAAATTTTGGTCCAATGAATGACGGGGAAAATACATTTCTCATTCAAATTAATGATTTTTAATGTTTCTCAAGTACAAGATTATTCTAATCATAATTTTCGTCATGACACTATTTTTTTAAACTCAGAGAACAACATGATGTGGCATAAACATTATAATAATAGAGAAGAAGAAAATAAAGAAAAAACACTGTTGAAGAAAATAAGGCATACATAATTAATATACTGTCGACTGCAATTTTTTAACGTGGGTCTGTTTTTTATTGTGGTTAATTGGTTATTTGTTATTTTATTATTTCCGCTAATGACTGTTTCTTCATGGACATGGTACTCGTTAAAGACTCTTATTCTGAAAGTACACTGGTACGCATGCGCAGTTTGTGTTGTGTAAAGCGCCATGTTCCGGTTTCAGCATGTTTCCGAATCATCCCCGCTGTCTGTCACCGTGTATGATCTGACATTAACTGGTAAGGTCATGCTCACAGTTAATTCTTACTCAAACTTTGACTTGTAACGGATATATCAACAAATCCCAGAAAGGTCTTTACCGGTGTAAATGCTTTAAAATGAATCTGTAAGACTGGGTTAATGTTAAAGTAGGTGATTTTGTGTGTTGACCCGCAGTAAAGGAGCAGTCATGAGCCCCAGCCCCAGCCAGGGCTCCCCTGTACCCCTGTCCCTCACCGGCAGCCTGCAGAGACTCTTCAGTCATGTGAAGATCGAGAACTTAATAGCAGGACTCAGTGGAGGAGTGATGTCCACACTAGTGCTGCATCCTCTGGATCTGGTCAAAATTAGGTTTGCAGGTATGTGTGTATAACCAGAACCAATGTCATTAAACGTACTGGGGGATTATATCATTTGAGATCAATAGATCTGGCTAATAATAATATTTAATAATTAACTTTTTATTTTAATAAAACCTTTAGGTACTATATATATATAAATATTAGTAATTGTCATTAATAAGACTCTGTATGTCACAAACAGATACAAATTTAAATGTATATGAAAATATGTCAAGATTTGACAACTGTCATGATCTTATTAATGTATTAATAAACTGTTAAACAAAATGTTATTGTGTGATTAGCCCTGAAATAATTATATGAAAATATGCCAACATCTATACGTCTAGTTTAAATCCTTTTTTTATTATTATTTTTCATTTTAATTTAATTAAACACACACACACACACATATATATATATATGGTGGGAATTTATACATTATAGTAATGATTAATACATTTTTTTTGGCACATTTAGGCACTGTACATTGAAAAGAAATGTCATGGACAGGATGTGTGTAATACTAAAATATTTAAATATAAATGGAAATATATAACAATTTTCAACTGTCATGATCTGATTAATTCATTAATGAACTTTACAAGAAAATGTTATGATGTGATTTTCCAAAAAATAAATACATGTAAATATATTGCACTATATAAACACTATATTGCCAAAAGTATTGGCACCCCTTCTAATGAAGGTTTGACTACTTTAGTAATTTCCATGAGTACAAATCTTAATGTTTAAGCATATAATGATATTCTAGGGAATTGTGTGCTTCTAATTTTATAGCAACAGTTTGAACAGAACCCTTTTCTATTCTAACATGACAGTGTCTCTGTGTATAAGACAAGAATCAAAGAGAAATGATGATTCAGTCAGTGTGGAAGACATATCATTATATGCTTATACATTAAGATTTGTACTCATGGAAATGACTAAAGTAGTCAAACCTTTCATTAGAAGGGAGTGAGCCAATACTTTTGGAAATATAGTGTCAACGTCCAGATGACTAGTTTAATAAATTGTTTATTTATACTTTAATACAAATATTTTGATAAATATCTAAAAAAAAAAAAAAAATTTTATATTAAGTAGCATATTAACAAATCAGTTTCAATTTATGATGATTTCAAGTAAATTGATTAATAAATCTATTAGTTTTACAGATTTTCTGTATACTCAATACTGTGTATGAGAGATTTAGCTCTAACCCAAGCATGCAGTGCTGAAATGTGTGGCGTGAGGAAGACAGGCTCAAACGTTTCTCTCTTAATGTATTGCAGTGAGTGACGGGCTGGACGTGAGACCGAAATACAGTGGAATTCTGCACTGCATGAAAAGCGTCTGGCAGCAGGAGGGTCTCCGGGGCCTTTATCAAGGTGTCACCCCAAATATCTGGGGTGCTGGAGCATCATGGGGGCTTTACTTTTTCTTGTATGTATCATTCTGTAATGAGCACAGTATAATTAACCCTGGATGCTACATGTTTGTTCATTATGTAAGGAGCTGTGAATTTGTGAAAATAATGCATGCTTAACTGTTCAGTTATTTACTGAATCTTTTTTTTTTTATTCGTAGTTACAATGCAATCAAAGCGTACAACAAAGAAGGCAGACAGACCGAGCTGAGTGCCACTGAACATCTGCTGTCAGCAGCTGGAGCAGGTCAGTATCACCAAAGCTGTCAAGAACATGACCGGCTAATTTTCACCCTAAAATCACAAGAAGGAAATATTAATAATGTTGTTATGTTTGCTTAAATACAAGTTAAGCCTATTTTAGGACCTTTAAGGTTTTTTTTTTTTTTTGGCGTTTAGCACACTTTCTGTCCTTTTTTTTATTACTTTCTGTTATATAAAAAAAATGAATATTTGTACATAATCTGTACCAAAATAAGCTTCATTTTCTAAACTCTCACTCAGTCTATATATATATATATATATGGATGTGTATATACATACATACACGTTCATGTCATTTTCACCCCAAACCACAATCAAGAAATATTATTATTATTTTATATTTTTGAATACATTATATTTTGCTTTATATAAAAGCAAGCATATTTCATGATCATTAAGGGTTTTATTTTGCATGAAAACATTGTCTTCGTGATAGTTTAGTAATTTTTTCTGCTTGTTTTCTTTAAAAAAAATAAGTAAATAAAATACAATATTTATACCTAATTTGGGCCAAAATAGGCTTCAACTCAAAATCAAAGGAAATAAAAATAATTATATGTGAGATTGAGTTGAACTATGAGTAGCATATGGAATTACATAAATACAAGTGTAGTTGTAAGAACTTTGAAATAAATTCTTGAGTGTTTTTACTAACACAAGATCTCACCTTCACTTAAAAGACAAAGGATGAGTACTCAAGTATTTCCTCTGTTTTTCTGTGTATTGATCATTTATTTTCTCCCATCAGTCAAAATGATGAAGTGAATTTCAACACATGCCCTTCTAATCAGTGCTGACAGATAAACTGGAGCATAACGAATGAGGCATAGCTCAGATATTGACTGGTTGTTTTGAAGTCTGAAACACATCAACTCTCGAGCGAGCGCTGGAGCTCAGTGCTTCTCTGCTGGTGGGCCGTGACCTAAACATGGGTTGAATGGTTGTCCTAAAAGAACAGAGAGCATGAAAATTCAATCAGAATTTAATAATTACCATAAAAAGTTAATTACACTTCTGTTGTTGTTTATGCTTTTACAAAATATATTGTTTTCCTCGTGTGTGTGTGTGTGTGTGTGTGTGTGTGTGTGTGTGTGTGTGTGTGTGTGTGTGTGTGTTTTATTAGCAATAGTTAATTAGTAAACATTTATTAGTAATATATATAGTTCAACTATAATTAAATATTTGTATATATTTATAATGTAAAAAATGTTAGAGAAATGTGTGTATATACTGTATATATATATATATATATATGTGTGTTTAAATATGTGTATGTATCTGTACAGAAATACAAGAACGACACCACATTTGATGTACATAGGCTTGCTAAAGTGAATAAACGCTTATTTTTTTATAGCCAAGCGGGCACAATCATTAGCAGAGCAATCTATCACTAGACCAGCAGTCCTTGTCACATTTTAGATTAAATGACCACTGGCTGAGTCACGATTTGTCCATTAATATCATAAAAAGCTTTTTGTGACATTAAATGCGATGTAAATTGATCCGAAGGACGGTGTATAATCTAAACGTCGAGCGAAGAGCTCATGTTGAAGAGTATGTGTGTCATGAGCTTCTAATTGAATGAGGCACATCCTTCATTGAAATAACCCACCGTGAGCCATTAAGGTCCGGTAATGGCTCTTTTCATGTGGATCTTGGTTTTACAACAGCTGCCATTCATTTACTATATATTCGGTGTCACTGTTTTTTAGGGGTGATCACGCTTTGCCTGACCAATCCGATCTGGGTCACCAAAACTCGCCTGGTTCTGCAGTACAGCACCGATGCATCTAAGAAGCAGTACAAGGGGATGATGGATGCTCTTGTGAAAATCTACCGCCATGAAGGGATCGCAGGACTCTATCGGGTACAAAAGGGTTTGTATGGCAGGCGTACGGGTCGTTTTGTGCAGTCCGTGGGTGGATCGTTTCCTTTTAACATGCAATAGTTGATGAAACTCCCCTTTGTGCCACCAGGAGGAGCACTTGTATAAGGAAATATGGAGCGTGCATGGGAATATTTGTGATTGTGTGTCAGTTGCATGCTGTGGGGTTTGTTTGTTTGTTTGTTTCATCTAGTTGAGTTAACTGTTATGATCCCTAGGGGTTTGTCCCGGGATTGTTTGGGACCTCCCATGGTGCACTGCAGTTCATGGCGTATGAAGAGCTGAAGAGAGATTATAACAAATACAGAAAGATGCAATCAGATGCTAAACTGGTTAGTATGAGAGAGACACACTTTGATGGTTTATAAAATAAACTGATATTGTGAATTTTTTAAAATGTGAAACATTATATTATGCAACAATAAACACTTCAAAATAGCAATGTTGTTGTTACTTGACCTTGTGTGTTTAATTTTAGGTGTCCAAATACATTTTGGCATCACTTTACAGAGTGGTATTATGCTAAACAGCCACGTTTGTCGGTTCATTAATGAAACTCACAGTGCATGTTGTGCTCTATTTTCTCTCTAGAATGCATTAGAATACATTACCATGGCAGCTTTGTCCAAAGTATTCGCAGTGGCTACGACATACCCGTATCAGGTGGTGCGAGCCCGTCTGCAGGATCAGCACAACACGTATGAGGGAGTGATAGATGTCGTCCGGAGAACGTTTAGGTAAGCATGAGATTTACATACATGCTAATCTCAAGCAAGCACATTAGCAAACCAAGTGTTGGTGCTCTAAATAACAAAAACAAAAGACAAACTTGACTTGTATGCCATCGAACCCTCCTGAATACCCTATAGACTTCATTTAAACTACACTAACACAATTCATTCACTACAGTACCACTCAAAAGATTTTTAGTGTTTTTCAAAGTCTCTTATGCTCACCAAGGCTGCGTTTATTTGATTAAAAATACAGTAAAAAATTATGAATATTGTGAACTGTTTTGTATTTGAATATATTTTAAAAATGTCATTTATTTCTATGATGCAAAGCTGAATTTTCAGCATCACTACTCCAGTCTTTAGTGCCACATGATCCTGCCGAAAACGCTTTAATTATTATTATTATCATCAATGTTGAAAACAGTTGCTTAATATTTTTTGTGGAAACTATTTGTTTAAAATAGTAATGTTGTGATATTATAATATCAATCGTATATAATAAAAAATATGATACAATATAATACTTTTGTTTTGTTGTAACATTGTGCAATATTTTGTTGTAATATATTAGTTTTTACTGTCACTTTTGATCAATTTAATGCAAGCTTGCTGAATGAAGGTATTAAACCTAAACTTCTGAATTTTAGGTTCATACTACAAAAAAAAAAAATGATTTGTGTCGAATCAAAACAACTAGAGAAGCTATAACAGGTTGATATGAGCATAATTAGTTACAACCTGATACATTTGGTGAATTTTCGCTTACATTTTCTGCGGTGAGTTGCATAAACATAACCTATGTCAAGAACTAGTTTGACCAACTACAGTTAACCGAGTGGTAATCAATCTTACTTTTCATATTCAGATTAGACCAGTTTACCTTTTCATGTATCTGACTTCATACAAAGTTATGACCAGTGTTGGAGAAAAAGATTAGACTGGTCTAAACAGTTATGCACGTGGTAGTAGGTGCAGTTAAAGTACAGCGATCTTCTAATACATAACTTTCCTTTCTCCTGGTGTTTGATCAGAAACGAGGGTCTGTTGGGTTTCTACAAAGGCATGGTGCCCAACCTGATCCGGGTCACTCCGGCCTGCTGCATTACCTTTGTGGTCTATGAGAATGTTTCCCGCTTCCTCCTGGACCAGCACAAGTGAACTGAGAACATGAATGAGTGCAGCGGAGCCGTCCTGCAGGGAGCAGAGCTGGGCCTGGGATGGGCCGTCCCGTCGGCGACAGTGTTTGACGCCAGTGGAGGAGTCATAAGTGTGAATAGAGAGAAATCAAACATCCCGGTCCTCTCTGGGAAACTGAAATGCATGATGTTACCGAGTTCAAAGTGTCTGACAGAGTCACTGGTCAAGAAACCGACACTCGTTTGGTTTCGCTAGAACATTGGTGACATGAAATTGAAGATGAGGGACATATTATGTGACAAGTGGTTGTTAATTATATTCAAATGCAGGCTGTTTATTTCAGTTTGTTTTATCTAATTAAACATTGTACAAATCAAACAAGGTTTTAACTTTTTTCAAGATCTAAAAATGAATTATGTAACTAGGGCTGGGCAATATATGAAATTATCCATATTTCTGAATAATTCACTGGTAATATAATATTAAACAACATTGTGAATATTATAATAATTTTAATGTACTTTTTATCTTTAAGATTCACAATTCAAACACATTTTTCATCCCTCCGTGTGGCAACTTTTGAGTTGGTATGAATATTTGAAATGTTTTGAAAGAAGTCTCTTATGCTTACCAAGGCTGCTTTATTTGATAAAAAAAATGGAATAATATTACAATTTAAAACGACTGTTTATTATTTGAATGTATTTTAAAATGTAATTTATTTCTGTGATGAAAAGCATCATTACTCAAGTCTTCCGTGTCACATGATCCTTCAGAAAATCATTATAATATGCTGATTTGCTGCTGAAGAAACATTAATTATTATCAATGTTGAAAACAATTGTTGATAGTTTTGTTTCCAGGATTCTTTGATGAATAGAAAATTCAAAAGAACAGCATTTATTGAAATAGAAATGTACTGTAACATTATAAATAGAGCAAATACATACATTTTGAGATGTACTGTATTGTAAATATTGTCAGAAGACAGAAAAATAGTGACATTTTTTTTAGCTATATTGCCCAGCCTTAATGGTAATTCATCAATCAGTGTACTGTATATAAGTCTAGTTCATGTTGCATTGCTGCTGTGTCCTGTGCAATGGCCAAACCAAACCTCAGGCTTTATTCGTCCAATCACAAGCGCACAGATTTACTGAATCTGACATTTCAGGCTCATCGCTGACATTTGTGTTAATGAGCTCAAATTCATGGCCTTAAAATTGGTTATGCTCATAGGTTAATAACCGATGTCTTTGAAGAACATGTACCCAAGTTCAGAGTTCTTTAAAAATCTTTATTGACATTTAAAAATGAGCCAATAAAATGTATTCAGAGTTTGTACAGTACCTGTCCAGACTCGAATCGTTAAACATAATTACTTGCTGTAGAGTTATAAGAGTCGGTCACTACAGTACAAGGTTATGTGAATGTTTCAGCCCTTGTTTGTAGAGGTAGACGTCAAGAGAGAGCTATTAGACTTAAATATACTTCAACGTCACAAAATATCAAACCAAGTGACATCTGCAAACAAATGCTGCGGAAGCACTTCGAAATAAATCAAGGTTGGAAAGAAGTAAAGGTTTTCCAGCAATGTCTTTAGAGGTGTTGAATTAAATGTCCAAGAGGTCCAGTCTCTATACACTTCCTTGTGAACGGAGGTCAGGACAGTGCCTTTATTGGAATAGTTATACATTTCCATCCGTCCTTTGAAAATAATAATAATACTAAACAGTCAAAATAGCCATCAACGAATAAGTATCAGTAATTCAAGGATTTTTATACCAAAAGAAAAAAAAACATCAGTTGAGCCCAATTGGATATGAATATTAAAAATGATATTATGAAATGCTCTTAACAAGCTTAATAATGCTAAGTGTACAAAAAAGGAAGAAAAAAAAGGTCTTGACAAAAAACGTGTTAATCTGAATGGTTGGAGTCATATATATATATATATAACAGATACAAATTTGTGTTGGGCAACGATTAATCGCATCCAAAATAAAAGTGTGTATTGTGTATATTTAATATGTATATATAAACACACACACATACAGTATATATTTAGAAAATATTTACTTGTATGTATATATTTATATTCATATAATTTATATTATATATAAATATTTAATATATAAACAAAACATTTCTTAAATATACTGTATTACTATATATATATATATATATATATATACACACATACTAAATATACACAGCACACACATATGTACACAAAACTATTTATTTTGGATGTGATTAATCGTTGCCCAGCACTAATAAAAATAAATCTATTTACTGCATTCTCCACTCTCATTTTCTGCAGTGTTTTATTAAAAGGATCTATTTTGCTGCTCACTGTGTTCCTGCTGGTGTACACTCTTAAAAATAAAGCGATGCCTAGAAGAACCATTGGTTCCTTAAAGAACCTTTCAGTGAACACTTCTTAAAAGAACCATTTTCTCTGAGTGTGAAGAACATATTAATAATCTAAATAACCTTTTTCCACTATAAAAACCTTTTGTGGAATGAACAAGTTCCATGGATAGTAGAGGTTCTTTGTGGAACCATTGATGCTAATGAAGAACCTTTATTTTAAGAGTGTAGTAAAAATAAGCACATCATCTGTAGCTCTTACAGCGATTTACGTCTCTGAACAGGGTTTGAATGAAGAAGCATGTTTGGTTCTAAATAAAGACATACAGTAACTGAAAGATCACCATAAACGATTCTTAAAATGTTCAGCACACTAAGAAAAAAATGGTTATTTTGAGAACTGACCACTGAAAAAAACAGAAATATTTTTGAGGAGCCAAAAAAGTTTTTTATGGCATCACTGTGAAAAAAACATATTTTGGAACCTTTTGTGGAATTGAAAGATTCCATGAATGTTAAATGTTCTTCATGGAACCATCGATGCCATCAAAGAACCTTTATAAGAGTGTAGTACAAAACATCCTCAACGTTTCAAGAAGTCATAGGACAGTAAGTGCTCGGAAGCTTCTGGACTCATCTGCTCAGGGGAAGCTCTTCTATGATCACGCGGGAAACAGAGTTCCAGCCGGTGGAAGCGTCTCCGTGTGGATAGTCTGCGCAGGTTCCCAGCCAGACCGCAACATCCACCAGGCCTTTCCGGACTCCTTCACATAAACCTTCAACTGAAACAAACAGACGGCATTTCTCACTGCGTCCATCTGATAACTCTGCTCTGGTTCTCAGATGACCATCTCAAAAACATTAGAAAAACAGAGATAAACAGACATGCTTTATTGCACCCTGAGGGGGAATGAGAAGTTCAGAGACACCCGTATCTGCTGTAATTAATCCATACCGAACCATTTGCAGTGTTTAGAGCGGAGAGCTTTTCAAAGACTTGCCCTGTAGCACAGAGCCATAAAAGGCCTTCATTGAGTGCTTTATTTATCATGCATCAGTGTTAATGGACCAACGGGTTGAACTTTATATTACAGGTCAGTACTGAGGGAAAACAGCATGGCTCATTCTTTTGTGCTCCTCATTAACATATGTAAGGAATAATGGACAGATGGACTGTTATTATAGCAAAATAAACCCAAACACAAAATATCCCGTGTCACCCTGAAAGGGGTAATTCTGCAAAATGATCAGATGCTTATTATACATGTAAAATAAAATAAAAAACTTTGCTGAAAAAAAATATATTATAAAAGTATTAATTTGTAATGACTGAATAATTAATATTAAGTTATAGCATATATATACAGTATATATATAATTTTATTTAAATACCTAATATTTAAGAATTTATTTATTTACCATAAGTTTTTTAAGAATTAATATAACTAATATTCAGTAAACTAGATAGATAGATTTCTACATTTACATTATATTAATATAGTTTTAAAGAATGAATATTAAATATATAATATTTATGTATATAATTATATATATAATTGTTTATTTTATTTAGATATTTATTAATTAATATAAATAGTCATTTTATACAATATATTTTTATCTTTTATAATTATAAATATAATATTATGTAATAATTTTCATTACTGTGTGATGTGTCCTGACAATAGCCTACTCTAATAAAAAAAAATATTTTTTTCCTTTTTTCGTACATTTACATTTACACATTTAGCAGACGCTTTTATCCAAAGTGACTAACTGAGCCACAGGAACACGTATGATGTAATGTTCATGAAAATAATGCTAAATAACGAAAATATGCTAAATTTGGTAATACTTTACTTGAAGGGGTGTGCATAAGACTGACATGACACCTTCATAATCATAACATGACAGATGTCATGAATATGGAGGAGGTTTTATGCATGTTTATGACAACTTTTATTAAGTGTCATTCGCTCAGTTACGTCATTTTTAATGCAAATATGACATTATTTGACATAACCCTAACCTAACCCTACCCCTACCCTTACCCCTAACCCATAACAAAGACATCTCAAACAATGTCATTTTTGCATAAATTATTACATAACTGAGCGAATGACACTTAATGACAGTAGTCATAAACATGCATAAAAAAACCTTCATATTCATGACATGTGTCATGTTATGATTATGAAGGTGTCATGTCAGTCTTATTCAAGTAAAGTGTAACCCTACATTTTATTGTATTTTTTCAACACATTTAATTATTAAAAAGACAAACAAACAATTAAATAATATTTTTTTGTCCCAGATGAAACATCAATCAAGCTCCTGAGATTTTAATAATTTCCATCTTACTTAAAAAATGCATTACTCAAAAATCGTTCTTTCTGCAGAACTCTGCAAGTAAAAGTCTGTTTTTCCAACTTGTCTTTCCAACATTCATTTATGCAAAATTATTAACACTAAAACACTTATTTTTCTGACAGAATGTTACAAATCTTGCAAACGTATATTTTAAAAATCTCCATTTGAAACTGGAATTTGATGAAATGTCACGACAGGACTGACGTGTGCTGTGGCACATTGTAAGGATTTACAGTTCAGATGTCACGGTCCAAGCAAGCGGTTTCTTGGCGCTTACCTGACGTGGTTCTGTGTATGTTGATGGTGGAGTTGAATTCTGGACTTCCCTGGTCCAGGTAAATGATGGACTCTATAGGCAGCGGAGCGGCACATTCTGCCCCATTAAAAGTGAAGTACCAGCGCTGGCAACAAGCTGTCTTACATTTGAGCCTGAGTGAGCCGCTGAACAGCACACGGAGAGCACTGTCTGCACGCTGCTTAGTGAACGTACACTCCTGAGGACAGGAACACAGGAAGAGCTGATGAGTCTGACACCTGCTCGAAAGAAGCGCATGAACCAAACGTGTACTGCAGGAAAAACACTGTGTCTGTATATAGAAGTATAGGATTGTTTTTATCAGTTGTCCTGAAT
Source organism: Ptychobarbus kaznakovi (assembly GCA_027422405.1). NCBI lineage: Eukaryota > Metazoa > Chordata > Actinopteri > Cypriniformes > Cyprinidae > Ptychobarbus > Ptychobarbus kaznakovi. The sequence continues at coordinate 26,337,470 of CM049803.1, forward strand.
GATTACCAAGGGGTTTCCACACCTTTTATGACTTTTCCATACATTATGATAATTACTAAAAGCAGTTTATAGAAAATATACTTACAATTTTGGCAAAGAACAGTCTAGAGTTGAGAAAATCTTTCAATGTTAAGATTTGACACGATTTCTTTTTCTCTTTCTTTCTTATTATTTATGAATAATAAATCATTATAATTATTTACTAATTTCTAATTATTTTCAATATTGAAAATTAGAATTTTTAACCATTTTAATTTGATACATTTTAATTAAAAACATGTAAATATTAAAATTGACAAAAAAGTACCATGTTAAAAAACAACAACTGTTAGTACATTTCACACTAATTATAAAGAAACAGCAAATTACACATTGAATAAACATGACATTTTGAAATAGAAAGACCGTGAAATAGTATTTTCTTGTTAAACGTACTCCAATAATCTTTGTTTTGTTTATAACTTAAAAAAATACTTTTTTTTTACAGTGTACCAGTGATTTTATTGTTGACTAAAACTAAAAGTAGTTTTCTACAATTGAAATAAAACTGAAATAATAAAAAATAAATAATTAAATATTACATGAAAAAAATTGAAACTTACTAAACTTAAAAACTAGAAATGTTGTCATTTGTTGTCAAATGTTGTCAGAAAGTCATAATTACTCAAACTAGGTCTTAAAAAAAATTACAGCTAAAAATTATAATAAAATGACAAAAGCACACAACTAAAAAAAAAAAAAAAAAAAAAAAAAAGCTAATACAAACCATTAAGTATACAAATAATACTACAATAAGAATGCACTGGTCTTTTGGACATGCATGTTTGAAATAAATCAGTAATCATCGTTGTGGCCTCTTACTGTAATCTTGCCCAGGTCAATGCCGTAGTTGAGAGAGTTCCAGGCACATTGCTTGTAGTTGGGTTTCCACGGCTCTTCAAACCTCTCCGTCACACATTCACCCTTCTCTCCTCTTGCACCATCCCGGCCCGGTAGACCGGGAGTACCTGGAATTCCATTCACTCCTGGATTTCCGTCCCTTCCCGGGGTGCCGGCTGGACCCTGGAGGCAGCTGGAATACTGAAACACACAGGGTTCAACAGGAGCTTTTTGGCTTGATATTAAACAGCATATTTTGTAGCTTGAAGCGTCTGTAAGAGGTATGAACAATCTCATCTAACACTAGTCAGTGTAATGCATCTGGAATGAGCTCTGGAATTATGGTGTGGTCTCTGGTTACTGATTAAAATACTATCAATACTAATACTTAATATTTTTGCAGTGTTGCTAATGTGCATGGAGAAGTAACCTATACTGGGACGCTGCCTGCATTAAACCTGGTTGGATGGAGACTGAATCATCTGTCCATTCAGACAGTAAAACACTGGTCATTATTACTGTGATTCATTATCTGATTACACAGTTGTTCACAGAGTCTCAGATAAACAGCTTCAACGCGGATATGGCATTCTTTGACAGTATGGGAAACGTAAACATGTCTGTGAAGTTTCAGCTCAAAATACCCCACAGATCATTTATTATATAATTTTGAAAATGTCTATTTTGAGTGGAAGCAGAAACATTCTGCTTTCGTGCATGTTTCTTTAAATGCAAATGAGCTGCTGCTCCCCGCCCCCTTTTCCAGAATAGGACAATGCCATTACTGCTGGTATCTCAGATCCCTGCCAAAAAACATCAGTTTGGTTTTGATAATCATGTATATTGCACTGAAATCATGCGTTTCAAAGCCATATCAGTTTAAACTTCTGATATCAGGTTTTCTGAGCGCACACATGCGAAGCGAGCTGGTCACATGGCATGTAAGTACTAAACTAAGTTATCTTTGACACACAAGTTTATGGTATAAACACACATAAGTTACAAAAACACATTTGGTTATGTCTGTGAAGTTAAACAGCTAAATAAATCACATGTTTATATTAGATCTGTGTATTAAGTGACAGCAGCACAAACAATAAAAGCAGAGCATCACTCACTGCTCTGGACTGAACACCTTCTATAGCTGTAATAAGACGACATCTCTTACTAGAATACTACTCTTAAAGTCTGCATGAAATCAAAATGAATCATATTTATTTGTTAGTGCACATGGTTAGTCTTAAGGTGACCAATTTATCCGTGCAAGTTAATCCTCTAAATAAATTAGTCTTTGTAATCTTTAATCAAATTCTGATCTTCTGCTCCGGAATGGCACTCCTGCTCTGATGACATCAGTTTGACGGCTAGGGCCATGGCTTGGGCAGAATTTGCTTAACCACGCCCTCCAACTGTTGGTTTGCTCAAAGACTATAGAAATACAAAGATGGTTCACTCCTATACTTATGAATGGGAGAAACTGCAACGCACAATATGGTGGGATAGTCCCGCCCTTCTAAATGAAAGAGCCAATCATTGATTTGTAAAGTCATTGCGTCATTGCAGCAGCTGTGAAGCTCCGGTTCCCATAGAAACCTGAGGCTGGACCAGTGGATGCGTATGTGTATGGAAGGCGTGTTAACGCGTTAGTACCACACGTTTTGGCCCCAACGGCCTTCCATATATATGTGCATTCATAAGCGCATTGGAACTACCACGCATACGCATCGGCTGGTCTAGCCTAAAAAATAAGCTTTTTAAATGCTATTTGAGCATAAGAAACAACATTCATGGAGCTGTTCATTTCAGATATTGTTGCTGATTTTAAATATGTAATTTAATCGCGATTTCCGCATGCAGTTTTTGAGATTTCAGGATTCCCCCATTCATTTAGATAGCACTTCGAGGGGTGAGAACCAGAAGGGCGTAAGTTACATTTTTGGTGAAATGGAGATATATATTAATGAGCTCTTTCTACTGGCAAAAGTACTGTCATCCATGAGTGTACAAATTTTTATTATAAACAACTGAAATCAGTACACAAAGTCAGATCAAACTATGGTATTTTTTTGTTTTGGCTCTCCTGTAAAGTTGGTGAAATGTCACTTACGCATTTCTGGTTCTCACCCCTCGACTTGGTCTTGTTTGAGCTGCCTGGAGGCGTTGCAAATATGGCCGCCAAGTGAACGGGCTTTCATTGAAAGGGACTTTGGTTTGCTGGCAGTGAAAGATGAGAGGAGGAGTGCTAAAATAAAACCCTGCCCTCTACTCAATATTCTGTTTCAGTTGGAAATATGTCACCTATACGGAAATAAAGACGGCAGAAACTTTAAATGCTGTAGCGTAAAGATAAACATGGCGGATTACGTGCAGCTCACTCAGGGCGAGGTCTCTGCTAATACAGCAGTGTCAGTCAACAGTCGTGGGCGGGGCTTGTAAAGTGTGATGTCACACTTTACAGATTCTGTGATTGGTAAACTCTGAGACACTGCTTATGATTTATTGGGATTAAAAAGAAATGTGCGGGCAGATTTTTATCATTATAGGGTGGTTGTGTACACACACTGCCAACACACATTTATGTTAAAATAACATGTAAAAGTGAATTTTGCATAATAGGTGCCCTTTAAAATCATTAATACTTAGCATTTAAGTTAAAGATGGGCGTTTTCGTAAAACTGCTTTGTGAAACTTCGAATCATTTGTTTCGAACCGGTGATTTGGAGCGTGCATCAAACTGAAAAGTTACATGATTTCAGTAAACAAAGATTCGGTCAGAACAGGTTTGAAATGTTTAAAAAAAAATTAATTGGTTCGTCGCTTATTTTTTATGTATTTTTTTGGTCTGGAACAAAAGAACCAAGAGAACTGAACTACAAAAGTAGGCTAATTAGCTAAATAGCCAACCCGAGACAAAACTGCAAGTCTGGTTATTTAGAAAAGTAATAGCACAACACCTCTCAACAAACCATGCTATGTTATTTTTGTTAACTAACTAAAAACTAAAACTATTATAATTTAAATAAAGATAAAATAAAAACAACTTTTGCACTGGCATTATTTTAAAATCATTAAAATAAGTCTAAGTTGAAGTACTAAAAATTACTAAAATAAAAAAAGTTAAAAAGTAAATTAGAAAAAAAAGAAAGAAATATATATATAAAAAAATCAAAAGCATACAATATTACTAAAATTATAATTCAAATTAAAACTGAACATGAAAATAAAAGTTACTCGAAATATTACAATAGCATATAAATTATAGGCTAATAAAATATGGGCCAGGGGAGGCTAGGTAGGCTAGGTGGCAACAACAGCTTAATACTAGCCTTAACAAATGCAATAACAGTCAACATATGATATTATATTATGCATGCAGTTGATCTTCAACCAGAACTGGGGAAAACAACGTATTAACACTGCAGAGCCTGTGTGAGCAAAAACGCATTTTAATGAACATTCACTGAGGAGGTGTCGACTTATGCCAACGCCACTGATGGATGAGAAACTTCGCCAAAATGCCAGGTGGAACAACCAGCGGGCTCTCCGATCATGCACATAAAGTGCATGCATAATAGGCTATTTAGAGTTTTGTGCAAATGTGTGCGCATTAGCGAAGCAGTGACACACCAAACATTTACATCTCAATAAGAAAGCGGCTTCCGAGCACACGGGTCAAATATGAAGCAATGTCATCGCCGTAACCCAGCCTCGTCTGCGTGAACAATACACGGCTCTGAGCGCAGGAGGTCTGGCTTTAGCATTAAGCAGCTCCGCTGTCACCGGAGTCTCTTCTGCAAGAGTAATGCAGCTTCTAATCAGCATGCCTGCGAGCAGAGAGCTGTGGAAATAAGGGCCCTTAAATAGGTAATAAATCTTCCCGATACAGGCCACGGGCAAGCCAGGATGTGAAATGCATTCATATTTATAAGCTTGCAGTGCCGTGGCCGAGCTCAAGCCTTCGGTGCGTCTGGCTCCACTGCTTTTTATTGACAGAACACACCTGAGTGTCCTGCAAACAATGCCTTGCCATGCACACAGCCTCGTTTTCTTCAGCGGCTAGTCGTGCCAGGTTCATTAGTGATGCTTCCCCGACTGGTCTGAATGAGAAATTCACCCTCCATATAATCTACCCACCCCGAGCAAATTCAAAAGGATTACCGAGTCTGTTTTTCATTACAATGATGAATCGACTGGAATGCTTACCTGATACAATCATTTACAATAAAACACTCTTTTGGTGAAAGAGTAACTCTGATCCAGGAGCTAAGACATTTTCCCCAGTCATGATCAATAGAGCCCTGGATTTGTTTTATTTCACTGATTACTGTTTATGATAAATAATCCTATCTAATTTGTTGTAGCCTGTAACCTTTCCTGAAATAAAGTTGAGATAGTCAGCGCTGTTTATGCAAGGCCATGCTGGTGGGACAAAGTTGTTGAGAGCACAGTGTATATTAACTTTGATTATTGAAGTGACTATATGTCTCAAAACCTTATTATAATAACCTAGACAATTTTGTTTATTCATTAAAACAAATTTGTAGAACGTTATCATATCCCTTTCTCACCAATGGATCCTCTGCAGTGAATGGGTGCCGTTAGAATGAGTCCTAACAGCTAATAAAAACATCAGAATAATACATAATTCACATGACTCCAGTCCATCATTTAACATCTCGTGAAGTGAAAAGATGTGTGTTTGTAAGAAACAAATCAATCAAGACGTTTAAACTTAAAACTGTCACAATTCTGGCCATAATTCAAAATAACGCTTTCTCCAGTGAAAAAAGTCCATTCCCGGTTGACATACTGTATTTGTTTAGAATTGTTTCTGACTGTTTTCACTTAAGCATTTTTTGTATTATTATAAACACAGCTTTTCTGTTTCACAAGACTTGACTGGAGTGGTGTTGGTTACTTGTGGATTATTGTTATGTATTTATCAGATGTTTGGATTCTCATTCTGACGGCACCCATTCACTGCAGAGCATCGATTAGTGAGCAAGTGATGGAATGCTAAATGTCTCCAAATCTGTTCTGCTGAACAAACAAACTCATTTACATCTTGGCTAGCCTGAGGTTGAGTACACTTTCATTTTTTGGGTGAACTATTCCTTTAAGCCAATAAAAGTGTAGTTAAAAAAATAGTAAAAAAAAAAAAATACATGAAACATAACATAGACTAAAAAGTTATTTTAGAGGTGGAACAAGTTTTAACATTTTGATAAATTATTGGGAAAACAAACATTTAGTTTACTGAAATAACGTACACTGACAAATCTTTCACAATGAGACCAAGATCTTGCATTATTGACAATAAAATAAGCGCATTGGCTTCATATATGGCCTTGCATTACTGAGGCGTTAAACTTCAGTACTCACTGAAGAGTCACTCACCATTGTGTTAATGGCTGCTTCATAGTGTTATGAATTGTGGTTGGACCGATTGGGCATCTCAACAAAACTTGAAATCAAGCAATTGTATATAGAGGTTTTGGCGTTCACATTGTTGAATATGTTTCAGGCCTTATAAAGTTCAATCACATCTCTACACAGTCTTAAAAGTGCAACACTATTCTTTCTTTATCTCGTAGAATGAAGAAATGTAAGTCTTGTTATGGCTTGCTGTAGCTTGAGAACTTGAATATCAGACACACTTGCAATGCTGCGTATGTTCAGGCTATTCAAAGTTAACTTTGGCGTACTAATAAAAATGCAGATGGTTCCACTGGCAAGATTTTTGAATAAAATTATGCAAAAGATGAATATCAAATTTGTCTTGAATTGGACCACGGGAGATTTCAAAGCAATCAAGGAATGAAATGAGGCGAGGGATTTTGAACAGCCAACAGCTGTATATTCAATTAAATTGATGACGAGAGACAGAGATGATGTTTGAATACTAGCGTACTGCATACTGCGCATACTATTCAAAATCAATGTGAAAGTGAGTGTGTAACATTTTGGTAATATTTTAAAATTGCTGCTAAAGTAAAGTTAAAGGAATAGTTCACCCAAAAATGAAATGTTGCTGAAATTGTATTCACCCTCAGGCCATCCAAGATGTAGATGAGTTTGTTTCTTCTTCATAACAGATTTAGAGAAATTTAGCATTACATCACTTGTTACCCAATGGATCCTCTGCAGTGAATGGGTGCCGTCAGAATGAGAGTCCAAACAGCTGATTAAAATATCACAACAATCCACAAGTAATCGTTTTGCCTTAGTTTAAAGTTAAAACGCCTTAATGATGGATTTATTTCTTATATTTGTTTATTTTTTTATTTCATAAGACATTAATGGACTGGAGTGGTGTGGATTATTGTGATGTTTTTATCAGATGTTTGGACTCTCATTCTGACGGCACCCATTCACTGCAGAGGATCCATTGGGTAACAAGTAATGTAATAATTTCTCAATCCATTACAATGAAGAAACAAACTCATTTACTTTTTGGATGGCTAGAGGGTAAGTTTTCAGCAAATTTTCATTTTTGGGTGAACTATATCAAGTCAAACACATTCAAAAACATTGTAGATTTATCCTATGCCCTATGCTGCAAAGCATAGGCATCATCCAGGTATTCAGAAAAAGTGCACATTGAACATGTGTTGTATATAGTGTGCTTATTTTAGAAAGAGTTACCTAGTCTGGTCTGAAATAATCACTGATGGCGAATCTGACTTTCAGCAGTTGTAAACTTGAGTGCTATAAGAGCTGTTACTCCCGATAAAGAAACACAATTCTGGTTAGTTTCCTGCAAACTGTTCACTCTTAGTGGGCTCTGAACAGAGTTTAAACAGCTTTGTCACATCCTTTTTAGCAATCCATCCATTGTTACCGCTTGGTTAACTGGTCCCTGTGACTCATATTCTTCTCCCATCTGCAAAAATGAATCTGGCATTGTTCAATATTGGCAAAGGCTTTAGTCAATAAGAAAACCTTGCACGGTCTGCAGGAAATCACAGTTACAGTATTGATTTCTTGAAGAGACAGAATCAGCCAGCATAGCCAGTTATTGTATAGTCACTCATACTGCACACTTAAAACTAAAGGGTCTGATTTGATGATCTCTCTCAGACAGTTCAAAATAAAACCATGAGTTTCTAGAACTTCTGCAAAGAAGACCAACGTAATGTGAAAAAGCAAAGAGCAGATGAGACCTCTTTAATAACCGTTCTACTGAGGTTTCTCTTGAAATAAAAGTCCTCAGACATCTCACATTTCTCCTTTAAATGTTCAAAAGAGATCTCAAACTGTGAAAACTAAGTTTGCAATCAAAAGTCAGTAATCTCAGTATGATCTCAAACATTTTTCATCAAATTATTCCAAAAACGGATGATCTGAGGCGCTATGCACATCCAATTTTAGCTCTATACTCTTCAAAGCCAACACTGACAGGAATTTTATGAGAAACATCTTAATAATTAAGTGAAACAATTTAGTCTCCAGAGCAATTAAAGTTTCCTTTGGGTTTAAATGCATTACATAAATACACACAAAAAAAACATAGAATGTTATCTTACCTTTTGAAGATCATGTTTTACAAGAAAAGAGTGGCTAAAATAATACTATAAATACTTAAAGTCTTACTTTCTCCATGTAGTCAACATCCTTCTGGCGCAGACCTCTGGTTTTTAATTTTTCTGCTTCATAACACGAAAACAATAAGCAGGAGACGATCAATACTGGTGTCTTGAAGTGTCCCATATTTGAGCTGAGAGGTTAGAGAAGACAGGGCTTACATCTGTTGAGCTCTAGACAGGACTGAGAGAGAGAGAGAGAGAGAGAGAGAGAGAGAGAGAGAGAGAGAGAGAGAGAGAGAGAGAGAGAGAGAGAGAGAGAGAGAGAGAGAGAGAGAGAGAGAGAGAGAGAGAGAGAGAGAGAGAGAGAGAGAGAGAGAGAGAGGAGAGAGAGAGAGAGAGAGAGAGAGAGAGAGAGAGAGAGAGAGAGAGAGAGAGAGAGAGAGAGAGAGAGAGAGAGAGAGGAGAGAGAGAGAGAGAGAGAGAGAGAGAGAGAGAGAGAGAGAGAGAGAGAGAGAGAGAGAGAGAGAGAGAGAGAGAGAGGAGAGCGAGAGAGAGAGAGAGAGAGAGAGAGAGAGAGAGAGAGAGAGAGAGGCTGATGTGATCTCTCCAGGGACCAATTATTCCCAGACCGCCGGTGAAACTTCCCTTCACATGTAGACTCGGATTATAATGGGTCATGATATGCATAAAACAAGAATCAATATTTCTGATGGTCTTATCAGCTGTTTCTCATAATCTACTGATGTTTCGCACAGGTGAAATGTCCTCTCACCCTGAGCTATTTCTTTTTTTCTTTTTTCTCCTCATCCAATTATGTTGTAACGGTCTTTTTATGTGCCACAGAGCGCTCTGAAAAACTGTTTTTGTCCCGGCTGAAAATGTGTTCACCCGCAGCGAACAATTCTGCCATTGTTTAGCAGTCCTGTGCACTGTATTCATGGTAACTGCTACTTCAAAATGAAGTAAAAAACAAAAAGAAAGAAAATTCAATTAAAATAATTCAATAGTGCAAAAAAACTTTAAATCTAAAATTTGCATTTGCATACATTTAAATATGCCATGCAAATGTGGTTTGAGAGTTTTATTATGTAAGATTTAAAATATTTTTTTTCCCGTGTCATTTGCAGGGTTGATTTTTTAAGGTATTCTGAGTGTCTCTAAAGCTCTCGACACGAGCACTTCAATGTTCATATTTTATGCTCAGATACTGTTTTCATAATGACTTTTTGATTGCTTCATTTTTCAGCGAATGTTCTCCCAAAATAAGGCCGATGTCCTCTGATAATAAAGCAATTTTCCACTCATTTTTCCCATAGGAAAAATATATTTATACAAATGTGAAGTATTTTAAAAGTGCAGTTAGACAGACTCAATTAAACCGTTCGCTGTGCTTCTTTTGGTGTGATTTGCTTGCTGCTTTTCTCTGAAGTGCAGGTTATTCCCACAATCACAGCAAATGTAGTTTTTCACCAGTAATTCTGCTGTTAAACATGATTTTGAGTCAATGGCTTGAACAGCAGCATATACCATCGATTAACAACCTCATAGCTCACAGTAGGTCAGTCTTTAATGGTTTATTAGTTACTGTTAAAAATCAATTCCCCTATGGAGAAAATGAATGGGATTTTTACTCCTGGAACAAGACTTATGCTCAATAGTGATTTGGTTCTTTTTAAACACTATGAGCTGTCAATATATGGAAAAGAATTGGACAATTCTTTAAAAAATGTGTTCCACCCTATTATGAGCATACATGCTTGAAATACATGAGTAAATATTGTGACAAAATTAAAATTTTTTGGTCTTCTTAGTATCTACACTCAAATCTTAGAACCTCCATCTGATGCTGTATATACTGCCCAACTAAGATGTTAGCAAGTTAGATTTCCATTCAACTTCACATCTAAAACAAGCGCCCCATTCAATGTTCCCGTCTGCCTCCGTTTTTCCTGAACGGCAGCCCCCTGGCGACATCCCAAGGCCGGAGGAGAAGCAGATCTGTGTGCTTACTGTACAGAGCGGCGTTTCTCTGTGACGGAGGTCTTCCTCTCTGCTGAATCGGCTCTTTCTCCTCGCATCACAGCCATCCATTCATCGCTCTGTCGAGACACTGTAAATACGAACAGTTTTGTGTTTTTCAAATCATGGATTTAAGCTGCACTATAAAGTAAACGTTCTGCTGTGTGACTGGCCAGCTATTGCGGCTCCTGGACGAGGGCCTTCTAAATATTTTCTAAGCTTCATTGTTCATTTTGTATGTGGTGACTTACACATACGCCCTGAAGGGTCTGTCAGCCTGGAGGGTTTGTTTCCAAGTATTGAGTGATGAAGAGCTGCTCAATGAACTCCAGGCCGCTGACGGTGGGTGGGTCTTTCAAGAGCAGGGCTGCTAACTTAAAGGTTGTAGGTCAAATCCTGCAAGGGCTGATCCATGAACGCAGATTCACTTAGTTTTTCTGTGCTGGTGTATTTTGTGGTGTCATCTATTTTAGACAAACCCCTAAATGGCCCATAAAAAGATAGCTTGATTTGTCAATAAGATAGTGGTCAGTTTTTGGCCAGAATAACATGCAGTGTGGACCAGGCTTAATAACAACAATAATAATAAATGTGTCATTAGTAAGCATGGATAACGCATCAGCTACAATTATTTTAAATTTGCCTCATAAATATATTGTTGTACTTTTAAAAATGTTGGAACCGGTAAGATTTCTCTTGTTTTTGAAAGAATCCTCTTATGCTCACCAAGACTGCATTTATTTGATTACAAATGATAGTAAAAACAGTAACAGTGTGAAATATTACTGCAATTTAAAATAATTGATCTCTATTTGAATATATATCAAAATATAATTTATTCCAGAGATGCAAAGCTGAATTTTCATCATCATTACTGCAGTCTTCAGTGTCACATGATCCTTCAGATATCATTCTAATATGATGACCTGCTGCTCAAGAAACATTTATTATTATTATCAATGTTGAAAATAGTTGTCTTGTTTCATATTTTTTGTCAAAACCTTGATATAATAAAAAGTTAAAAAGAACAGAATTGATTTTAAACTTCAGACAAGCCACGAGAAATGAAACGCTTGTTAGTTATGCCCTTCCAGACTCTGTCTACGAAGCAAAGCGAAGTAGCAGAGTTTGGTATTACCAGGCTAATGAGTTCCCGCTCTTCTTATTGAATATCTCTCCCGAGTACATGTGATTACTGGAGTTGAGAACATCATTTCACACTGGCTTTCAGAGATTTGGAGGGTTAGTTAAACTCCTCTTCTGCGCTTACTCTGCAGATGGCAATGCAGCGTTCTGAATGTTAGTGTCCATCAGAATGATGTTGAGTATATTCTCAGACAGATGTATGTGACGGGTTTGACATCACCTTCACACTGAAGGATGCCACACGGGTCACTGGATGCAGGAGAGCTGATATCGTCCCCATGGTTACCAGCTTATGATGACACATCCTAATAGAGACACTAAAAGAGAAGAGGATAATCTTGACACCTGCATTTTCCCATCACTCTGTGGAAAGAAAGCAAACAGTCAGACACTAACAGTAGAGTACTGTGGAGGCACCATTGTACTGAATAACTACCATATTCATGTACCATGCAATTTACATATCATATTTTCAGTGTGGCAATGACGTAATATTCAATGACAAACATCATGGTTTTAACATGGTAAATGTCCCACACTACTGTGGTAGATTCTCTGGAGTGTAAATACCATCAGTCATGAATTTGAGTTAAAAACAAACATGTTATTAGCATGATGTATTAGCAATAAAGTCCATAGTATTACCATAATAAAAAAAAAACAAGATGTCCAAAAAGTAAAAGTCCAATAATAAATAATCATCATGATACATGTAAAATGGATGAAAAAATAAAGTAAAATCAATAATAAACATTGTATTATCATGGTATGTGTAAATAATAATAATAAAATAAAATAAAAAAATATATAATTAAACAATTAAAAAACATGACATTACCATTGTACATGTAAAAAAAACTAACTACAATTAAATAAATAAAATGAAGAAAAAATTACTAAAACACAATATTATATGGTATACGTAAAAATATGAATAAACATGATAGTATCATGGTAGATATAAAATAAATAAATACAATAAAAATAAATAAGGCAGTAGGAATCATTACCATGTCCCAAAACCCATGGTATTATGACTTGTCTGTGAAGGACACATCACTCACAGTAAATGATTGAAATGGAGAAGAGAATAAACACTGGGGGGCAACAGTGTCATGTGGTGTCCTCGCAGCTGTCAGATTGTGGATTTCTGCAGTCGAGATGATATTCCCGTCAGGGTCCGTCCGCTCTCACGCTCCATGAAGAGCCCGGCTGCAAATAGACAAGTGCTTGAAATGAGTCTTCCCATGATGCTAATTACTGCTCCACTCACAGCTGCAGGATTTCTGCTAAATGACGGCGGTTAAATAAAGCAACAAACTTTATTACTCGAATTCTCTCATGTGTAACACCCTTTAACTGTGGACAATTGACTGTAATCTCCCATAACATATAGCTTTCATAAAACTGCCAGCATTGATACAGAACGTGCAGTTACAGGTGTGTTCATAGACATTAAGTATTACGCAACTCCATGAAATCTTGCAGTGTAATAATATTATATAATAATTGTAATATTAGCACTTAAAAAACATGCCACATGTTCAATAAAAAGGTAATATTAACATGGTAAATGTAAAATAAATAAATGTAAACAAAAAACATTTCATGGTATATGTAAATAACAATGATAATCATATATATATATATATATATATATATAAAGAAACATGATATTTACAGTTAGAGGCGTGTTGATCGACACTTACAAGATTTCATTGAGTTGCATAATATTTTAAATGTTCGTAATTAATAATTGTATTCACTAGTAGAAAAACCATGGCACATATAGGTATATAGGTAATAAATAAAAACTAAAATAAATGTAAACAAAAATAACATTTAAAATAGAAACAATATTATCATGGTATAGGCTATGTAATAATAATGATCATAAATAAAAATCAATGTAACAAAAATTATGAATCATGATACTTATGCAAATCAACACATGATTTGCATAATATTTTAAATATTTGTAATAATAGTCAAAGTAGGAAAAAACATCACGTCCAATTAAAATAAAAAATATATAAAATGATGAAAAAATATCACATCATGATGATGTAAATAAAAACAACAATTATTATAAAAAAACAAAAAAATGATTATTAAATATGATATTTCAACATTTAAAGCATTTCATGGAGTTGAATAATGTTTGAATTATTTGTCATAATTGTCATTGTACTTAATAGTATGAAAAGAAACCACGACACATATCCAATAAAAAATTTAAAAGTAAAACCACAACATTATCCTAGTGTATGTAAATAATAATAATAATAAGTAACATGAAATTTACAGTTACAGTGGAAGGAGTTAATCAACATTTACAGGATTTCACAGTGTTGCGTAATATTTTAAATATTTGCATCATCATTTCAGGGCAATGACTGAATATTCATGCACAGTGTCAAAGCAGGATCTGTCCTGAGGATCTATAGACCCGGCAGTCTCACCTGAACTCCACACGAGTCTGACAGTCAAAGGAAGGCTGGGTCTGACGCACAGGGACTCGCACAAAAGAAGCCATTTCATGTGTCACATTGTCATCAAAGGAAGACAATTTTTACTCCGGCTTTTTACCCCCGAAGATTCAGCGAGCAGATGGAAAAGTCATCCGGCGTGACAGACAGCTGAGAGAGAGACGAGGGGCCCGAGAATCTGAAGCAGGCTTCTGTCGCTGTGAGCGCGTGGCCCTAATACAACAGACGCCATTCAGCAAACAGCCATTTCTCAAAGCCATTCACAAAGCACACAATCTCTCACATGAGCGACCATATTAGTGAAAACTCCTCGACATCTTCACTTTGATGATATGAGGTTATTACAGGAAAAGTTACTCACCCTGCTGTGGCTCCAAATCTCAAGGACTTTCTTCCACGCAGCACAAAACAAGGCATTTAGCAGAATGTCCATGCTGCTCTAAACATTTACACAAACATTTGTGCACGGTTTTCCAAGTTTAGACTTTAGCTTTGTGTGAGGAACAGACCGGAATAAGTATAAGTAGATGTAATCAATTATGTAACCATTTTAAACGTACACTACTGTTTAGTTTGGGGTCAGTAAGATTGTTTTCCCCTTTTTGAAAGAAATTACTTTTATTCAGTCAGGATGCAATATATTATCAAAAGGGACAGTAAAGAAATGTAAATAATAATAAAGAATAATAATATAATTATATGAAAGATATGAAGTAATATGTATATATATATATACTTTATACTCTTAAGAATATAATATAGAAGCAGCAAATCAGCATATTAGAATGATTTCTGAAGGATCATGTGACACTGAAGACTGGAGTAATGATGCTGAAAATTCAGCTTCACCATCCGAGAAATACATTATATATTACAAAAGAAAACAATTACTTTAAAATGTAATGATATTTGACAATATTAATGTTTAGTGTATTTTCCATCAAACAAATGCAGCCTTGGTGAGATTTCTTAAAAAAATAATGCTTCAAGGTTTTTTATTTACATGTTAAAGTTAATGTTTTTATTGGACATGTGCCATGTTTCCTATTATGAAGTATTATTATTACAAATATTTTAAATATTGTTATTATTGTTGTTGTTATTATTGCTACTAAATTATGGGTACTAGCTTTTTTAAATTTGACAACTTCAGTTGCTTTAAAAAACTCACAAAAAAAGTATTAAGCATGTAGCATCAACCAAACTTGATGATTTGAAATCTTGACATACCAAATTATAGTTTGTGAACGTCAAATGGGATTTTGCATAAATAACACTATCTTGGTCATATAGACTATGGTGCTTTTTTGAGCTTGACCGGTCTTGCTTTCATCATACGTAAAAGAGCAGCATACACATTCTACAAAATATCCTCATCTTTGACCAGTTCACCTTAAGTACTGATTGCAAGAGACTGTAGTTTTGCAAACGTTTGTGTGTTTGCATCTGGATGAGTTGACCGTCTCAGTAAGCGTATTGCTGGATTTGTCTGAGCTCTGCAGACTCTGATGGAGTCAGTGTACAAGATGTGCTGAACGAGTCTCCGAGGGCCGGCCTGGTCCAAAGAGACTTCTGCACTCGGGACTCAACACTCCATCTATTCCTGCAGCAGTCAGGTTTTATCCTGTTATAATCTAAAGAGTGTCCCCTGCCAAAATGTCAAGTATGGTATGATAGAGCCCAAAGCTGCAGCTTGTCTCTTATCCTGCAACATTTCGTGTCGGATGAAAATGTCAGCTTCGGATTCATATCCTCCGGCTCGGAAACCCGTAAAATATTTAAAACGCTCCAACTCGGAGAGCCGTTTTCGTTAAGGGTGTTTGGACTATCAAGGACGATTTATGTAAATGATATTCATATTTCATGCATGATAAGCACCATTACCTTGATAATTACTGCAGTCATGAGAGCGATGCAGATGGCAATGCGTGGAGCGGAGAAAACCTCAATCTGCTTGAGGAAAAGTGTTCTCCAACTCTTCCCCACTTTGTTTTATTGGGATCCGAGACTTTCTGGGAGCTCGTGACGTCATTCGTTTCACAAGCGAGAGACTGAAAGGATTCTTTGCTCGGCAGGCTGAAAATGAAACATTAGGTTTTTAATTCATCCCCTATGTAGCGGATCAGAGTACATACCAGGAAGAAAGACTTCAACTTTGCCGGTTTCAATTCAAAGTTTTCAATCTCAGATATATTGCAAACGAATTTAATTACACGGCTCATCAAAAAAGAGCCATCATCAGCAGATTACATATATTCTAGCCCCCAAAACAGAGCTCCGCTGAGTAATTACCCAGCAAGGTAATTGCAGAGCAGTGACACTCAGGGTTTTTTCTCTTCGTTATGTAATAGGTTGCTTGGGAAATTACTGGTTTTGCTTGGCGTCTTCCCTCTATTGTTGCTGTTTCCCTAGCTGCCGTGTTGTGTTTACTTTTATGAAGACAGATCCCATCAGTAGCGTTTAAAAGAGTGCTATGCAAACCCAGATAATATGGGCGGCACTTCTGTCCGCATGCTGGCAAACATCAGCTCTACTCTTGTTCGGTGAGGCGATATAGTCTACCTGTAGTTTCAAATCCAGCTAATCAGTGGGTTGCCGGAACGACTACACGACTAATCATAGCATTATAATACAATTCAATTAAAAGACTAGCCTTTAATTAGGCTGGTTTGAGTTCACGTCACCCTGATCAGATGCGGTTCTTAATGGGCATTTGCTTGAAATGAATATTGAGTTTAAAAATCAAAGGAATGGATGTGTTGTTTGACTCATTTTAAGAATAACTTTTATTGTTAGTCAAATTTCAAGACAAACACTCACTGGACTCATCACTGTATTGCATTGCTGTTTTTTCCCTCACAATAAAACTACAGAATTTTGATCATAAAACGAATAATTTAAATATCATCTTATTAAGACATACATATATTATTGGGAGATATAGAATGACAACACATTTTTATACCATTTTATGTAAGTAGTCTGATATAGTCTATAAAGATTTCACTGATTTACGTTACAAGCTATCAGAATAATTCTATCTTACTTTTTGGCCATAAAAATATCAACATCTGCGATTCTGCACCAAATTGCATATTTTTTTATTATTTTGGGCCTCTATATTCCTCACTATATCAATATGAGCTATAAAAGCTTTTTTTGTCTACAGTTTTAATAAATGGCTACTTAAAAAAAGGATACTTTTTCAGACTTTTATTTCATATGTCACACTCTAAAAAATGCTGGGTATAAATACAACCCAGAGCTGCGTGAAATGTTAAATGTTTTACCCAACTTTCGGGGTCAAAACAACCCAATAGCTTACCCAGTGCTGGGTTGTATTTAACCCAACATTTTTTAGAGTGAGCAGGTACTACGTGGTTAACTGAAAGTGTCCAGAGGGTTTTACAGTGCAAACTAAAGCAAAGCACACTATCAAACACAATTTTTTTAAACTAAAAAACACTAAATGAATATTTGAGCATTGTAACCCATTGCCAGGCCAGGAAGTGCGCCAGAGGCATATGCGTGTCTGAGGCCAGAGACGTCTCCTCTGAAAGGTTATGATTTGTGATGGGTCTTTCATTCGCTCATGTTCTGTACCTCATCACCTCCGGTCTAATGGGACGGCGTCACCTGCACCTGGCTGCACTTCAGATGCTGCCACTTTATATTGAAATCTCCAGACAGAAGCAGACGGCTGTGAAAGGACTCAAAAGACCTTACAGTTGAGAGAAGAGAATGTCTTGTGCCGTGCTGGAATCAAAACCTGCTGAGCTGCCTTTCTTTACTGTTCAAAAAAGAAAAAAACATCAAAACTATTACATTAATAAATAATAGCATTTATAAAAAAATACAAATACATACTTTTTGTCATGTATTGTCTTAAATTATTCTTAAAATTTAAATATTCTTTGCTATTTTTTTTTCAAAATTATATATTAGGACTTGTTTTCAAAGGAAATATGTTTTGTTGAATTAAGATTTTTTTTTTATATATTACTTGTATTGTTTTAAACCTGTAGCCTACATTTTTTTTCTTTTTTGCCAGAACACAAAAGAGGATTATTTGAAGAATGTTGGTAACCACATAATTTCAGTTCCATTTGGCTTATATTGTATTTTTGTCCATACAATGAAAGTCAAAGGGACCTAATACTGTTAGCTTATTATCAACATTTTTCAAAATATCTTCCTTTGTGTTCAAAAGAAGAAAGAAACTCATACATGTTTGTAACTTTAGGGTAAGTAAATTATGACAAAATTGTAATTTTTGCGTAAACTATGCCTTAAACATAATTCAGTGAAATTATTTATTTAAAATAATCGTATTTGTCTGCTGCATTTGATGTCACAGCTCATGGTGGTCCCTACAGGAGAACTGGGCTTGTTCTTGTCGTGACATGACCAATCAGAGAGGTCATGTCCTGCTGCTTCAGAGTTATTAGTCACAGGATGAGGGCCTATGAGCAAAGACGGAAACACTCAGGTTGCATATTCTCAAGAGTGCTGCCTTCCTGCTGCGTTTAGCGTGTTGTGGGTTCCACGAGTGTTTTTTTGGTTTCTTACAGATCGACAGATACGAGCTGTGTGTCATCTGAACATTCAAACCCAGTCTGTCAGTTATGTACTAACTCCTTTCTGCTCTTTACGGAGGCATAAAATCTGTCGTCGGGTTAATTAAGGTTTGACGAAAGAAATTGCTCCTAAATTGAGCTTTTGTCATTTCAAATGTACTAAGACTTTACAGATTTGGTCATTGCCATTTTTACTTTATTCAGTCACTGCGGCTCCAGACAGTAACTGGTTGCATGTAATCTGTATTACGTATTCAGGTTCTAATATTAAGCACTTATAATTAGATTATATTCTGTTTTAAAATGCTCCTAATCAGATTACAGTTACTTTTTATTGATTCCATGATTCAATATTCACACAATGGCAGTAAATAATTAATAATTAATTGATTATCCTGATAGGTTCCTTTCTCTTTTGAATTTTCCTACTGTGTCTCATACCATGTAGTTTTAACTAATGATCATATAAATGTCATGTAAATAATTTTGTGATATTTGCTTCTAAATCTAGGGACAAAGCACCTGTCCGTCAGTTAGACTATGTCTGAGACAAATCATTATGAACGTTTCTAAACACTGCTAAACAAGACCAGAGCAATTGTGGCCTAATGATTAGAGAGTTGGACTTGTAACCTGAAGGTTGTGGGTTCGAGTCTCCGGTCTGGCAGGAATTGTCGGTAAGGGGAGTGTGTTGTGTTGTGTGTTCACTACTGTGTGTGTGCACTTGGACGGGTTAAATGCAGAGCACAAATTCACGGCACACGTCACTTGACTTCATATACAGCTTTGAAATACTATGTATTCATCACATATACAGTGACCTCCGGATGTGGACAAAACTATGTCAAACCTGTAAACTTTCAATGTATAATGTCATTACTGTTTTCTTGTTTGTTCATGTGGGATTCCTGAACTTTTTTGTCAGCCAAACCCCTTTGACCTAAAGTATTTACGGTTAATTTTTCAATTATGTTATTACTTCATCACATGTTACGTTACCTAAATGAGTAATCTAATCTAACACCTGACAGATCTGAAAATATTGACCTTTTTTTGCCTCCAAAACAGACTTCATTTCATAATGTTCATGAAACATGCAGATGGTTGACCTGAGCACAACAAATAACAGATGAAGTGAGTCGTACTGTTTTATCCACTTATAACTTTAATATTTGGTATCAAACGTCTCTCTGGCATAGTGTCAATATATTTCCCCATGCCTTCTGCAACTCAAGCCGAAGGCTTTCCTTTGAATGTACAATAGATCTGTCCAGTTTATTTTCCAACTCGCCCCAAGTTTGCTCGATGGGGTTGAGGTCTGGACTTTGAGGAGGCTCGTCCATCATTTTCAATGTTTCACCCGTGTATCTGCCATCTTGGCCACCACACTGTAGATTACGTTACTAACTACAATTTTCGTTATGTAATTTGTAATCAGTAATGGACTGCAATTTTCAAGTAATCTACCAAGATGCAAATATAATACAGACTTGACTTCAGTTGCACATTTCTGGACAGTTTGAGAATCACATCTAAGGTAAATGCGGTTGTCAATCCAAAATACTGACAGTGTGAACGTATAGGTCACAGAGCTTTGGTTTATCAGGGCCAAAGTGAAACCAAAGGCAATGCATTTCATCCAGGTTTCATTCCTGAGCAACATTTCATTGTCTGTCTAACACTGTTGTCTTTGAGAACTGCTGCTCTCTTCCTGATTTCAAATCATTCCCTTTTAATTCACTGGATTTTATTTACAAGCGACTGGACAAATTGTCCTGCCAGCTTCTCTGTTGCATGATGCTCCATTTGATCAACCTCAGCTTTGTTTATATGCCCGTCACCGCCTGTAAACCGGTCTCGCTCACTCCATTGCCGTTCCTCATCAATAATTGATTCTGGAAGGAACTAACAACATCCAGTTTGAAGCTCCGCGGTGTAGAAGTCCCACGTTCTGTTTGATCCTCCGCTTTCATGTTGCATGTAGCTTTCAAGTACTGCTAGTGTTCGAGTTCTCATGCACGGAACGTAATTCATGCTGGACTAACCCTGCGCCCCAATCTGGATAGTATCTGTCCTAAAAAGTAGCATTACCTAAATGACAGAACAAAATAACAAAAATCAAATGTGTAGTGTGCAGCCCTGCATACTAATGTTATGCTTCACTTTCAAGCTTTCGTGGTGTAAATAAATACGAGGTTGAAGCTGCTGCTAAATGTACGAACCTAATCTGGGCAAAACTGCTAATTACCATAAAACAACTGCAGTCTTAATTAATCCAAGTTAATAAACTGTATATTGAAACATTTCATTTCAACTAAACTATTTTTAGCTGATTAACTAATTGTTCACAGTGATGAACACCCACATACTCAGTAATTATGTAAGCACAATCTGTAAAATCATGTTATTAGCTGATTAATCCGTTCAATGTTGGTGCTTTTTGTCAATATTAATCATTTTATTTAATCTTTTTTTTTTAAACTGCTACTTTTATGTTATAAATCATCTTGGTTTCCACAAAATAAATTAATAAGAAGAAATGTTTCATTAGCAAAAATTTAGTATATTATAATTATTTCTTAAGAATCGTGTAACACTGAAGACTGGAGTAATGTTGCTGAAAATTCAGCACAAAACATTTTAAATTGCCATTTTAATTAATAATAAAAAAATAAATGACAATATTTGATTTAAATTGCAAAAATATTGAATAATATTACTATTTGTAATGTATAAATTAAGCCTTGGTGAGCATATGATACTTTCAACAACATTAAAAAAATCTTACAGACGACAAACTTTTGAAAAGTAGATAATTCATATTGTACTTGTACATTTATCAGCAAATAACCAGCAACATTAGTAAAGGTATTTAATCTCAAATGTTTTGCTG
The DNA here is from genome assembly GCA_027422405.1 of Ptychobarbus kaznakovi. NCBI lineage: Eukaryota > Metazoa > Chordata > Actinopteri > Cypriniformes > Cyprinidae > Ptychobarbus > Ptychobarbus kaznakovi. The sequence goes on from CM049803.1 coordinate 26,358,999, forward strand.
CAAAACAATTAATTCCCTCCTCAGTCATTCCAATTTAACAATTCAAAATCACACTTATGAACGGAAAGGAATTTTCACCATACCATGTTATAAATATGTAATTTGAGACGCAACCAATAAATCTGTGATTTTAAGACATTGTGTAGTCAGTCCTCACACATTCATCATATAAGCACAGCTTTGCATATTGCAATAAATAATCCAGCAAATGTAGAAAAGCAAATTACTTTTTATTTGTAAATGGCATTTACAAATGGATATTTACGTAACCTTTTTATTTGACAAATTTCTCACAAAAATAGAACTCTTTTGAAAAAAGTTTAAATATCTGTACATTTGATATGAATGCATTTACAAGGGTGATGGACCCAGTGTCTAAAAGCAATCCTAAATCTTTGACAGTGTTCGATATTTCGTGTCACTAATAGGAATAGTGAGAGCCAAACACAGCACGACGATGCCGCTCGACGCTTACGCGCCGAAGGAACAAAAACATCTGTATAAATATACAAACTGTCGATGAAAAGACTTTATGGCCAGCGGCACAAAGAACTCAAACATAGCACTGATGCTATATCTGATTATATTTGGCAGGTGTGTGCAAAAGTGACTTTGTAGAACAATTAAACTAGCTGTAGTTGATAAATAAATAAACAAACAAATAGAAAATGTAACCCATTTTCCCCCACAACACCAGTGAAATATCATACAAGGCACTATTATGAGTTATGAAACCGAACGTTTAGAAGCAGGAAATCTGCTAATAGCAGTCAGATGTGATCCTAAAGTGAGCAAATCAGAAACATTTGTGAATATTCGATACAAATCTGAGTGAACTTGTGTAAAAAGTTATTTCTCCTAAAGGTGAAGTGTGTAATTTCTGTCACTTAATTCAAAAATAATTTCCCACTTTTACGGCCGTTCATACAGGACACATTCTTGCGTCTCCAGTTGCACTATTTTTGTTTGTATTTCTAAAACCATGACAGCTTCTTTGCTATTATGTTCATGGCCAAAACCATGCACTGAAAAAAATGCAGTGTAGAATTTACTTAAATCTATTTTAATTTAGAAATTGCTAGTAAATTTGAGAAAATAATTATAAAGAAACCACAAGCAACACACCGAGTTAAACATAACATTTTAGTAGAAAGTTCTTATAAAATGTACTCCAGTAATCTATTTACAACGTTTATCAAAAAATACAAGTTTTACAGTGTATTTGAGTTAATACAATTTGAAACAAACTTTAAAATATTTAAGACCAATTTCAAAAACTATATTTGGATCTGCGTTATTTTTGATTGCTGATCTATGCAAAGGCTAAATGAATGCCTTTGGCTGTTACTTTGCTTCTCACCAAGATGCACTGAAGAAATCCGTTTTGAAACAATGGACCAATCAGATGATATTTACAGGACCTTTGAGTGTTTATTAACAATTGTGAATGGCTGATAAAGCACCTATAAACATGTTTTATGTTTAGTTACACTGTTTTAAACGCTAGAATGTGTTTCTGTCTGAACAGCCCCTCACACGCCTTCCACCTCCATTGGATTCAGAAGTTGAAATGTCGGGATGCTCGATCAAAAAGAGTATTGTGAAAAGCACCTCAGAGCCACAGTGTTACACTCTTCAGGAAGTCAGCCTATGAATGGCTTACTTACAGTTACAGAGCATTTTAACAATGGAAAAATTACAAACTTCACCTTTAAAGGAATAGTTCAGTCAAAAATGAAAAACTGCTGAAAATCAGGCTATCCAAGATGGACAGTAGATGAGTTTGTTTCTTCATGGAAACAGCTTTAGAGAAATGTAACATTCCATCACTTGATGCTCTGCAGTGGAATGGGTGCCGTCAGAATGAGAGTCCAAACAGCTGATAAAACATCACAATAATCCACAAGCAATTCACATGACTCCAGTCCAGCAATTAATGTCTTGTGAAGTGAAACTGATGGATTTGTTTCTTACAAACACACAGCTTAAGGCATTTTAACTTAAAACATCACTTCTGGCCAATATGTGTGCATAATCCGAAATTAACGGTTCCAGCAGTGAAAAAGTTCCATCTCCTGTTGTTGTCTCGCATCAAAATCCACCCACATATTTAGATATGTTTTAGGCTGTTTTCACGTGTAAACAGTGCTTGATATGTGCAGATTTCTCTCCTGATTCAGATTAGATTACTTTTTCACTGAAGAAAGCAATTTTATAGATTGCACTCGTATTTTAGTCGGAAGCAAGTTAAAAAAATATTTCTGACAAACACATAGCTTTTTGCTTCACAAGACATTAACCGATGGACTGGAGTGATATGGATTATTGTGATGATTTTAGAAGCTGTTTGGACTCTCATTCTGACGGCACCCATTCACTGCAGAGGATCTATTGGTGAGCAAGAGATGTAATACTAAAGTTCTTCAAATCTGTTCTGATGAGCAAACAAACTCATTTACATCTTGAACGACCTGAGAGTGAGTACATTTTCAGCAATTTACATTTCTGGGTGTACTACTCCTTTAAAACAGCCAAGCGTGAAAACCATTTAGCAATCATTCCTCATAAAAAAAAACTTGAGAGTTGATATTCCATGAGGAATGGTGAGCATCATCCAATAGGAACGCTCGTGTTCCTCAAGCGACTTGGATCTGTAGGAGGTTAGAAGGTTTAAGCGCACTGTGATGACGAGACGATGTGCCCAGTCTGAAGGGGCGTTCACACATACAGCCGTTTCATCACACGCTGTCAATACAAATAAGCCCGTTTGACAAAGAATCAGTTTTCTTGCCGGTACAAATGAGCATTCTGCAGAGGAAAGAGTCTGAATATGAATCGCAGCAGCACTTAAGCATCATATCATGAAGCAAATGAACGATTATCGATGCATGAATGGACTTTAAACGCTCATGATTTCTGAAAAGGTTCTCCATGCATCAAGGTTGTTTTTTTTTCTGAGCAGAGAAATCATACAGAACATTAACTTCACCATTTTGTCGACAGCATCTGACAAGAGACGGATCAGGTTATCACATCAAATGTCTTCACTCGTACTGGTAGTCACAGTATCATGTTGACTTGCATAAAGTTCAACGTTTCTCAACTTTTCCACGCAGCAAATCTCTGTATGTGTGAACGCTCTTGGAATGGCTTAAAATAATTTGCTCCATATGAAACTCAGATCGAAAAAGGACACACAACGTTTTGTTTTTGTTTTCTTTTAAATACAAAATCAACACTCTCAGAGTGAGATGTAGACAATATATAATTCTCCACTCGAACGGTGAAGAATAAACGTTTTCCTGCAAGTCCGCGCACAGCTTTGAGCTGCCGTGTGAGTACCGCACCCCAAACTGTGCTTGAAAGTTGCTTCGAAGAGACTAAAACGAGTAATATACCAACACAAAAGGGACAGTTCTGACAGCATCAAACCCTCAAACCATTGTGCAAACCGTATTGAGATTGGGATCGAAGCGGACGACCTTGCCCTCGATGGATTTGGAATTGGTGTTGTACATGGGATTCTCGAATGTAGCCTGACCGTTGTTGTTTTCATGCACAGAGCAGCCGCTGTACTCCGCTTTATCAGACTTCCTGCGATCAAATGAGAAGGAAAAGACCATCAGGAAGCACATTTTCCAATCTTTTTTCATCAGTAATTTCACTGATGAAATTGCACCCACCTCTGTTTATAAAGATAAAACCCAAAGCCTGCAAAAATCAGGGCAAAGAAAGGCACAAGAATCGCAATGGCCACAGAGCTGCTGTTGGTTCTGGGTGGAGCCTCGGGGCTCCTGGTGGGCTCTATTATGTTCAGACCTGAAATGATGCATGATGGGAAAATAGGCATTTTTAACAGAGCTACATCAATCTAGGTTGAATCATACGACTGAAAAAAAACAGCTCATGTTTTCATAATTGTAAAAAAAAAAAAAAGAGTACAACGAGATCTGATTAATCTAAAGACACATGCAAATGTGATTAATTTGTTACTACATAAATGAGTTATGCAAGATAATATGAAAGAGTTAGGAAAGATCTGCTCTTATTATATTTTAATTATATTGTGATTATGAGTGGATGATAACTGCTGCTAGGTATCTATAATAAGATTATGCAATTCTTATTCAAAATATAATATAACGTGATGCCATAGTGGTGCTGTAAACTGCATATTATATTATACATATTTATATATATACTAACATTTTATATATATTTATTATTCATGTAATACTGATACATAGAGCTGTATATTCATATATTTATAATGAAATATATTTAAGGTTTAGATTTATAAATGTAATATTTGTCTGTTCAGGAGATTTTTATATATATATATATATATCATTTCATTCAGATTTTTATAATTAATACAATTTAAATAAATACATATTATTTGACACTGCTTAAATGTAGCATACCTTGTCTCTGTAGTCCAAACGGGCCGTAGTCTCTACCTTGTATAAAGCCTTGAAACAAGTATGTGTTCCCTTCATGGTCAGCAGAGACCTCGAGGAGAACAACAGCACAGAGATGAACATCGTGTTCTCTCAAATTCTGAATAGACCGAATGTTCTGTGCAATATTACAAGGTATTGCTCTCTGAATACCGGTTTTCTTTACTGCAAACTTTAAAAAGAGCCAGAGATGTTTTTTGACACCTGAGAACAAATCTATGTTCTTTTACTACATTGGAGAACAAAAGTTTCCAGCTTAAACATACAGCCAATAAAAAAATGGTACACAATTTGACTGATTTCTTTAGTAATCACAACAAAATTAGCGCTATTAACTTGCACTATTTGAACAAACATGCAGCTTGTAGTAAGTTAGAAACTCTTGTCCACTTACAAAGCCGTCCATGATCAAGGTCTCCTCCGTGATCTTGCTGTAGGTGCTCTTCACCAGAGCTCTCATGTGATACAGCCGCAGTGTCAGACGAGCATCTCGACTCTTGAAAACACCTGCGTTCAGACCACAAAACATTAAACACGTCTTGTGTTGCACTCACTTGCCTGCAGTGGCCACTTCATTGAGAACACCGGCTCATTAATGCAAATGAATTGGGATTAATATTTACAATAACAGAAAATTCACCAGATACATGGTCACAGGTGTGTAAATATTGGCGACTTTAAAACAGCTTTGAATCTGGCTCATCCAATTAGAAATCTGAAGTGTCTGCTTTATAGTAGTTTAAAAGTTTTGTCTTTTGCTTTCAGCTCAAGTGTTTCATACCATGAAGCTGTTTTTGCCTTAATGTCAGACTTATCTGTTTGTTTATGAATAATCTGACACTTTGGCTTGTGTCCAAGCACGCACGCACGCACGCACGCACGCACGCACGCACGCACGCACGCACGCACGCACGCACGCACGCACGCACGCACGCACGCACGCACGCACGCACGCACGCACGCACGCACGCACACACACACACACACACACACACACACACACACACACACACACACACACACACACACACACACACACACACACACACACACACACACACACACACACACACACACACACACACACACACACACACACACACACACACACACACACACACACACACACACACACACACACACACACACACACACACACACACACACACACACACACACACACACACACACACACAATATATATATTATCATTTTGAACCTTCGATTCATCAACGAATCATAAAAAAGCATCTAATTTAACAAAAATATACTTTTTTACATTAAAAATAATATTTAATATTTCCTGAGCAGCAAATCTGCATATTAGAATGATTTCTAAAGGATCAAGTGACACTGAAGACTGGAGTAATGGTGCTGAAAATTCAGTTCTGCGTCACAAGAATAAATTACATTTCAATACATAATCAAATACAAAACAGCTTTTTTAAATTGCAAAAGAATATTGCTGAATTTTTTAGTTTTTATTGTATTTTTTGATCAAATAAATGCAGCCTTGATGAGCATAAGAGTTCAAAAACATCAAAAAGTCTCTCTAATCCCAAACTTTTGAACAGTTGTCAGTATGATGATGGAATTCTTTGAAAAGTTGTGGTATTTTATATGCATATTTACTCTTCCATACTTGTAAATACAGTGGCGCTTGCAGTCTTTAAGAAAAGCAAGCACTAAAGGCACAATCTAGTACAAACAGTAAGTGACATTATTCCCACAAATGCCGTTCTGTCTAACAGCTGCGGTTACACAGAGCAGCAGGTTTGTGCACTGATAGAAGTGTTTATGACATGAGCTGTACTTATGACTCCTTACCTGACAACAGCAGTTCTGAGTGCCTGTTAGTTAAAGTCACATTGACTTTCCCTGTAGTCGCGTTAAAGCTAGTGATTGTCAAAGTCATCGGCTGTTTCACTCCTTTATACTCAAACGAACCTTTCCACACGTACGTGGGCGCAAACACGTCATCAGGAACTGCAATGAGAAGATTTAATGTGTCAGAAGAGGTTAAGAAGCCATTTACAACGTGCGTTCGGTGCAATTAACACCTCAAACTCTTTTCCGAGGATCTGACTGTGAACGACCTCAGAGCAGCAACGATAGCGGCTCATTCTCCGCTTAAACACTGACATCAAGAGCGTTAATAAAGCAATATGACTCTAAAACTGAGATCCAAGTTCTAAAAATGCCTTTTTATCGTCCAAGTTGCTATATTTCTTGACAACTGTGCAGCCTACTGTTACATAATGAACTATAATATAAGAATATTCAGATTATTCATCTTAATATAACAACATTATATGTAGATTTATACATTTATAATCCGATTTCTGTAATTACTTCTTGTGTAGCATAATAAATCTAATTTTAAAAACGTTTGTTATGACAAATCTGATATTTTGCTTTCAAATTAGTAGCAAATAAAGAATAAAAAGAGAAAAATGTAATTAAGTGATTTATAATATTTAAATTTTTAAACATCACCCAGTTATTATATAAATATTATTTCTTGAAAAATATTGTGATGCTATTACCATGATATAAATCACTCAATAAAAATTAAAATATGTATTTATCCACCCAGTTATTAAATATATAAATTATGTTTGTTGAATTGAGTAAAAATAACTATTGTGATACCATAACCCTGATATAAAATCACTCATGCTGTGAACTGATAAACATTTATTTATTAATTTATAAGTTTACAGTTACTGCATTAATATAGAACTGAACTGATGCATGCACATCGCCTAGTTTACAATAACTTGAAATGTGGCTCATCCAATGTTGCTATTTATAATTTTATAAAAATAAATTAAAGGTATTGTAAGTGTTTCTATCTGTCATTTTACCAAACATCCACCTTTGTCAGTCACAATAATGTCACTAAAGCCAAACACACAAAATGATTGACAGGCAGAGAATGCTTCTGATTGGCTAGTTTTCAGTACAAGTCCCTCCCCTGATATCTGACACTGTATACAAGTTATTCCCAAACAAACCGCTTTCCTTTAAAGGGATAGTTCACCCAGAAATCAACATTATTTTGTCATCATTTACTCACAATCCACTTGTTCCAAACCTGCATGAAAAGTTATTTTGAAGAATGCTGGTAACCAAACAGTTGATGGTAGCCATTGACTTCCATATTATTTTGTTTACATACTATTGAAGTCAATGGCTACCGTCAACTGTTTGGTTACCAGCATTCTTCAAAATATCTTCTTTTGTGTTCGACAGCTGAAAGAAACTCAAACAGGTTAAAAAAATTAGATTTAAATAATGGTTCAATGATGACATAATTTCTGAGTGAACTGTCCCATACCTTTAAACACAATAATGGAAATAAACAAGTGCAAGCAGTGATCATTATTCGTTTCAGATCATAAATATTTTGCACAGCGTAGTGAGACTCACCATTGACTTTGGGACTCAATGTTCCCTGAACAGGCGTTATGACTTTTTCAGTTGTTTTTGAGCCAGCTGAAAGAGAAATGCATATCACTGCAACAACGAGTCACTGCATTTGAAATGGGTTTAAAAAATGCATTTCACACATGACTTCCCACATCAAGCAAAGGAAAAGATAAAACCTCGACAAGACAGAAAAGTTGTCGGTCACAAAGTTGAGGAGTAAAACACATCTGAGTTCTGTATTGATGGGGTGTTGGACTGCGTACCTCTACAAACAGGCACCTTCCCGGTCCAGGACCCATCCGACCGGCACGCACGGTGCTCCGTGCCCCCGGTGAGAAGGAAACCAGGCTGGCAGGAATAGAGCAGCGTGTAGCCAAAGGAGGGCAGGTCCATGCCCAGCACGTTGGCATGCGGCGGGGTCTTTGGTTGCTTACAGGAGTGGGCTGCATTAGAAGATATGTCAAGCAGTAAGCTCTGATGGATGGGAATCTCACAACAAAACATCCATTTCATTTTCAAAATAAAACACTAAGTACAAAAATAATGTTTTTTTTTCTGTAATTATTTTCATTTTTAAATAATTTAATATTTTATTTAAATTGATTATTAAATATATTATATACAATAATATATAAATTCAATAAATGCTTACATGATGAAATTTTTGGGGAAATTAGATGATTTACATATAATGTTTTAATTCTCTGGATCGTGGTTTTTTACTAATTTGTGATGATAATAATAATGATAATATTAGCATATAACATTTAAGACATTTCCATAATATATGTGTTATTAATAATATATTAATTTTTTTTTTTCAGCTAATTTAGGTGATGTATAATATGGTGTTTTGTGCTCAATATTATAATTTTGCACTAAATATATACTATTATAGTATATATATATGTGACCTGGATGGAGCACAATACTAATCTGAATATAAGTAATAATAATCAACAAGCCATACTGTATGGGTAAGTATTTTTTCTTAAGTGTAAAAAATCATTAGCATATATAAATTTCCATAAGATATTTAGTACATAAAATCAAAACTTAATATTTAGATTTTCTTTCAGCTAGGTGATATGGTTTGTGGTCCTGGATCGCATATAATAAGAATCATTACATCCATATATATCCATATTTAGTGCAATAATATAATATTTGCATTATATTAATTAGAATAATCAGATGAGGGAAAGGGGGAAATAATTTTTTTCCTTAAGAATATGCAAAATATCACAATAATATGCAAATGAAAACGGGTCCTAAAAATAGGCTTAAATTTCATTAGGTAGAATAAACATTTCTAATTTCTATATATTTTTTTAAATACGACAGAACAGTTTTGTGAGATTTACCCTCTAACACACTTACTAGAGCTTCTCATAATAAATGCAACAGAGCTTGTGCATTCACGTGATGTACTGGATGTCTGGTAAAGCAATATTTTTCATTTTCACATGGAATGACATGAATATGGAAAAACAAAACTCCTGGAGGGTGAAATCAAAGTTGTATCGTGACATGCAAAATGGATGACTTGCCAAGAAAACAAAATAACAGACATCTGGAAAAGATGAAGTACATCGCGCACACACACACAAATCCAACCAAAAGCTGTGCAAGTAGGCGTCTGTTGTGGAGCTAAGCGAGAGGGACTCACGGATGCATTCTGGTAGAGTGCCACTCCAGGTCAAATCTTGCTGGCACGTCCGTGTGGTGGAGCCCTGTAACAAGTGGCCCGTCTGACAGTGGAACTTCACTGTGCTGCCCACCTGAGGCACAGAGATAAGCCCGTCAGAGCGCCCACACACACACACACACACACACGCACACACACACACACACGCACACGCACACACAGCACACACACGCACACACACACACGCACACGCACACACACACACGCACACACACACACACACACACACACACACACACACACACACACACACACACACACACACACACACACACACACACACACACACACACACACACACACACACACACACACACACACACACACACACACACACACACACACACACACACACACACACACACACACACACACACACACCTCGACATCTCTCCTCTCACACTCAAAAACACTGTCGGTGGAAATACAATAGATATCTGGACTGTACAAGATTCAGGATTCAAGAATCGTCTCCTGTTCAACTGATACAGTATAAGCATAATGACAGTATGGTGAGCTTGAACTGAACTACAGTAAAGGTAATGACCATAAGAAAAGGAGGAAGTAGGCTAATAATCATACATATACTGGATACAGAATTATTGCCACTTTTCAGCTAAAAAGAAAAGTCACCACCATTCAAAAGTTTGGAACCATAAGATTTAATTAATTTGTTTGTTTATTTATTTATACAAAGACTCTTATCCTTACCAAGGCGGTATTTATTTGATCAAAAATACAATAAAAGCAGTAACATTGTGAAATATTATTATCATTTAAAATAACCGTTTTAAATGTGAAAATATTTAAAAATATAATTTATTCCAGTGATGCAAAACTGAATTTTCAGCATTATTGCTCATTACTCATCATAACACAAATATTTGATAAATATAAATGTAAAAAACAGCATTTATCTTAAAAAATGTATAGTGTCTTTACTGATTTTACTGCCAATTTTGATTAATTTAATTAAAGTGATTAATCCCCCCCCAAAAAAAGTATTGAACCCAAATTTTGTTATGATATTGTGTTTGATATGTAACAATATAACATAATTTAATGATACCCTTGACTATATTTATAAAAAAAATGAATGAATTAATAAATTAAATAAATAAATGGAGAACTATACATAAGAAATATATATAAGCAAAAATTTTATTGGAATAAATTACTTTATACTGCCTATAAATCAATGAATATTAATTTCAGTAAGTGCATTATTTTAAAAAAGCCCATTCTGCATCCTGTTTAGTAGCTGGATTTAAATGAAATAATTAACTAACCAATCATTCTCTCATTTCAGTTCTGAATGTTCCACACTCTGCTCGTATTCACTATACCCGAGGACCTGTACATCCAGCAGTCTTACTTCTTTCAGTTTTGTATGCGTTGTAAGGAAACCCTGCCTTCATGTGAAGGAAGTCCTCTATAAACAGCAGAGATAACTCTGAGCATTATAGCAGAACATGCAAATGTTGAGGAGGGGAAGCGGAGTGTGTGAGTCCTGCGGAGATGAAAGGCTCACGACACTGGAACATTAGATTTCATTACACCACACACTTCTGAAGGAATCGGTGACAGGAGCAGCTGACTGACACAAACAAGACGCAGAGAGCCCTGTGTTCACAGAGAGCCAGCCGAGAGGACCGGCTTTTATTTTGCCCTTCAAAGAGCTCATTCCTCAAGGCGTGAGTGATGCAAAGCAAACTCAACAGACACATGCTTTTCATATTAGACCGTCAACTATAGATGCTGGCGGTAGCGACCGTCTTTTTGAGATGATTGCCATTGCTCCAAAATCTGATCGTTTTGGCAATGCATAACGCATATTTGTTGTTGTCATTCATACTTAGCACCAATATTGTGTACAATTACCATACAATTGATTTCAGCATTTTTTATTATTTTGTTTTGTTAAAATTAAGATCAGAAACTTACTCTAAGCAAACATACAATACATATGATATATATATGATACATATACATATAGATGACATTGCTAAACAATACATTCAAAATCTGTTTTTACCTCCATGGGAAAATGCCTGGACTTAGTTAAATACTACTACTAGGCCTACTACTAATTGTATTTATTATTTACTTGCATCAGAAATTATGGTAATATTATGTTTTGTGGTCGTAATAAAATTAAACAAAACAAAAACAAACCATTAAAAAACATTTATTCCACTTTTGGTTGCAATAAAATATAGCAAAATAAAAAAATATATTATTGCCATTGGAAATTTGTAATGTTAAGTTAATGTTTTGTTGTTGTAATAAAATAAAAGTAAACATTTTTAGCAACACTTGTGATAGCAAAACATACTTAGAATGTTTTGGAGTTATACAAATAAAATACAATAAAATAAAATAATAAAACTAAATATTAATTTTTGCAGCACTTAGCCTAACCCTAATACTGAGTTTTGTAAAAAATAAAGCAACTTTTGCATCAGCACTGATAATGTTTTGTGGTTGAAAAATAAAATAAAATATATATTTAAAAATGTTTTAATTAAATATTTAGGTCTATATTTTTTATGCAACAGTCATGCTAATGCGAAGTATGTTTCAGACTTAAACTGACTGTATCATAAAATGTTAGTGAATGCTGACTCTGCTGAAAAACCTAATTCAGTTGACCACTTTTACTGTCAATCTGACATTATAGCGGGCAAAGTTGGCAATGGATGTCATATTAAAGAGCCCAATTAATTTTTCATTTCTCTTGCCTTGAGTCTGAAGCGTTCGGGCAGATGTAGTGAGTGTTTGAAGAGTAAACTCTCCCCAGACTATAAGAGCTGATGGCGGGAGACAGTCACACATCCTGAAACTGCCACGGGCGCTTCAAACAACATTTGACTGAATCAACTTGACAATAAATCAATTGTGCTTATAAAGACAGGGCAGTCCGGAAAGACGGCAAAACCTCGCCAGAGACCTGCGCTGACACAGACTCAAATAAAGGGTCTCTCTGATGTGGCATTAATGTCTTCGGATCATTCTGTCACTGGGCGAGCGGATCTACTTTTGTCTCAGCAATGATGGAAAATATGATTTTCAATTCTTAATAAGCACATCAAAAGTCACATTGTGCCAATTGAAAAGGCCGTTTTTGCACTTGAAGATAAAAGCGCCCTAAAACTGACAGAAATGGGCCTTTTGAACTTATTCTCATCATAATGGCTTTGATACGAGAGTCCTAGACAGTCCGAGAGCATCGCTCGCAGCTCAACTCCTTCTTACCTTAAAGCCCAGACTGCTGTTCAGAGAGCCGTACTCCGGAGTGCCGGGATTTTCACACGTCGTCCGAGTCGGTTCTGTGGTAAAAGTAGAATGACACGGTCATGACCAGCTCCGCCATTGTTATCTTTATAATTGGATTAGGAAAAGCAGATGTAGTCATTGATGTAATGGCAGTGACACGGAGCAGCGGGTCATAATGTTCACATTTTCATCATAGATCATAGCTGGAGTGGATATTATGATCATCACTGGTTTAGCGGCATTGGCTGATGAGGTTGAAATGTTCTTTTGAGAACAGAGGCTGGTGTACCTATGCAACTCGGCTGCGTCCCGCTCCATGTGCCGTCTGCTTGACAGGTGCGTGTCGAGGAGCCCACCAGCACATAGGGGGCGCTGCAGCTGTACGTGACCTCGGCTTTGAAGATGAAGCTCTGACCCTCGCGTCTGACGCGCGGAGGTAAACCGGGGTCACCGCAGAACTTGGCTGTAAAGATAGTTCACATGAAATTTGCCATTATTAGCCAAGTTTATTTACTTACATCGACTTTCCTGAGTGAAATATGCTGATTTTATTCACTGGAATCTCACTGCAAATAATCTAATTGTATCTACCAGGGTTATTATTATCAATTAAAACAACAACACACATATTGTTGTTCAAAACAAAACAAAAAATTTAAACCAAAATTTAAAATGAGACATTTCGCCCTGGCAGCTAACTAAATTGAAATGGGCCACCAGAAAGCTTATCATCTGGCATTGACACCTCAACTAAAATAAGTTTAAGTCAAAGCACTAAAATTACTAACTGGTTATAAATAGAAAATAGTTATTGAAAATAAGTAAATACAAAATTAATAAAAAATGACTTGCCAATTTAAACATTCAAAACCAACTGAGTTTAAAGTTGATGGGCACGAAAGCTTAAAGCACAAGAAGCGAAAGAACTCAACCGAGTACTCGCGCAGCGTGTTCAGTGCGTAACAGAGAGCCGCGTCTGACCATACACAAAGACTATGCAATGATATTTTACATTTGATTATTCGGTTTCTGTACCTGGACACCTACAAACTTGAAAAAAATAAACATTGTTTCAATTTGTATCTTTGTTCTATTTATCTATTTGTGCTATTTACACAACTTCAAACAGGGCCCACGGGTCCGACCTGCACCGGGGCCCCACAAACCCCAGCTATGTCCCTGTAAATAATACTAAAATAACACTGGTCTACACATTAAACTAGGATAAATTAGGGTATTTTATCTAACCTTCAAGAAAGGAGACAGGATCAATATTGATTTAATTTGAGCTTTAATAATCCATTTTATGTTTAATGCATAACAAACATTTGATAACCAGGATTCTGTTTCTGATTATTTCTTCTCAGAAAATGTTTTGCTTCTGGAAACCTACATGGCTGATCCCATCACAGTCGCTGTCAAGGAAAATCCAGTCTGATAGCCTTGTTTTCTGAATGATTTATCTGTGCATAACCCAACCTGAGCTTCAAAACAACCTTCTGAGGTGAAGCCAGACTGAGCAGGAGAAGTATACTGCTTAAATATACAGTACATGGCGGTGCGAATTCAACACAGAGTCAATTATTAACCAGGCAGGTCTTAAAGTTCTGGAGGAAATCTCTGCGTATGATTTGAAAAACTGGTTTTATTTGTACATTTTGAAAAGCATTGTCCAGTGCATTTTCTTGTACACACACACACACACACACACACACACACACACACACACACACACACACACACACACACACACACACACACACACACACACACACACACACACACACACACACACACACACACACACACACACACACACACACACACACACACACACACACACACACACACACACACACACACACACACACACACACACACACACACACACACACACACACACACACACACACACACACACACACACACACACACACTATTCAGCTGCAATACACAATAAATCGAAGGTAAACAGCTAGACAGTAATGCTTTCGCCATTCAAGAAGAACGAAAAACAGCTTTGAGAGCGCATAAGACTGACAGACCCAAAATTAAACCTATTTCCACATTTGATATGTCATGATTTCAGCGGGGCAAAGGCGCTTGACATAAACTGCAGCAAAGCTCTGCCGGCTTCATGGTATTTAAAGATCAGAAGTTGAGAGGTGAATTTCGCGGTCCCACGAGTGCAGAGGTTGGCTCACCTGAATATAAATCAGAGCAATTATCCCTCTTTAAAAACGAAGCGGAAGGCCAAAGAGGGCACGGCGGCTGACACGCTCTGTGATGTATAATTCACTGGGTGGGATGAGAAAGTGTGGACCACACAGACTCTGTCCACCTCAGAGACGAGCTGAGCACTTCCTCAAGTGCAGCAGATCACATTGCACAGCATCTGTATGGCATTTAATGCACGTCAACGTCGATGGCCGTCAGCCGCCGGTGCGGTTAAACGGCTCTAAAGCAGTTTTAAATGGCAGATCAGTCGGTCTGTGGCCGCGGGGATCCGGCTTTCTTGCCAGTGCTTTGATGCATAAAGCCTTTGCAGTCTGCTATGATAAAACGAGATCGCCCAGGCGCATTTTACACAAGGTACCTGAAGGAGAACGGGCAAGGTATCTGCCCTTCACAAGCGTTATCCACATCCAAATATGAGCTTTTAATGATTAATACTCACTTATCTCCACATACAGTGAGTATTTGGACACTGTCATTGCATTACTGTTTTTTTTGTAATAAAATAAAATGGTAAAACAAAGTGCAATATAAACAAATAAATAAAACAATGTTATTTCTGAAGTACTTTCAAAACCACAGTGTATAGACCAAAGTGTTGTACAAAAGATGATAAATAAACAAACATAAAAACAAACAATAAAACAAAACACTTGAACACTTGTCAAGTCTGAGCATGCTTTGTGCTTGTAGTAAAATAAAGCTAAATTAAGTCAAATAAAAAATAAATAACACAAGTCAAATAAATAAATAAATGAATGAATAGAGTTCTGCCACTATTGAGATTGCTTTGTTTGTTATAAAAAATAAAAAAAAATGAAAAAAAATAGTAAAAATAAATAAACAATATATAAAACATGTAATTACTAGATTAAGAAATTAGCTTGCTAGCGAACGTGCATATTAACAGCGTAAACATTAACCTTGCGATCATATGATTAAACGTTAATAAATTGCGTGTATCAGCAATGATAAATCTTTGAGTTTAAAGCGGCTCTGACAGAAAGGCTGCATGTGCCGCTGACAGAGACGCGCTGTTTTGAGCTATGTGCTGTTTTCCTAAATGCATAACTTATATTTCACAGGTATATTCTCCATCTGTAAATGTTAGAAAGCCATGGAACTATTTCCATTTTGCTGTCAGACGTGCATGAGCTTTTGCTTTGCGATTCTCCGCTAAACTTCACAGACTTAACGCGCGCCAAACACAGAGCGCAATGAAATAGGAACGCAATAACTGACTAAAATATACATTTTGCTGAAGTGTTTGTAAATGGACATTTTAAACCTACAAGTAAGTGTATTTGTATGATAGCACTAACTGGGGTAATCAAAGGCCTTTTTACTCCATTAGACTAGTCTGTAAATTGAACTTTGCTTGAAAAGCATTGTTTTTGTTTTTAGATCGCAGTGTTACAATGTTAGAATGTAATGTGATTTTAACCCTTTTTGCACATTATATATGCCTACATGGTTACATTCACTTTGTTTATTTATACAAAATAAAACAAAAAACTAATTAGCAACATTTAAGTCAGTAATAAGAATGCTTGTGGTTGTAATTAAGCTAAATTAAGTAAAATTATAAAACAAAATTAAATTAAACAAAGTAAAATAATAAAACAAAATTGATAAAATATATCATTATAAAATAAAATATAAAATTTTAGCAACACTTGTGAGAGTATTGAGAATGCATTGTGTTTGTTATAAAATAAAAAAACAAGTAAAATAAAGAAATAAAGAAAGAAAGAAAGAAAGAAGGAAGAAGTAACATGTTTGTGGTTGTAATAAATAAAATATAAAATAATAATATTATACATTAATAATTAAAAGTATTTATAGTATTTTAGCAACACCAATACTGAGCATATTTTCGATTTAAATTGACTGATACATATTTGTGACTCTGCTGT